>CAUOFW020008291.1:289539-347089 GCA_963454935.2 Ilex paraguariensis | reverse complement strand
TAGGCAAGACATTTCATTCGCTATCAGCCAAGTTAGTCAGTTCATACACAGGTCGTGTCTGCCTCATCTTGATGTAGTTTATCATATTCTTTGGTACCTTAAGTCCTTGTCTTGGACTTGGGTTGTTTTATACATCAGGATCTCAGACGGGTTCTTTAACCTGTTATTCAAATTTACATTAGGGGAGCGAGTGATAGTCGATCTACTATGAACTTCTGTGCTTTTTGAAGGACTCATCTTATTTCTTTGAAGAGCAAAAAACACGTAATTGTCTCCGCTCGTCAATAAAGGCAGAGTATTGGGCACTGACACTTGGCACGTGTGAGATTATCTGACTACAATCGATTCTTGGTGAGCTAGGATTTACACTGACTTCTCTATCTACATTATATTGTGATAATCGATCTGTTATTCCGCTTGCTTCTGACTCTGTACTACACGAGAGGACGAAACAAATAGAGATCGATAAGGTTAGTTATGGTATTGTTACTCTATTGTTTGTAGAAATCAATAATCAGGTTGCGGATATTTTTACCAAACGTGTCACTCTATCCATTCTTCGGGACTCCGTTGTCAAGTTTGACTTAGTTGACATTTTTGCGTCTAACTTGAGGGAGAGTGTTAGAGATATAGTCTAGTTTATTAGGGTTTCTTTTCTCTTTTTTGCCCTTACTATGACTTTTATGTTTTACCTTAGACCAGAGGAATGTTCAGGTCACTTTATACTATTGTTTGACTATATATACAATGCTCTACTCTTAGTTTGGATATCCCTTTTCACTCACAGATATTCCAAGTAATACTGAATCAGATTTTCATATATATCAAATCACAAAAATTACGTCAAAATATTCGAGAGAACTATAATAAAACACACTACCATTAAACTTTAGTGCTTCATAACATAAGAGATGCAATCTGCGATTATCTCCAGGGTACTTGGTTTCAAACCTCACAAAAACAAATTTCATAAGTCTAAGCCCATCAAATATAGAAAGGTTAGAATTTGAATGCAAAACTTTAGGCTATCAAGCACCGTGCCTTGGAGAGAAGATCCAGATCTGAGTTTCTGACGCCCAAACACTACTGGCCATTCACACTGGCAATCAGAACGTTTTGCTAACATGTAAATTTACCTTCTGCTCAAGCATCTTTTTGCACCGCATATGATGTATCCTAAGACAAACTTCCTGAAGCATTTCCTCAAGCCGTTCTATTTTTGTATTAATTTGCAATGCATCGGAGTGTGAAAATCCTCTATTGTGTTTCTTAGTCAAGGAATGCTGTCTCAAGTCCTCAATCTTTTTCGCAATAGCCTTTGCCTGGTTCTACACATAATACTGTCAATAAGTGCTCTGCTTTTTCATTTTTTGGCTGCAGAAAACTGATGCAAGTGACGTGCATAGAGACAAGTACAAGCAAAATACAGACAGACAAATAAGACGGGCTAAATAAACATTTAATGGAAGATAAGGTCTTAGAGAACATATAATTGGAAAAAAGTCTCTGACTCTAAGTTTAAGCCGCTGAGCCAACAATAAGAAATGTTTTAAAAAATCATCCATCTAATTTCGTTAGCATTATTTAGCTATACTTCAGTTTGTTTTTTTCCATTCCACTGAAAAAAGGAATGGAAAAAAAAAGGATCTTACCCTCACCCCACCCCAAAAAAAACCCCCAAAAACTCCAACACCACCAAAAAGAAATGCTAAAAGCAGATGAAGGCCAGTAATATACTGCAATTTCCAATATTTTTATGTTTCTCTAGGGATTTGAATTTATAAGCTAAGTGAATTTGTGGTATTCAGAGAATAGGAAGCTATTGAGTTTTTATAAGAGAACAGCTAATTGTGGAACTAATGAAGGCTAGCTGATTCTCTTAATGTCTGCTAGTCTAAAATACTAGTATACTAGAAGATGGAACATTTATGAGAATATTAAGCAAATGAGATGCGTATGCGAGGAAGTGGTGTGAGAATATAACCACAGCCTTTCTACATGATAGAGAGCAAGGTGAGAACAAATCTCCCCCATTGCGATGTCAATTTTTTAATCACTTTCTCCTCAAGTATTTTTTTCAGTATAGAAAGGAAGGAAACAAAGTGAAGATAAATAAAATTCAAAGCAGGCATGTTTAAGCCATTTTGTCACTTTCAATTTCTCTAAAATATACTTCGAAATTTGAAAATTGAATTTGCAATTATTAATGTATCTAGGTCAGAGTTTTGTTTAGGATAAAAAATTATATTGCCCATATAGTAAACTACAAAATAATTTCGTCCAATACTTGTCATGCAAAGCTGAAGTGCTAACTATATCATGCATAAGGTACCAAGTAATTTCACCTTCTATCCTTACCAGCAAATCCTCAAGGTCCTTGCTGTTGTATAGAATGTGGAAAGATCGGTAGGTATACGGATGATGTTTAGAGAAAAAGTGATCTACACAGCAGCCATGAGTCTTGTGTTCATCGCAGATGGGAATTTCTCGAACTAGAACAGTGAACTGATAAGGTTGATGCCTTAGATTACAAAGTCGCTGTATCCTTTTCATCAATATGTCATTATATTCCTGGAGATGACATGGGAAAGGAAGTCACCTGTTATAACTTGTCTTAATACCAAAGGTCCATATAAAAATGAAACATATCTTACAGGATGCGTAAAGACTGAATGACCCCGTTCATTCAGATAAAGTTATGTAAATATATCGTAATATGCAATGAGGTTATTATTACCTCACCCATAGTTACAATAAACAGCAAATATCCAAGCAAATTGCCTGGCCTGATTTCAACTGCTCATCCAGATTCTGCAATAGATAATTCACTCTTTCATTCATCAAATCTATCGATTCCACTACTAATAGGTTAATCAGCATTCTCTTAGTGTTTTTGAAACGCTCCTACAGGTCTCTGAATATTCAAATGGCTACGTAGTTGCAGTTAAGCTAAATCCAAATAGGTAAAATCACCATGAAAAGGCACAAATGTCAATTTAACTCTTCCACTGTCGTAGTCAATTCAGAATATGAACAGTCTGACCCTTTGTTTGGCCAAATACCTATTGTGCACATAATGCAGAACAGAATACACAAACTACCAAATCCAGTGACATATAGATGGCTAGAATCATTGCTCACCAAAAATTTTGCAATTTAGTCAACCAGTAGATGACCGTTCAAAAAAACCAGATAGCTGGTCTGCAGTAGCACTATATTGATTCACTATAGTGATTCAGATGTTGATTGAGTTAACGATAAACATAACCGACCACTTCAAGAATTTAAATTCTAAAGTGCAAACTAATTCGAATTTTCAAATGCCAGCAAATCTGAAGCCATAAGGTTACTACTATAGAACATTTAACTTAGATAAAACTTTGAACAATTTTGCACTTCAGAAGTTGGTTTTTGTTATCAATCTATATAATGAGGGAGCTAGCATTGTTTGTCTTTAGCTTTTCACGGTTGAGATAGCTTTTCACGTTTGAGATCGCTTTAAGGTTATTCATCTGACAACCCTAATTGATCACCCAAATTTTTTAAGAAGACTTTCATTCTTTTTACAACTCTAAGACTCTCATCTCTCATATAACTTTCTCTCTATCTCATACTTCCATATTTCAGACATTTTAAAATTTAAACACACTTTCTCACTCTCTGTTAGCATTATTTGTCTTTGACTTTTCGTAGGTAAGATCATTTTAAGATTATTCATCTGACGACCCTAATTAATCACCCAACTTTTTGAAAAAGGTTTTTATTCTTTTTACAACTCTAAGACTCTCATCTCTCAAATAACTCTCTCTATCTCATACTCCTATCTCCCAGACATTTTAAAATTTAAACACACACACTCTCCCACTATCTGTTATCTCTCTCTATCACATACCCATCTGACACAACCCAAAAATTTCCCCCCACTCTCTTTCTCATACTCCTCTCTCTCAGATGTTTTAAAATTTAAACACACTTTCTCATTCTCTGTTTTCTCTTTCTCTCTCACACACATACCTATCTGAAATAGACAGATAGTCAAAAAAAATTTGCGACTGAGATTGCTTTAAGATTGTTCATCTGACGGCCCTAATTGATCACCCAACTTTTTGAAGAAGATTTTCATTTATTTTACAACTCTAAGGCTCTCATCTCTCATATAACTCTCTCTATCTCATATTCCCATCTCTCAGACGTTTTAAAATTTAAACACACACTTTCCCACTCTCTGCAATCTCTCTCCCACACCTATCAGATATGGCTCAAAAAATTTTCACTCTCCCTCTCTATCCCATCTCTCAGATGTTTTAAAATTTAAACACACTCTCTCTCTATTATCTCTCTCTCACACATACCTATCTGATGCACCTCAAAATTTTTTAGGTTTTTAGACATTCTTTTGTAAGGTAGTTGAATTTCTGATAGTAAAATTTGACCCAAAAAAAATATAAAACCCAACCTAAAAAAAACAAGTGATATCAATTACACTAAAAAAAAAATTCAAAGCCAAGTTAATTACCATCGGCACTTCCACGCAAACAAAAAGTACAAATATACAATCCATAAATAAAACTTTTAAGTTGTTATTCATACCAAAAATAAATCACTACTGTAGGAAAATCTATAGTTCTCAAAATAAAATAAAATAAAAACCAAAACTCAAGCTAATCACTAATAAAAAAAATAAATGAACAATAAAAAAACAAGTATACCAATTGCACCAAAAAAAATATTCAAAGTCAATCTAATCGTCATCATCACTTCCACATAAACAAAATGTACAAATATCTAATTCATAAATAAAATCGTCAAGCTATTATTCATACTTCATCACCAATATGCTCAAAATTCTATTAAAACCCATATTTCTTAAAAATCCAAAGCTCGAGCTAATCAACAATTAAAAAAAAAGACCAATAAAAAAAATAATAATACCAATTGCACCAAAAAAAAATATATTCAAAGTCAATCTAATCGCTATGTGTTGAAATTATTCAAATGTCCTATCATTGTGTGTTGAAATTTTACAAGTAATATAGTATTTTTAGGCACAGCCAATGAATCAATGACTAGTCAATTGATAAGACATCAATTTTCAGACACACAGCAGCCAAGAGATGTGATTTCACTGTCCCGTGATTCCAGCCGTATCATACATGTAACATTAATATGTTACCAAAATAAAGACACATAAATAAGATGGCAATCGAGTGAAGTTCAGATGATGGTCTAAGGATCATAACAACTACTAAATTTGTGAAGTTATGCGATTTATAGTTCAGATGATGGTTCAAGGGTCATAACAACTACCAAATTCGTGAAGTTATGCACTGTTGGAGTATAGTCTAGTTTATTAGGATTTCTTTCCCCTTTTTTACCCTTACTACGACTTTTATATTTTACCTAGACTACAAGGATGTTTAGGTCACTGTGTATTCTTATTTGGCTATATATACGGGGCTCTACTCTTAGTTTGAATATCTCATTCACTCACAAATATTTTTAGTTGGTATCAGAGCCAAACTCAAACGCAAACCCTAACTCTAACTTCCACCATACTTGGCAACCACAATTCCCCGACAAACCAGCCACCAATTGCCCAGGCCACCCACCATTCCACCGACAAAATACCATCCCACCGACTTCTTTTCCTCCACTGCCCATCCACCGACAGCCCCATCCTTCACTGCCCAGCATAAAACCGACCAGCATAACCCAGCGACAAGAACCCAGCATAAAACCGACCAGCCTAAAACTTAACCGACAGCCGAGCCACATAAAATACTACACCTTCCCACAACCCAACAGCCCAACGACATAAAATACTACCTCAATCCAAGTCTCTCAAACCAAAGCAATACAGCACCGACATACCCATACCACTTGACATACCCATAGCACCAATAAGCCAACACAAATATCCAGCCCATCACTGAAAATACACTGCCCATTACCCACACACTTTCAAGCCACCAACTGCCTCTCCAGCTGCCAAGCATACAAGCACGAAGCCGACTGCCACTGGTACCACCGACTGCCTCTTCGTTACACTGCCGACAAATCAACACAAATACCCAGCCCATCACCGAAAATACACTGCCGACTGCACCCAAAGCCCACATCAAACCAACAAACCAAACATAAGGTCAACAACCCAAACCAGCCCAGTACCCACTCCAGCGAACCAGCCCACTGTCGGATCGCTCTCTTCCTCGCAGCTTCGTGTTTTGCCTTCGTGGGCCAAATTATTTGGGACCGTATGACCTTTTAAGAGGGGTTGAATCCTCTTCTCCGTTGATATGCTTTTGATGCAGTAAATCACTTATTTATCTTTATTGGATTTCTAGGCACCGTGACCTGATGATTTGGGAGTTTTCTGGACCTTTTTTATCTGTCGCTACAGTTTGACAGGAGGTATATTGTTCTCCCTTATTTTGTCCCTCTATTTATCTTAGAGTTGTTTTTCTGTTACGGTTGTCCTAGTATTGTTGATGATATGACTACTACTGCGGGAGTTGAGACCCCTACCGTTGAGATATCTGTTAGTACTTCTATCGGGTATAGGGTTGACAGCGCTCGGCCCAACGCCGTCAGGGTACCCCACAACAGTGTAGACATGGGAATTCTCATCAGTGTGACTATTGTAGCTGACTAGGACATCTCAGGGTTGCTTGTTAGAAGCTCCATCCAGAGCTTAAGCCACCTCCTCGCAGCCGTACTGCTGTCATTGCTGAGGCACCACCACCTATAGTCATTGCTCCTACTACTACAGTTACTGCTCTTCCTTGGCAGAGTGATATGGATGCTATCACTTTTCGCTTGGATATACTTATGTCAGCCCTAACTTCTCAAGGTTCGACTACTACTATTATGACTACTACAGGTATACCTCGTGCCTTTCCTACTTGCACCAGTCCGTCTCCCCTTTGGATGTTGGACTCAGGTGCAAATGGTCATACAACAGGTGCAGCCCATCATTTCACCTCTTTTGACGAGCAGTTACATACTCAAGTTCAGTTAGCAAATAGTACACATGCCTCTGTTGTTAGTAAGGGTACAGTCCGCCTCCTAGATAACTTTACATTATGTTCGGTGTTTCATACGTCAAAGCTGGCCATGAACCTATTATATGTACATCAGTTAGCCAGAGATTTTCACTGTATAGTTATGTTCTTATCTGATTTGTGTTATTTGCAGAACTTGAATACTGAGAGGATTATTATTAGGGGACATGAGAGAGATGGACTATATTATTTAGGCGATCCACCTCTGGTTTCACCAGTTTCTCCACCTCCACTTTCATCATCTGCTTTGTCTTTATATGTTCCTAGCTTGCATGCTAGTATTTTACCTAATACTTGTCATTATGATTTTTCATCACAAATTATTCAGTTGTGGCATGACCGTTTTGGGCATACAAATTGTAAATATTTATGTATGTAATTTCCTGCTTTGAGTAAAACTTGTGTTAGTGGTAAACTTGACTGTGTTATATGTTCCCTATCAAAACATATTCGGACCAGTTATATTCCTCGCATGTACCAGTCACCCAAACCATTTGACCTAATACACTCTGATATATGGAAATCCTCTCCTGTTACTGCTCTGTCAGGTGCTCGATATTGTGTGACATTTATAAATAACTATACCCGTTGTACTTGGGTCTACCTTTTGCATAGGAAGTCGGATGTACTCCCTGTCATCAGTCAATTTCTCCAGATGATTAAGAGACAATTCGATGTCATTGTTCGTGCTCTTCGTTCGGATAATGCCAAAGGATATGTATCTGATGTCTTAGTATCTCACCTTTCTTCTCAGGGTATCCTTCAGCAGCTCACTTGTCCATATACTCTTGAGCAAAATAGAGTTGCTAAAAGAAAAAATAAGATTCTGATAAGGATGCTACGTTGTATGCTTAGAGGTATGGGAGTACCAAAATCTTATTGGCATTTTTTCTATTTTGACTTCTATCTTTTTGTGTAATCGTACACCGAGTCATGTTCTTCAGCATAGGGCTCCCTTACAGGTTTTATTCCCTGAACGAACACTTTTTTCAATCCCCCCTCATGTTTTTGGCTGCACATGTTTTGTTTAAGATCGGTCTCCTACTCGTCATAAGCTTGATGATAAAACGATTCATTGTGTCTTTGTGGGCTATTGTCATCAGTCTAAGAGGTATTGGTGTTATAATCCTGTTAGGCGACGTATGTATCACAGTCTAGATATTACCTTCCTTGAGCATATTCCTTATTTTTCTTCCAGTCCTGTGTCTGCCCCTCTAGTAGATGATACTCCCTTTGATTTTTCGTTACCATAAGAGCCAAAACCATTGGTCACTATCACTACAGAGTCATCAGTCTCTCTTCTTCCAGAGCCAGTTATCTCTGTCAGTACAGAGTCACCAGTCTCTCATCCTTTACAAGTTTATGTTCATCGCCCTCGCTCTCATTCCCCTGCTGATGTTCCCTCTACCTCAGAAGATGCAGATAATACTTCTCAGTTCGATGAGCATATTGATGCACCTGTTGTTAGTACTGATGAGATTGTAGGTACTGAGCCAGTTACTTTGTCTGATGAGACATTGTCAGTGGAGGATGATGATTTAGGGCGTTGTTATCCGCGACGTGATCGTCATCCAGTTGTTCGTTATGGTTGGACTGCCAGGACTTTATATCCGATCTCTGCTTATGTTTCTTATGATGATTTGTCTCCTACATTTCGACCTTTATAGTATGGCCTTATCAGATATGTTAGTTCCTTGTTCTGTTTCAGAGGCTATTTATGAGCCCCAGTGGATTATTGTCATGCAGGCGGCGATGGATGCTCTTCAACGTAATCATATGTGGGATCTTGTTTCTTTACTTTCAGGGGTGAAGCCTGTTGGCTATCACTGGGTTTACACCTTGAAGTTTCTTACAGA
This sequence comes from Ilex paraguariensis, assembly GCA_963454935.2. Classification (NCBI taxonomy): domain Eukaryota; kingdom Viridiplantae; phylum Streptophyta; class Magnoliopsida; order Aquifoliales; family Aquifoliaceae; genus Ilex; species Ilex paraguariensis. The sequence goes on along the minus strand of CAUOFW020008291.1, from coordinate 338,172 downwards.
TGGCATTATTGATCGTCACAAGGCTAAACTTGTGGCGAAGGGCTTCACTCAGGTACCAGGTCGTGATTTTGGAGCTATCTTTGCCCCCGTAGCAAAATTAACTACTGTTCGATTGATTATTTCTCTAGTTGCAGAGTACTCTTAGCCTATGTTACTCGAACTCGCCTTTTTTGTGAGAGTACTCGTGTCGACACAATCCGACACGGGTGCAGGATTTGTGTCTGGTACAGTAACTTTATTCCGGATACGGCTGGTACACAGGTCCAGATCTTCCAAGTAAAAAAAAAACAGAGAGAAGATTGAGAGAAAGGCACATCCAGACGAAATCAAAGAGAGAAAAACACAGAGACAGAGTATATAGCAAAAATTGAAGGAGAAGAGTTCAGTAGCTTACCTCTTTGAGTCCAGATTTGAGCAGATTTAGCTTCCATCCACGCAGATCTAGAGCTTGAGACTTAGGTCTTCATCGCTACGATCTGCGACCCATGAGCTACCAGGTATCTTCTATTTCTGTTCTCTCTCTCTCTCTCTAGCACCGGCATCGGCATCGCATCGCATCGCCCTCGCCCATTGCCTCTCTTCTCTCTGTCTCTATTTCTGTTTGTGTTCGTGGGTGACTGAGGGAGCCGATTGATAATTGGCTTTTGTATTTTTTTTTTGTTGTAACTATGAAAAATTACATTTAATACCCCACTTCTTTATAACTTGTAATTTTTAAGCATATATAAGTACCATTAATTTCATTTAATACCCTTCATTATTTTTTTTCTTTTTGTAATTATTCTTTTATGTTATTATTATTTGTTAAATTGGTATATTAAATAACTGCAAGTCATTTTATTAATTATATCTTATTTGCTAAATATTTAGAATTAAATATTTATGTGTGTAGAAATTGTGTATACAATAATTTTAATATTAATAAAATTAGACCGTATCCCTGTACCCGTATCCAAATCTGGATTCATACCCTCGTATCCACTATTTTTTGAATTGAGATGTCAGACACCTAAATTCACACCTGCACCCAATACCCGCACTTGTGTCCGAGTAACATAGCTCTTGACCTCTTCATCAGTTGGATATAAAGAATGCATTTCTTCACGGTGATCTAGACGAGATTATTTATATGAATGCACCACCGGACTTTTGTGGTGAGGGGGAATATGCAGGAAAGGTATATCGGCTGCGTAAGTCTCTATATGGATTGAAACAGTCACCACGAGCCTGGTTCTCTCGCTTTAATGGTGTAGTTGTACATTTAGGGTTCACCAGATGTCATTCTGATCATACCTGCTTCATTTGACGGAATATTTCAGGACAGTGTGTCATCCTTTTGTTATATGTTGATGATATTATTATTACTAGAGATGATGTTTCTAGGACTACGCAGGTCAAGGTAGACATTGGAAAGGCCTTCGATGTGAAGGACGTTAGATTTTTGCGATACTTTCTTAGAATTGAGGTTGCCCGTAACAGCAAGGATATTGTTCTTTCTCAGAGAAAGTATATCTTGGATCTTCTCTCAGACATTGGGATGCTGGGGTGCAAACTAACATCATCACCCATGATTCCAAACTTGAAGCTTACTGCTGACGGTGAGGAACTGGGAGATCCAACAGTCTATCAAAGGTTGGTAGGTAAACTTATTTATCTAGCCAACACTAGGCCAGACATTTCATTTGCTGTCAGCCGAGTTTGTCAGTTCATTCACAAGTCGTGTCAGTTTCATCTTGATCCAGTTTATCATATTCTTTAGTACCTCAAGTCTTCTCCTAGACTTGGATTGGTCTATGCATCAGGATCTCAGATTGTTTCTCTAGCCTGTTATTCAGATTCAGATTCAGATTACGGGAGAGTATGTGACGGTCGATCCACTACGGGCTTCTGTACTTTTCGAGGGACTCATCTTATCTCTTGGAAGAGCAAGAAGCAGGCAGTTGTCTCTCGTTCGTCAGCAGAGGCAGAGTATCGGGCACTGGCGCTAGACACATGTGAGATTATCTGGCTACGATCGATTCTTGGCGAGTTGGGATTTCCAGTGACTTCTTCATCTACATTATATTGTGATAATCGATCTGCTATTCAGCTCGCTTCTGACTCTGTATTACACGAGAGAATGAAACATATAGCGATTAATGTTCACTTTCTTCGAGAGAAGGTTTGTTGTGGTATTGACACCCCATTATTTGTGGGGACCATTGATCAAGTTGCGGATGTTTTCACCAAACCTGTCACTCTATCCATTCTTCGGGACTTGGTTGTCGAACTTGGCTTAGTTGATATTTTTGCGCCTAACTTGAGGGGAAGTGTTAGAGTATAATATAGTTTATTAGGATTTCTTTTCCCTTTTTTACCCTTACTATGACTTTTATATTTTGCCTAGACTACAAGGATGTTTAGGTCACTGTGTATTATTATTTGGCTATATATACGGGGCTCTACTCTTAGTTTGAGTATCCCATTCACTCACAAATATTTCTAGTTGCACTATATTCTACACCAGGTTTGTTATATATACTTTGCAGCACATTTGGCACACACAGAAACATGAACTTCTGTGTACTGAGAAAAGTCACCAACATGTACTTGAGTTTCCACTTTCCACAGATGAGCAGGGATTATTTAAACAGTTAAAATCTAATTCCTTCTTATAAAATGTTGCTAATGACTATCTGAATACAGAAAGGAATGGTATCAAATACAATCTTGATCAAGGAAAAGTGACACATATTCCATGGTCGAGGTCTTTCTCTATACTACTTGGTTACCCCTGGCAGGGATCCACCATTATAACACTCTCTCTGAGCAAGCAACAACATGCCACAAATGCAACCTGAAAATAGTAAGTTAAACTATAATCGCAAGTATCTTAATCGAATATTACCTTGTACAACAGATATAATCCATAACAGGATATAAAGCATAAGCATGAAAAGTGCACCCACAGCCTGTGAAATAGAAAGAACCTTTTGTGAGGGCTGGCTCAGAAGGTAGTTAAGATTGAAAAAATTATTCTATAACCAACTGATAATCTAAGGACATTAGACAGATGATGGGAAAAAGTACAGGAATAAATAAAACCATATTTATGCATCAAACTTTAAAAATTTGCATCTCTTATGCTAATTGACATGCAGTATAGAGAAAGCAGCAGCTTCTATGTTTTGCTGAAATAAAATTTTCTCATTCATGGAGACAAAACTGGAAATGTTAGTCAACTTGCTCAATGTAGAAGCTCTAAAGATGGCATAAGTAGTAATTTCCATAAATCAAGAACTGTGGCAAACTCTATTTATCAATTCACTTCCAGGTATGATTTTTATATCATCAACTTAGACCAACATAAATGCTATATGCATGTCATTAAAGAATAAAAGATGATCCTGTACATAGCTTAAAACAGGTACATCTCCTTCATTCTTCCCCTTTGAATAAGTAGTCAATCTCCATCTACTTGTAAAACAGTGAGGGTGGAAAAGAAGGGCAGACGGGAGGAAAAAGAGAAGGGGGGGCATCTATCCATATCCATAAACTGCACCAATGAATACCAAACAATCTCTAATTGCATGAGATAACAATGTTAATAATGCGTATTCACCAATTGCATTAAGATAATACAGTATTAATTATTCAAAAACTAATTGGCAATAGGTGAAGTTTATTCTCAAGTTTATTAAGTATATTAAATCAGCCTTAGATCTACTTATTTTTTGATGTGGAATAGCTCTGAGTCTGACTAACAAACTGAACTCAATAGATATACAAACAAAGTGGAGCTGAACCAAAATAAATTGGAGAATTCAATTGTGTGAAAGACTTGGCCCGCCAACTACCAAGGCCTATCATATTGGAACATCCCCTCAAGCAAGGATTTAAATTTCGTTTTGAAATGGTCGAAATATTTTTGTTTCCATAAAAATCAAAATGAATCAGTGATTGAATATTAAAATTCATATATTTTGAAGTGTTTCAGAATGTTTTGGGGTGTTTTGACCAATGTTTAGGAAACAAATTATCCATTTTTTTTCTCTATTTCTTAAATATTTTTGAAACATTTCTGAAATGTTTACTTTTTCCTAAGTGACCAAAACAATGCATTGAAACATTCAGTGCTGGGTAGCTCTCTTCAGATTACCAAACTAGATGAGCTGTGTTTGGGTCCTAAAATGTTTGCTCTAAACACCAAAATGTTGTTGAAAGATCAGAGAAGGGCTTATAGGTACACACTGAAAAAGTTTTGAAGAGTAAACCCTTTAAACAAGCCAACCATGAGTGAATTAAAAGGAAACTGAACACCACTCCAAGTCCCCAAAGGTTTTATTATTGCACCTGGCCTTCCAAAAAATAAATTGCCCTGTTGATAAAATAGATTTGTCCTCCTAGTATCAAGCTATTGGTGAAGAACAATAGTATAATAACGTCATACTGTCAATTTTTAAATCATCCATTGTACCCTTTATAAAATTTAGGCCACCCAAAACATTTTCATTACCAGAAAAGATAAATGAAAAGGAAATAGTTGGTGTACATTATCATGTTATCATATCCTCCTCCTCAATAGTGTATTATTGCAATCAGAAAGGAGCTTTAAATTGTAAAAGTTGATGGATTAAACATATATATGATTGTTATGAACATGTTAATAAACTTAAGATAATAAGCTCTGGTATAAGATCTGTTCCCCTTCAACTTACGGAAGTTAGTTACCGCCACATGTCTGAATCCATCAGTTGTTAGCAAAGGTAGTAAATAATGGTAACTACATAGACTAAATCTAGAGGGAAGGACAAAACTGAGAAGATGCAAGATAGACATTTTGTCTCAGTTTTTGACTTCTATGAATAAAATCATATGCAAAGTCTGACAAGCTTACCTGTTAGAGCCGTTAGTAATATTGGATATTGTAAATGAGTCCATGGAACTAGGGTCTTCATTGCCAGTATAATTTAGTGGGAGAAGAACTAATAATCCAACTAGAGAGCAAACCACAAAGAAATTGATCCTGAAAAATGAGTTCACATTAAATATCAGGAATGACTTTTATATGACCCATAAGAGAAAATAAACCATGAAAGGAAGAGATAGAAGGTGTGGTAGTTTTAAAAAGTTCCATTCTCCAACCTGCTTCAAATGATCAGGATCCTCATATATTTCAAGCATTATCCTTTGTTTTCCCGTGATGTTTTCTTTCAATAGGCAATTCATTTCGAGGCTGCATATCTTAGGTACACCTAACGTTGAACAACACAAGACTGATACTCTCTCGCCCCAATCAGCTGCTTACTTTTCATCAGAGTCTACATTGTGATAATGTTACAATCACACTGACCTAGAGTGATGGTATGTGTGTATTGGTCAAAAATAGAAGCCACCATTCCATATCCCTCATCGGTTGTAATTAGGCATTCTTCACCACTTCTATTTCATTTCCATGGCAGTTCACTAAACATATATAGAACTTAATATGTCGTGAATTCAAGTCTTTTAATCAGAACCAACATCTACATAAAATAGGTGTAAAGAATGAACTGTTCACAACTTAACTTTTCTATACTTTCCTATAAACTGCTAGGTAAGTTTATTTACTTCCCTATAAACATCTGTTTTGTGTGTTGGGTACGACCCAGCCTACCGTCCCACCACATTAAAACATATATCAATGGAAAATGATATTTAGACCTAATCAATTATGTTGGAGTAGACTACGCAAATAGCAGCATTGAATTAGGTCCCCACATTATTACCCTATAGCATTGCTCTATATTAATTGTCATAACTTCACCACCTTATACATGACCATTTGTGTACATAATGTTCTTGAAGAAGGTACGCACGAGGTGTGTGCTCTTTCAATTTTATCCTTCTTTACTTCCAAATTTTCACTACTGTCTTGCAGTTACCTTCTTGATATTTGAGGTAGTCTTACCAAGAAATCAAATACATTGATAAATATACAAAATCGAAATAATTTTATTGCTACAACAAACCAACTACACTTCCTGTTGTTTTCACCAAAACAACAAACAATTCAATTTTGTTTCATAGCCAAACTAAAACAATGCTAGATGGAATATATGACACTCAGTACTAAATTTCTGACCCGAATTTGAAGAGTCTGATGAAGACAAGAACATCGAGGCCACAGTTCTCAAGAATTTCTTCCTCGGAAACCCAAACAGCGCGCCTAATCCAATCGACCGACGGAAGCAACCGGTGGATGGGAATGTCAAGGTTAAGAGAGAGACGGCGGGGATAGTAAATTGGGGCATTCGAAGGTTTTTTCTTCAAGATAGAGAAAAGAGAGAGTATGAACAGTGATAAGCCAATGTTGATGGCCGCCGACGCGAGAAGGCTTTCTGCGTTCATCACTTTTAGAGAGAGAAAGAGAGAGTCAGGGTGCTGCAAAGGATGTGTAGGGAGTGTTCATGGTTGTGAAGGGTTAGGGGAAAAAGAGAGAGAGAGGTGGGTTGTTGCCACCTTTGACAGGACGTGGCGGTGTTAGAGGGCGCGAAGGAAGACGTTAGTGCCATGCGTAACTTGACTTGGCTGCATGCTTGCGGAGTAGTCTACAAATTTGTGTGGATGTGAACAAAAGATGGGATTGATTAATTGATTGCGATCCAATTCATACAAATGATATTAATGAGAGTATTATTATCAATACTTACGTAATAAGTTTTAATCAACATAGAGAGCATAAATTTATTATTATAAGAACGTGATTATCAATACTATGGAGAATATAAATATTGAGAATACGATTGCATCTGAAAATATAAATTTTATGTGTATATAATATGTAATAGATTTTGTATCTTCTCATAAATTTTATATATAGATATAGAGATATACATGTAAATAATACATAAATACATAATTCATTTTTAATTATAATTTTAGAGAGGCAGATTTTGATGAATTAGAATGAAGGTTAATCTATTAAATTTTCATTATTCCTATTTTCATTCCTTACTAAAACATAATATTTTATCTATTCTTCTAACTTCTTACCCTTTTGCTTTTTTAATCATACCAAACAAAACATAAATTAATCCAATCCATCCTTTTAATACCTAAAACAAACATGTCCATAGATGTTTAATTTAGATTGAATGCAATATAAAACACAGATATTTCATAAAAAGTCCATGGCCTTGGATGCTGCAACGGATGCAATATTTGTCGAATATTTGATATGTATTGTCTACAAAATCATATATATTTAATAATAAAAAAATATTTAGGGTTTTTACCCATACGTCTCTACAAAAACATATATTTTGAATAAGAAAGTGCATGTGCAGAATAATATATACAATTTTTAATTCTAATCCATTTGATTGTGAAGATACACATACATTGGTGTTTTTAAGTAGTATCTACTATTAAATGTAAAAAAAAAAAAGTAAAAAAATATGTTAATTACACCATATCTCTTGATAAAAAGAATTAATAAGCTAACTAAATAATTAAATCTTGATTCTCAATTTGTTAATTAGTCACGTATATTTTATAGATATATAATAGTGAAACAATTAATATTTCCTTAAAAGTCAAATTTATGATTTTTTAAATTATTTTAAATACCTTATAACACCATCTCTCGCTTTTGACTCATTTTTTATTCAAATTTGAGTCAACTTTTGAGTAAAAATTTTGATTTGATACAAAAATTTTCAATGAAAAAACTCAAATTTAAATGAATATGAAATATGATCATTGTATCTTTAAAGAATGATAAAATATGTCTATTAAAGATTTGAATATAAATTTAATTCACCCTTAATTTGAGAAAAAATTTGAGTTTCTTTTCATTTAATATGAGTTTGAGTAAAGGATCGAACTTGTTTTTAATTAGTTTTTAATAAAATTTAAATTTAAATAAAAAAAATTAGCAAGATTATGAGATGCTCTAATATATCTTTTTTTGCCTCTCTCTCTCTCTCTCCTAAAATTTCCAGCACAAGTGGCCATATGCACATCCCATTAGTAAACCTCTAGAATTCCCGTTTCTGTCCAACACTTCATGTTGAGTGTATGCTATAACCCAGTCTAGCAATGGCTGATTATTTTTCTCAAGACTGCAACCATTAGCATTGGCAATTTTGCTCCTTGATTTTACTGAGCAGGAAGATTAACATCTGTTTGAATATTGGGTATAATATGACTGCATAGTAATGATGACGTGATATCGTTGTTATGCTTAATATTTTCTCTATTTGAACGAGGTAATACCATTTTTCTTCAATTAGACACAACCATCGACATTTTCAACTATTTGGGCGTTTCCAGGAAATTTCTTGATGCAGAGAGAGAAGGAAAATAAAAGAGATACCGAATCCTCATAAGAAATAAATCAAGAAATAAAAAATTTTACAAAAAAATCTCAAATTTATATTCAATTTTGATTAAAATAATACGGAATAAATCCTATTGATTAAAATAATGAATTATTATTTTGTCTTGATTGAGTTGTAACTATGTCTCGGTTTTTATTTTTATTTTTGGGAAGGATACCAAATACCTGGGCTTTCCCAAAAGTTTATGCTATTTGGTAAACTACCAAGGTGCCCTAAAGCAGCCTCAGGACAAGCCAAACACTAGCTTAGCAAACTATTGATGGATTGGAGGCGTCCTTCACATAAAAAGACTGAAATCAATTGTTGGAACAAACCTTCTTCCATGTGTGTGCACATTTTACTTTGTAGGCGAATCATTTTTTTTTTAGTTTAACGGTCAGGTATTTGAACCAGTTTATACATACCTCGATTAATCCTTTATTCGGTCCAATCAAAGGCAAGTCATGAACGCAAGGATTAGAATATTCATGAATGATAAATTTCTCTTAACTTAACTTCAAAGTGTAGTCAATATTCAAATTCAAGACTTCTTAATTTACAACTCGTCGCTATAACATCTTGAACAACACTCGGTAATAGGCTAATCATTAGGATCATGCATACTATGGTCATATTTTCACATGCTAGAATATGATACTATGGAATTGAAATTTTAATTTTTAGCATTATAACTGGAAAGAGTTTTCGACTGTAGATCTTAGTTTGCATTATTTATAAACATTAATGTAGAACAAATCAAGTAAAATAAAACTTTTAAATAATATAACTTTTCTAGTGTCATCTTACGATTGGATAGAAGAAGCAAAAATGGAACTGAAAAGTTGAGATGTCGAAGTTTGAACTATGATATAAATAATCAAATCCGCATTTGATTTTTTTTTTTTTTTTCGGTAAGGAATCCGCATTTGATTTACTAGTAGCAGGAAGTTAAAAACCACGGGTAATGTTACGGTACTGAAAAAAAAAAAAAAGTATGATGTGGTATCCAATATTATTATTTTTTATGCTTCGTTTGGTAGGAAAGATGAAAAGTAAAAATGATAAAAAATAGAAAAAATACAGTTTATATTCTTTAAGGAATAAAAATATGAATGATACACTTTTTTTCATTTGTGTTTGATTTGATGGATGAAAAATAAAAATGACTATTTTTTTTTTTTTGTTGGCTAAGATTAAGAGTGACAATTCAGTTGTGTCGTGTTAAATTCGTGTTGAGTCGTTACGGGTTTGTGTCGGACATTAGTCAAACAAAACTCAACTTATTTAATTAATTGTGTCGTGTTGAGTTGCGAGTTGACCTATTTTTTGCTTGTCATGTTCGTGTTTGTATTCGTGTTGATGCACATAAATTTTGAATAAAAAATTTAACGCAAATATTCTATTTTCGCTTAATTAAATTCATGTTAATATTTTTTTCTACAAATTAAAAATTAACTTAAATAAACATAATAATAATAAGTAAAAATATATTTTTTATATAATAATTATATCACTACTTAATAAATAGTTAAAAATAATTAATATTTTATATCTATAATACTAGTTAAACATGTTAGTTTCGTGTTACTATATAAACAAGAAAATAGAGAAAATATTTATTTTTAAATAAATGGGTTGATTGTGTCAATTTTGAGGTTAACTGATTGAACTGAATATAAGTTTTTTATATTTTTTGTTCGCATGTCAAGTCATTTTCAAGTTCTTATCGAGTTATAATTAAGTTCATGTCGACTTATAATCAAGTTCGTATCATAAAATTCGTGTCGAGTTCGAGTAATGTCATCGTATTGAGTTAAAAATTTTCATCCCTAGTTAAAATGAAAAAAAATACTTTTTAATTTAAAATTTAAAATTTATATTTAAAATTTTATTTTTACATTTTTTTAAAAATATATATATAAATACATATTTTATCATTGTATTTTTATATGAAATTAATGTATACATAATATATGTATATATTAAAAGATATATAGACAAATAAGATACATTTCAACACAAATAATTAACTTTTCATCCACTTTTCTTCCGATTTTAGAGAAATTGATTTGATAAGTTGGAAAGAAAGTTAATTTTGGAAAGGAAGTTGAAAAATTGATCATATTTTCCATATGTTTTTTAAAAATGAAGTTATGTAAGTGTTTGAAGTAAATAGTATGACCGATCATAAATAGTCTCTAATCTGTAATAACTGTACATTTACCCTTGTGACTTTATCTAAAAAAGTTATAACTTCCATTATCGATCATTATATTTTTAGGATTGATAATGTCTTTTTCGGTTGTAACTTTTTCTTCAAAACACTATAACTTAACCTTAAAAAAACTTATAAACATTAGTACAACACTGACTTTGGTACCACAGTCTTCCTCGACAAATCACATTCTATCGGACAATCAATTATGTTGCAAACCGATTGTTCAAATTAAATATTGGGTGTACTCGGACAATAAAAAGATAGTACATGGACAAGTAAATCTCACATAATTAAATAATTATTCATTTATGTTTAGGGTTGTTTACCCTACCTTACAGATGGAAAATATGATTTTTCATCTTTCTACCCAATATTTTGCGGAATAATTTTTTCTTGACATATCCTACCCGATTAAGTATGATATTTCTACCCGACTTCCGGCCAAATTAATCAGATAGGAAGTCGGGTAGGAAATTTGAACACTTTTGTAGTTATTAATTTTTAGATCATTTTAACAATTCAATTAAATAACATACACCAATTTAATAACACAATAAACCAATAACACTAAAACTTAAAACAATTACAATAAAACATGAGAAAACATAAACATCAATCCATCATAATTATTGCACAAATACAATAATAATTTTTTTAAGTTTAAACCATTTGGTTAGGGAATTAAGATTTTTAGTTTTTATATATGTAAATAAATTAATGCGGGTAAGGTAGGGTAGAAATACGGAAATTAATAATTATTTTGTATTTCTACCAGATTTAATCGAAAGACTAAAAATTANAAGGTAGGGTAGAAATACGGAAATTAATAATTATTTTGTATTTCTACCAGATTTAATCGAAAGACTAAAAATTATTCCGTATTTCTATTCAATTTTTTCAACTAATCGTTTAATAGTATCAGATAAAATCAAATAATATAAAAAATTACGTCTAATTAAAATTTGAACAACCCTATTTATGTCATGCAGGATTACCCAGTATGAGATTTACTTGCTCGTCCTGTCTTATTATTTTCTTCTTTCATATGGCCTTGAATTGAAGGCTCAGCAAAGCAGAAAGACTATTAAGTACTCAAACCAACCAATTAATAGATCGAACTGATCATTTAAAACTGTGGAGTTTGTAATAATGACTTTTCACCTTCCTCCTCCCCATGCTTGCTTGAAGAAGGAAAAGGGTGAAGCCATTAAAGAACCCCTCAGAGTTCAGAAAACCAACCAGCTTTACCAGTAGTATCTCCATTGCATTTGGGACTACAACAACTTCGCAAATTAAGACATACCATCATGTGTAAAAGTATTGTGGGTTGAAATATAATTTTTTTAATTTGTTTACAACAAATTTTTTTTTACAATTTTTATGCTTCTGAGTAACAAAATTTTGGGGTTACTTTGGAATCGATCCTAAAATTTTCAGATCGACCCAAATAATTCAAAAATTATAAATGACTTTCAAAATTTATAAATGACCCTTAATTGTTATCTTATGAGCAATTTCAAAAAGAGTTGCCATTTTTTATTTTTGGGTGCTAAATTACTTATTTGTAATATTGAACAGTCTTTTGATATCTCTGAATTATAAATCTGCTCNCATTTTTTATTTTTGGGTGCTAAATTACTTATTTGTAATATTGAACAGTCTTTTGATATCTCTGAATTATAAATCTGCTCTAATGACATGTGTCAAAATGAAGTGTCATTTTCATATTTTCATTCATCAATCTATCTATATGAATCGTTAGATCTATATTCATCTAATGAATCTATATTCATCAACCCATTTACAACATTTCCCTTTCTCTCTCCAGAGTTACCAAAATTGCTACCCCAAGAGCCTTATGCCATTTTCCAACCTTTGATGTCACCTCTTGGAGTGAAAAATTTTGAATTTGAGGTGGTATCAAAGATTGCCACCCCTGACACTCCCCTTGGAATTGCTGTAAGAATTTTATGAACAATCCCACATAACCCAGAAGTTATAAATTGCTCTCAAAATTTATAAATAATTCTTTAAAATTATAAATAAACATCATAATTTGTAAAAAAAATAAACTTACATGGCAGTACGGTGCTAATATTTATTATTTTTATAAATACTTTTATTACTCTTGTTGTACTGAAAAAAAGCAATAAAAATAATTATTACAACCATGTTAAAAACACTTTCATTTTTTTAATACACAAGAAAGTGATAAAAATAGTTAATAAAGAAATAATAAAAATACTCATAAAAATAATAAATTATCCATAAAAATAATAAAATTTTTTATTATAAAATAATTTACTATAATTATTTAAATATTCATTAATATAGTAAATTTTGAATTTAAGATACCTCATTTTTCTGTGAAAATGGCAGATAGACAGGAGCATCAAATCAAACCAGAGATAGAGGGGGGAAAAAAAAAACATTACAGAAAACTGTCAAAAAAAGATTTGATTGTACGACAAATCTTGTATATTTATAGCTTCAGAGATGTGGCAGTCTTGAAAATGGGGCAGAATGGAAATCTGCAACACGTAAAAGTTGAAAGATTCGTCATGGTACCCATAAGGTTTCCCGTTTTTCTGTCTCAAGAAAAGACGAAGAAAGAGGTGGTGATCGAATTTATGTTGAACCCATCTCTTGTGGCAAACCAGGGAGAACCTTTGATCTCATGAACTTGATATTTCACTGTTTTTTTTATCTCTTTCTTGGTAGTTTTGGAGCTCTGGCCTTCTGGTTCACAAGACATTGATACTTCACAGACTTACGGTACCGACGAAAAAAAAAAATGTACGATACATCTAAAATTATTATTTTAATAGTTATTTTTATAATTTTTATGAATTATTTTATAATTAAAAAATTATTATTTATATGAGTAATTTATTATTTTTGTAAATATTTTTATTACTGTTTTGGATATTTTTATTGTGGTAGTTATTTTTATCATTTTTTTTAGTAAAAGAAATTATTATTTTTTTGATAATTTATTATATTTGTGATTATTTTTATTATATTTATAAATATTTTTATTATTAATTATTTGTAAGTGTTTTTAAATTTTTTTTTTGGGTACGGAATTAAATTAACTCCTTTAGGTTGAAGCAAAGGTTCAACTGTCTATATATTTCAAAGCAAGATGTATCAAACTCCCAACCCCATAGTTTTCACTAAATCTATTTTTCAACACTACATTTCTCCATTTTTATCCACAGAATCGAAATGACTAGGGATAGAGATTTGTAGGATAGGGAGCTGCTTCAACCATTACCACACAAAGGCAAAAGATCATATGCCCCCTCCAGGTTACTACTTAATCTATTTCATCTTCTCAGTAATTAGGAATTGTTGGTCCATCTGATATGCTATTGGGTTTTGATTTGATGCCCTAGAAAAAACAAAAAAAACTTTTTGGTGTCAATAATTCAGTTGATTTCATTGTTTTATGGTTTAAGTTTTGGGTTGAGACTAAATATTTCTCTCTCCCAAATCGAAGGCTTACTTCTTGGAAAGAGAAGTTTAATTGGTATGAGAGGAATAGGAAAAGAGGTATGATTTCTTCCTGCACATTTGCTTAATCAGTTTTGTATTTCTTTTAGTGATTTATATGTTATTTTTTCATATCTTTGTTGTCTAGGCTGTTTGTATGTTTATTGTTGTTGTGCAAAATGTTTCTGTATCATAAGATTGATTTTTTTTCCTATTTGTTTGCATTTGCTTTCTATAACACATTATTATTTCAACTCTGAATGATATTTTTGGAAGTAAGTGTAGTTCTTTAATTTTAGTTAAAAGCACATACTGTTTTTTTTGGGTTCTTTAGACTATCAAACATTTGGGTTCAACTACGGTACCAACTGCCAGTTTTCGGTATGGTATCAAAAAAATAAAATGAACGGTTGATATATAATGAAGAATTTCCACCGTTGATTTCGTCAACACTTTTTACCGGCTACCCACCATTGAGCCTTACAATTTCATAAAAAAAAAAAAAACACAGACGAAGAAGTAGATGGAGGTATAGAATTGTTTTTATTCCTGTGAACGTTTCAAGAGATTATAAAATCATTGTCATTAAAACAAAGATTAAGCAGCAGTCTTTTTGTTAAAAAAAAAAAAAAAAAAACTCAAACAAGGAAGAAGAAGGAGAAATGTCAAAGCATGGAGTTGTATAATTGTTTTTATCTCTATGATCTCTTCAAGATATTATAAAATCATTATCAATTATTAAAACAAAGATTGAGATTATAGTAAATTCATAAAAAAAAAAAAAAACTCAGACGAAGAAGAAAAAGAAAAAAGAAGTTGAAGAATTGTTTTTATCCCCACGAACCTTCAAGAGATTATAAAATCATCATCATTTATTAAAACTAATGTTGAGATTATAGTAAGAGTACTAGTTTTGTTGTTTAACATTATCATTTTTTTGGTTAAGAGTACTATTTTATTGGTTAACATTACTACTGTTTTGGTTAACATTACGAGTTTTTTTTGTTAACATTATCACTGTTTTGGTTAAGAGTACCATTTTTTGGTTAACATTACAATTTTTTTGATTAAAAGTACCACTTTTTTTGTTAATATTATCATTGTTTTGATTAAGAGTACCACTTTTTTTGTTAACATTATTACTGTTTTGGTTAAGAGTACCACTTTTTGGTTAACATTACAATTTTTTTTGGTTAAAAGTACAACTTTTTTTGTTAATATTACCATTGTTTTGATTAAGAGTATCACTTTTCTTTGTTAACATTACCACTGTTTTGGTTAAGAGTATCACTTTTATCATTAACGTTACCATTATTTAAGGTAAGATTTCTACTTTTTGGATTGACATTACAACTTTTTATGTTAAGATTACAACTTTTTGGTTAAAAGTACAACTTTTTTTTGTTAACATTACCATTGTTTTGGTTGACTATCACTTTTTTTGTTAACATTACAACTGTTTAAGTTAAGATTACCACTTTTTTGATTAACATTATCACTTTTTTGGTAAAGAATATC
Source organism: Ilex paraguariensis (assembly GCA_963454935.2). Classification (NCBI taxonomy): domain Eukaryota; kingdom Viridiplantae; phylum Streptophyta; class Magnoliopsida; order Aquifoliales; family Aquifoliaceae; genus Ilex; species Ilex paraguariensis. The sequence continues at coordinate 322,599 of CAUOFW020008291.1, read as the reverse complement.
ACTTTTTTTTGTTAAAATTACCACTATTTTGACTAAGAGTATCATTTTTTTTGGTTAACATTACCACTGTTTTGGTTAAGAGTAGATAATATTACCATTTGTTTTGTTAATATTACCATTGTTTTGGTTAAGGGTACTACTTTTTTAGTTAACATTACCACTGTTGTGGTTGAGTACCACTTTTTTGGTTAACATTACCACTGTTTTAGTTAAGATTACCACTCTTTTGGTTAACATTATCATTTTTTTGTTTAAGATTACAATTTTTTTGATTAAGAGTACCACTTTTTTGGTTAACTATACCATTGTTTTGATTAAGAGTACTATTTTTTTGGTTAACATTATAATTTTTTTGTCAATAGTACCATTTTTTTTTGGTTAATATTACTACTGTTTTGGTTAAGAGTACCACTTTTTTGATAAATATTACCACTATTTTGGTTAAGAGTACCACTGTTTTGGATAATATTATCACTTTTTTGATTAAGTGTACCACTTTTTTTGTTAACATTACCATTGCTCAAGTTGAATTTACTACTTTTTTTTTTATTAATATTACCATTATTTTTGGTTAAGAGTATCACNTGTTAACATTACCACTGTTTTGGTTAAGAGTAGATAATATTACCATTTGTTTTGTTAATATTACCATTGTTTTTGTTAAGGGTACTACTTTTTTAGTTAGCATTACCACTGTTGTGGTTGGGTACCACTTTTTTGGTTAACATTACCACTGTTTTAGTTAAGATTACCACTCTTTTGGTTAACATTACCACTTTTTTGTTTAAGATTACAATTTTTTTGGTTAGGAGTACCACTTTTTTGGTTAACTATACCATTGTTTTGATTAAAAGTATTATTTTTTTGGTTAACATTATCATTTTTTTGTCAATAGTACCATTTTTTTGGTTAATATTACTACTGTTTTGGTTAAGAGTACCACTTTTTTGATAAATATTACCACTATTTTGGTTAAGAGTACCACTGTTTTGGATAATATTATCACTTTTTTGATTAAGTGTACCACTTCTTTTGTTAACATTACCATTGCTCAAGTTGAATTTACTACTTTTTTTTTTATTAATATTACCATTATTTTTGGTTAAGAGTATCACTTTTTTTGGTTAAGATTACACTTTTTTTTGTTAAGGTACCACTTTTTTGGTTAAAATTACAATTCTAATGATTAAGATTACCACTTTTTTTATTAACATTATAATTCTTTTAATTAAGATTACTATTTTTTTGGTTAAGATTACCACTACAACCATTTTTGTTGGTTAAGAGTACAATTTTTTCGGTTAACATTTTCACTTTTTTTGTTAACATTACAATTTTCATAGGATAACATTACCACTCTTTTGGTTAAGACCAATATTTTTGGTTAAGATTGCACTTTTTTGATTAAGAGAACTATTTTTTTGGTTACCATTACCAAACTTTTGATTAATATTACCACTTTTTTGCATGGACCAAGAGCTTTTAGCGATCAAGAATTGTGATCGAATCACGACCAATCTGGTAGCGATCAATAGTAGCGATCAAGAGTGGGATTAAGTTTGCGATCAATAGCGATCAAGGTAGCGATTAAGGGATTAAGTAGCGATCAAGTTTGGGATCAAAGTAGCGATCAAGTTTGCGATTAAGGTAGCTATCAAGAGATCAAGTACCAATCAAGATTGGGATCAGGTGCACTCTTGCGATCATGAGTAGCGATCAAGAGTTGTGATCAAGTGCACTATTGCACTATTGTGATCAACGGTAACAATGAAGAGTTGTGATCAAGTGCACTATTGCGATCAACGGTAGCGATGAAGATAGCGATCAAGAGCTTGATACAGATCAGTGCAATAGGATAAAGACTGGGATCAAGCGATCATCGCAGCAACAATCAAAATTAATATATTTAATTAAGATAACAAATTAATATTACATTAATTAAAACATTCAATTCATCAAATTAACATTAAAATTCAACTTAATTAATATTAAATTCATCTAATTTATATATCCATAATCATTCAATTAACATCTAATAAAAATTCACTTTATTAAACTAACATTCAATTTTAGCCGATTTATATTTAATGGAAGAATTACACCTAGACCCCTGAAGTTTGTCACTTAATCACTTACCCTTGATATTTGAAATATTATGCGCATAATACTTAGACACTTGGTGTAAATATATTAGTTAATAAATTACACTTAGACCTTTATTGTAATTATGTTGGCTTATATAAGTGAATGAGAGTATTTCTATTTCTAATTATGTGTACATGATGATTTGATATTATTTTTTTCATGTGAAGAAAGATTTTCATCTTTCAAAAAATCAATGGCCAAAATCAATGATGAGCTATCTGGCAAAGTAGATTCGATGGATACCATGATGAAAAAAATCGTTGATGCATTGGAATCCATGAAGTAATCCATGAATAAATGTGATGGCGAGAATAAAGACATAGATAATGAAGCAATCCATGAAGAAACCTTAAATAAATCTAAGTATGATAATTGGATGTGGATTATGTTTCAAGTGGTGCAAACACTAGATATAAAGTCTATAAAATATACACCGCGATAACCTTCAAGTGCTATTGTAAACACACCTCACTGGCTTCACACTCATGCACCCAAAAAAATTACAGCCCAAAGCTGCAACAAAAGTATAGTACAAAGGTGCTGAGAAGAAACTCTAAGCAGAAGCCAAGTAAATACTTGAAACACCATATGATATTTACAAGGTGTGATAGTCATTATAAAATTCATATTTTTATAAAAAATTACAGTCCAAAGCTACAACAAAAGTATAGTGCAAAAGTGCTGAGAAGCGGAAGCCAAGTAAATACTTGAAATCACCATATGATATTTACAAGGTGTGATAGTTATTATAAAATCTATATTTTTAATAATAAAAATATATATTCTATATCTATGATCTTGTTTGTGTAAGCAGCAATTTTATTTGAAGAAGTATGAAAATACTATCTTGAAGAAGGACACGACAAATATAGCGGCGGTATAACATTTCAAATCTAATTGTGGTTTTACTTGATTACAAGATTAATCGATAATGCATTATAATACTGCTTCATGTGTGTTATCACAGTTGGACAATAATCGAACCTTGTTTGACAAGAAGATAGATGAAGCTGGAAAGGATATGGAGGAAACTGGAAAAAAGATGGAGGAAGTTGTAAAGATGGATGATGAAGATGTGGTGAATACAAATAAGGATGAACATGAGAAGATGGAGGCAACCGGAAATAAGGATGAAGAGGTGGAGATGGAGGAAACTGGAAACAATGTAGAAGATGACAACTAGAAATAAGGATGGAGACGATTTGAATGCAAATAAAGATGAAGAGGAGAAGATGAAAGAAGTTGTAAATAAGCATGAGGCTGGTGTTGATGTATATATGGTTGAAAAAATAACAAAGGATGATGAGAAGGGCGAAGTGAAAATACAAAAAGTTCTAGAAGAAATAACAACATTTCACATTCCCTCAAATATCACCGTTCACGAGGTTTAATTTTGTACTCCACATTAAATGTTTGTTTAAACAAATTTCTGTATTACTTTATTTAAACAATTGTGCCTCATTTAATAATACTCTTCATTATATTTAATAAGCAGATTTCAGATTCCACCAGTTTGTGGACCCCATCAGATGTGGATTATCCACACATTTATGAAATTAGTGATTATGATAAAATGTGTCTTGGATTACATATTTGACAACACGCTTAACATGAGGTATTTATACTATATACCAATTCTCACATGTTATTCTTATATATTGTGGGAACATCACCAATTATTAATTCATTTTTTTCATGAAATAGTGAGACACTTGTGAGATTTGAGACATGTTCGGCCAACAGATATTCATTTATTGAATCTCTAATACAAAGAAAATGGTTGTTAGACATTGTGAGTTAAAAATGAACATCTTTATTTTATGTGTTTTTTATATTGACCAAGTATTAATTTTGTACATTTTTGACCTGAAGATAATAGATTTGACATCTTGTATTATTCTGGATGATGTGAGGTTTAATCCTTTTATAAAAAGGGCAAGGTGGTATCTACCCACATGGTTTGCGGTAATGTGGTTTATTTGACTTTTTTTATCTTGAATATGTACAATTTGAGTTAAATGTGTACCCATATTTTACCTTCAGTACCTAGCAAAAAACACTTGGAAGGGTAAGGCAATAAAACGAACAAAAAAAAACAATTAGATTATTTGATTTTCAAAGGTACTTCGTTTCAGATTTCAAGGACTATGATAAGGTACGTAGATGTCCTATTTTTTGTTGTTGTTTATAATTGATTATTTGCACAATAATTAATATCTTGTATTTATTTATGTAGATCTATGTACCCATGAACGACAATAACACTCGTTGGTATTTATGTGTGGTGGATGTAATGAAGGAAAAAAATTTTATTATTTGATTCTCTATCATTATATCCCAACAATATCCGTTATTCTAATGTTGCAAATGTGATTAAACAATTAGATCAAGTCCTTCAGCTTGTCATACCTAATTACACGCCAACATTGACCAAGTGGCACATATATGGAGTGGATTGGGCTCCTACGCATAAAAATAGTTATGATTGTTGAATATTTGTCATAAAGGAGATGCATGTTCAATTTTTAGATCAATTATTCAGAATTATGGTATAATAGCTATTCTCCTTATTTAATATTTAATTTAATAGTACTAAATTAAATTTGTATATGTACCAATTGTTAATTTAACTGTGGTTATTGGTTATTGTTTTTATGATGAATCCAATACCATGTAGAAGGATCTAGCATTCAAAGTTGTTACGCACATATACAACGAAACAAGAAACAAGATCATAAACAAGGCACAACAACATCAACAAAAGAATNATACAAAGAATCAAAAAATAAGATCATAAGCAAGGCACAACAACACCAACAAAAGAATTGTGGTAAAAATCGGAGATGTTATGTGTGACATATATATATATTTTATACAAAAGTTGAAGTCATGTATAGTGTTTATGACCTAGACTTAGTGGCACATACTGATTTTTTGTATAAACAATTATAGCTAAATTGGAATCAATTCTTTTTTACCAATGTTTTGCTGAATCAACTATACCTTATTTTGGTGAATCAATTTTTTTTGCTTGTGTTTTGCTGGCCATGGGGTGGTGTTTGTATTTTGCTGAATTAATTTAATTTTTTTTTTTTGCCGACCATGAGGTTTTTTTTAGGTGATTTTGGTGATTTAGAATGTTTGATATGTGAAAATATGTAGATACTATTTCTTTTTTTGTGCCAATCATTTTTTTTAATGGATCCTTTTGCCTTTTGTCATCCTTTGTCTTATCATTTCTTGGAAAAGATCAAAGCAAATGGAGAAAGGACGAAAGTTAGAACATAGGAGTACGTTGATGAGGATGATGAGGAAGATGAACAAGAATATGAACAATTAGAGTCTTTCCTTATATAACAAATCATTCTCACTAACCATTTTTACCCATCATTCTTACCATCCATTCCTGTTCTAATGGAATCCAAAGACTTTGACAAGTAGTTATACAAGTTGTATTTTTTTATTTGCAATTTTTTTGTTTGGTAGGGACTATTATATATAACATAACGTATAACATAGTGTAACTATATTGTTTTTGAGATAAATTCTCTTCATCTTCCTCATTTTCATCGTCCAGACGCTTCAAGCTACTGTATGTTATAGTTATTTATATATAACCTACACATGAATTGGCATGCACACATATACAAACAGTAATGTGCATGCCATTTTCAGATGTAAGTTACATATAAATAGTTTTATTCACAATAGTAGCAATGCTAAAGAGGTGAAACTTTGCTGTTGGTGAGATATATTTGTTGAATGAGATATATTTGTTGGAGGCATGTGCTGTGTTTTATGATATTGTTCTTTTATTTATTTCCATAATATGACTTCATTCACATTAATATGTTCACATAGTAAGAACAAGTTATCGGATTTCATGGCCATATGGTGTACCAGTGCTATTTAAATAAAGCACGATACGAGAATTATTACACAACCCCTTGTTCTATGACGTGCATACCTTCAGAAAGTGTTGCCAGAGAGGGGTAATCAACTGTAGCTAAAAAAAGGAATCCTTATCAAAAAAGAAAAAAAAAAGTGGAATTCTTACTCAAAAAAAATGGTGTACTTACTCTAACTCTATTCAGTTTTCCTAGCATTTTGCACTACAAAAAAAATCTGGTAACATTACTCCAAAAAAGAGGTAATATTACCCAAAAAAAATGATAGAGAACTTTGAAAAGTGGTATTCTTACCCAAAAAAAAATGATATCCTTACCCCAACTCAAAAAAGCAATACCCACAAATCTGGTAACATTACAACACCCACATTGAAATGTCTTTACTAATTTTTTTTTTTTAAGAAAAGAAAATTTTATTGATATGAATCAAAAAATTACAAGAAACAAAGAGCATTGCAACTTACAAGAATCAAAGAATTCATGAATAACAAACAAAACATAGCCATATTCAGCTTTAATTCTTCAAGATACACAAGTATTAGCAACATTATTTCTAGTAAACTCTCCTCCACCATCCACTGTAGTATACCTCTTGTAGCTTCATTAACCACCATCATAAAAAACCAAACCAGTCTTGGTTCGCAAAGTAGGCAGACAAGTCTGATCTTGAAGCAAACTTATTCTAATAGCAGTAGTCAAGGAATTGCAACCCAAAAGGTTTGATGAGAAGCCATCCAACACCGCTTTATTTGCCAATCTATCAACAATAGAATTGACCTCTATAAACGTGGGTCAATTGAAACTGTATTCTTCCCAAAATCTGCCTGATNGCTTCAAGCTACTGTATGTTATAGTTATTTATATATAACCTACACATGAATTGGCATGCACACATATACAAACAGTAATGTGCATGCCATTTTCAGATGTAAGTTACATATAAATAGTTTTATTCACAATAGTAGCAATGCTAAAGAGGTGAAACTTTGCTGTTGGTGAGATATATTTGTTGAATGAGATATATTTGTTGGAGGCATGTGCTGTGTTTTATGATATTGTTCTTTTATTTATTTCCATAATATGACTTCATTCACATTAATATGTTCACATAGTAAGAACAAGTTATCGGATTTCATGGCCATATGGTGTACCAGTGCTATTTAAATAAAGCACGATACGAGAATTATTACACAACCCCTTGTTCTATGACGTGCATACCTTCAGAAAGTGTTGCCAGAGAGGGGTAATCAACTGTAGCTAAAAAAAGGAATCCTTATCAAAAAAGAAAAAAAAAAGTGGAATTCTTACTCAAAAAAAATGGTGTACTTACTCTAACTCTATTCAGTTTTCCTAGCATTTTGCACTACAAAAAAAATCTGGTAACATTACTCCAAAAAAGAGGTAATATTACCCAAAAAAAATGATAGAGAACTTTGAAAAGTGGTATTCTTACCCAAAAAAAAATGATATCCTTACCCCAACTCAAAAAAGCAATACCCACAAATCTGGTAACATTACAACACCCACATTGAAATGTCTTTACTAATTTTTTTTTTTTAAGAAAAGAAAATTTTATTGATATGAATCAAAAAATTACAAGAAACAAAGAGCATTGCAACTTACAAGAATCAAAGAATTCATGAATAACAAACAAAACATAGCCATATTCAGCTTTAATTCTTCAAGATACACAAGTATTAGCAACATTATTTCTAGTAAACTCTCCTCCACCATCCACTGTAGTATACCTCTTGTAGCTTCATTAACCACCATCATAAAAAACCAAACCAGTCTTGGTTCGCAAAGTAGGCAGACAAGTCTGATCTTGAAGCAAACTTATTCTAATAGCAGTAGTCAAGGAATTGCAACCCAAAAGGTTTGATGAGAAGCCATCCAACACCGCTTTATTTGCCAATCTATCAACAATAGAATTGACCTTTATAAACGTGGGTCAACTGAAACTGTATTCTTCCCAAAATCTGCCTGATTTGTGTGAGCAAATCAGTAAATGGCCAAGCACATTTCACCTCTCCTTTAATTGTTTTCACCAAAATCATAGAATCTGATTCAACTTGAATATTATAAACAGTCAAACCATATCTTTCTACCAAACTCAATCCATCCACCATGGCTCGAAATTTAACTCCCATATTCGAACAAATACCATAAGAAAAGGACGTAGCAAAAACCACTACCAGAACTTTATTTATACACAATATGCATTGCCAAAATTATAAAATTACATCATCTATTTATACACAATAACATACTCCTAACTGTAACTATAAAACATGTGCATCGCCAGAACTCTATAATTCCACTTTGTGGGACTGTGTCAAGGGCTTCCACACATATGAAGGCTGGATCGTCCTTGCTGAGACTTCCCTGGGCTACACTACCCTGTCATAGTGTTATGGGAAAAGTTAGACTAATTTTAAGTGCCAAATTCTACAAACATACAAACAAGCTTAACACAATGCATTGCGTTCATGAAAATACCAATTGAAATTGCAATTGTACTCTGTTGGTACCTGAAAAAGACAAAAAGAAGTCTAATGTCATTTCACAAGGTTAACACTTCAATAAAAGTTGAGAGAAATTGGCAGCCAGAAAACTTACACATCTGACAGTGAATGAATGAGAATCTATAGGAGAGAAACCCATCTCATCCAACAAGATGTCAAAGTGGGCTGGGCGAGAAAACTGGTAAATAGTAATCAAGAAAGTCAACCTCTACCTTTGGGTGCTTCTAGGACCTGACCATCCACTTCAGTGAGCTGTTTCTCAATTGAGATTTTGCAAGTAGGAAGGAGGGGATCATCATCATAATGGTAGTTTCTCATAGCCTGCCAAACTAAGTAATCAGTAAAATGCAATATTACAAACTACATGAGCAAGCCTTAAGATGGAATTATATGAAATATACCAAAAAGAGCAAGGAACTCTTTGGTGTCTATCTTGTATTTCTTGGATTTTCCTCATTATTTTATAATTGAGGAAAATACAAGAAATAAAAGATAGACACCAAAGAGTTCCTCGCTCTTTTTTGTATACTGGTCTCATATATGTTAAAACTCTTATTTTCTTATAGCAATTAAAACTGTCATTATCTCTAGAGACTTTGCCTACACTTTTCAACTAAAGATATTTTCTGGACTGAAGATAATGCTTACACATATCTTCGGTCCAAAGAACATCTTTAGTTAAAAAGTGTAGGCAAAAACCTTAGGAGAAGATGGCTTGCTTTAAGTGATGTAAATCTTCTTCCACCTTAAGGCTTGGACTTGTAGTTTGTATTATTGTATTTTAAGGCTTGGACTTGTAGTTTGTAATATTGTATTTTACTGATCACTTAGTTTGACAGGCTATGAGAACCTATCGTTATGATGATGATCCCAATGCATTTGTATAACACTGAAGAGACACCAACGTTCAAAGCTAGAGTATAGGAAAGAACACAACTTCAGCATCTTTTCAAGAGAATGAGAGAGAGTAATTATAAATAAAGAAAATTGCGCCATGAAAATTGACCATATTCAACTGAACATAATAACAATTGTAAAATCAAGTTAAACTTTATACACAACACAGAAACAACCACACAAATAATTATATATCTAAGCACACAAATCTAACCAATAATTCGAAAGGCATGCAACTCAACAAAAATGTAATAATCATGAGTATATTAATGAACACACTAACTATTCAAAGTGCTCAAACCCATCATCACCATTATTCAGCCCGTGGTTATGTTATGTATCATCAAAAGTATTATTCAAAGCATGCTTTATGATTACACGGTAACTATCAATTAGTTATCAAAAATCAAACCAAAAACTATCGAAGACGGGCATAAATTCAACCCACTAAATGGGCACATAGTGAATTCATATCATTGTGCTTTCCCAACTTTGGAGATTCAGAAACACCTATTATCTTATTATTATAGATTAACATCCAATTTGATACAATTAACAAACTCATTTCATACAACTAACAACCATATCATTCAATTAAAACCCTATTATCAAAACTCTATGAAAACAATCAACAATACATGAACAAAGTTCATTTTTCTGTAGCGACAGATATCATCATCTTTATGTAGACATCTCAGGTGATCTGCAGACATACTCCCAAGAAGAGGAAAAAAAATTAATGACATCTCAAATACGAAATTTATGGCAGCTGAGTTTTTTTTTTCAATTGTCATTAGTATATTGTCCCAAATTACCTTGTATTTCCATGAACCCAATAAAAGTGTCTTACCACCACTCTATACTTCTAAGTGAGAAAGTGGGATCACAACAATCAAAATAGAGAAGGAACTCTAGAGCACCTGAAAACTAGGGGATTTCATCTATAGAATTTATTATGCCCCCAAAATGCTTTTGTTTATGGCTAATACTTGTTGGAGAAACACTGTAAATGTCAGGGGTAAAATATCGGTATATACACTAGTTATTTGTGGTGTGTATTGTGATATGATGCTAAATGTTATAAATTTGCAACAATTTATGAATTCAAGTCATGATCATTGTTCAACATCCACTTCCAATTTCAATCATGTGAGTCAATTCACTCTTTATATTCTTCTAAATATACTGGTATTTCCATTGGATATTAGAAGCTACATACTCACTTAATGAACAAGGATGGTTGTGTACACTCCTCAAAGATTTTTCTACGTAGTGTCTATATTATATTTGCTATTCTAATAGGTGTCTCGTTTTGGTGTTGCTCTTATGATCTTTGCGTCCATCAATTTGTGCTTTTACCCTATTCCCTACAGCAAGATCATACAAGGGCACATGTGTATGTGCTTGAGAGAGAGAGAGAGAGAATTTACCTCTAAAACTTTTAGCACCAGCACCTGTAAATTCTATGGCTCGAGTATTCATAGTACCAAACTTTACATCCTTGCAGGATTCATATAACCCCTCACCAAAAGTGTCAGATATATAAAAGTCAATTCCATCAACTGTGAAATTATTCTTAACCTAAAAGGTGAGTACGCAACAAAAGAAATCATACAAATAAAAACTACGAGACTGAAAAGAGCTTTCAGTGATAGTCAGGAAACCAAGGGCTCTTAGAACGTATATTTAAAATGGCATCAGGGATAATATATAGGCATTCTTGACCTTGGAAATAGAAGACACATTGATGAACATGCTCTAATTGGGAGAACATGATAGCTCACAGAAGAGATTCAAAAATTTTATCAAGCATGCTGGACAGACAACTAGAAAAGGAATTGCCTAAAAAGAAGAATATATATTCAACGTATAAGATACTAGATTCTGTTGGAAAGTTAAAAGCATATAAAGAACTAGCCACAAAAAAAAAACATGAGGTAGAATTCAATTAAGCCTAAAACACTAAAAAAATAGCACATACAACAGACAAGCAATGAAAAAAAAGATCAATAATCACAAAACACATATCAATGTGGAGTTTAATGAAGTATCTCACTTGCTGGACTTGCGTCCGCAAAGTCTCAAACTGAGCCTCTATACAACAAACATTGCCAGTACTAGTTGGACACAAACTTTGGATCTTTGATGAAAGTAGACCATCTAGCTATGAATCACTGAAAGAAATATGTACCAGAGAATCAAGATCCTTGGTACAGATTAAAGGTCCAACTAGTCTTAAACTAGCACAACCCAAAAGCAATATAGTAACTAGTATAACAATCACGATATAGTATCCGATTAAAAAATGAACAGAACAATAAAGAAAAATGCGCCACGAAAATTGACCATATTCTCATGAACAATAACTAGACACAAAAAGCATATCAATTTACACCAAACATGGTCATCAGCAAATATATAAAATTTACTAGAAAATTATCAGAAAATTGTCACCGTTTCTCCACCAAACATAGTCATCTGCAAACAAATGATCAACCCAATCATTTAACCAAGAAGGTCCAACACATTGATTGAGGTAATTCTCAAAACCTTACCAGTCAATGATCTCATAGAAGTGCTGCAATGCCAAATTCATTGTTGATATCTAGCAACAGTGAAAGTAACGATTTAGATTTCAAGCTATCGATTATGTGCAAAAGGATGAAAAACACAATAAATCAATCAAACCATTACCCAATCACCAGGCAATGGTCCACCCAAATCAAGCAGTCGTTTGCACTGAGCGACAATTCGATAGCAAACAACGACAGCGAGTGTTGTTGTGCGTGTGCTTGTGATAGGAGCATAAAGATGTGGAGAGATAGGGAGGGAGAGAGACGTCGCTCAATGGTGTGAGAGCCTAATCAGTGTAAGCCACCCAAATCCAACAGGGACAAGTTCGTTCATGAAGGGATAAGTGTAACTTCATATGCAATAATCATTGGCATACATTAGACTGACCAGAAAAAAAATGATAATAAGATAATATGGACTAGAAGGCACACTCCCAATATCATCCTAATAGTGATGCTCTAAACATTGTCTTGTCCCTATTTTTTGTTGGCAAGGTGTGTTACAAGACTGATAGCCAACTCTATGCGCGTTTCAATACTAGATTCCTACAAAAGGAAGAAAACATGTGCATTGACATATTAGAAAACCACATTCTATAACGGTTCTAAAACAGCACTATATGAGGTACTACAATGTTCTGTGTACTATATACTTTTATGGGGAATTTTTGACCCAAATGTGGCGCCCGCATCATCTTGATGATGTACATTCCACAATAATAGCCATTGCTTTGTATCGGCACCCATATTGATATAATTATGGGCCATTTGTCGATTTGGGTGACCTCTTCTGATAACGCAACAATTAGACGATGTAGTACATTTACCTGTGTACGAAGTACGTAGATGATAAATATTGGGATTACACCTTTCACAAAAATTAAATGGAGTACATAAACTTTACCATTTTCTTAGCCTGTGTAATTCGTTTATGTTTCGTGCGGGCATGATGCAATGTGTCAAGAATAATGACCTCCTTATTCTGTACATCTAATACCATTAAGTACAAATGAATGTCCTCATCATTCATTGGTACATATATCTACAATATAAAACATGCAAAACAATGATCATTGAGACATCATAAACATCCATTTATTAATAAGGAGGATGAATATAATATAAGTAACAATGTCAAACCTTATCACAGTTGTTAATGTCGCGAATGAAATGACCATAGTTGGATCTAAATTTATCATCCAAGAGACCATTCTCTGACAACTCTATACCAACAACTTGTTGCTACAAAAAACAATCATTATATAGAAATCATAAGCAAATGTAGATGCTTTGTCTGTACAAGCAGTGCACAACATAGATGAGTTAGAATACTTTACCGAAAACCATGTCGGCAAGTACCATCGCTCCTTTTTTGTGATGTTGTTGAGCTTTTCATCATCCAACATAATCAAAGGCAGTGCACTTATTACCTATTAAGTGAACAAGAAGTTAAGTGTCATTTAGTGAATGCTTTAAATCTCGCACAATAATTGAAGACAATAAGGGCATGAGAGGAAATGCACTTATAGAATCGTGCACCCATTCTTTTTCACCCAAGGATTGCAAATCTGCTCACTTGAGAAAATAGTGGTTTTCATCGAACCACACCAACTCCTCTCTGCGTATTAAAATCACATCATAATTCACATGTGTCACATACAAATTATGACATATATACTTGTTTTGACAAATTTTGCAATTCACTTACGTTGGAGGCAACTTTGTGTTCATTATATACGCCCACAAATTTTGCTTGTGGAAATCTTGAAGTGCTGCAATGTGAGGGTACCCACCTTGAGGAGTAAGAGGATAAGAGTAAACATCATCTTTGTCTTGCCAATGTTATGCGTACAAAATTTCAATATTAAAATTAAAAATGTATAAAACAATAGATAATTCCTAAATTAGTAGATGGAGGAAATTCCCGATATACTCGCCTCTCCACTATCAACTAAGTGGACTTTTTCTTTTGACTTGTCGCAAAATTTTTCCAATCAGTTGGAAAGCTCTTGTATAAAATTCTTCATTGCGTTAATCTCCTTATACACTTTTTCCGACTCCTCCCACATGGTTTGCTTGATGGAGGCCTGATCCACCTCTAATCTCATAAGCTTTGCTTCAATTTCTTAAGCAAATGAAAAATGTTTGTTTAACTGAAAAAACATCATTGAAAATATAGTTGTTAGGAGTAGTTGTTGAATAATATTCCTACTTGTTGACGAAAGTGCTCTGCTGACTTCATTGACTTATGGTGTATTAGAGCACAACTCAGCAAATGCGACTTTAATCTAATTCAAGCATGTCAAATATCGTATGTGATAAGTACCATATAATTTCATTTCATGAATAAACTTACAAAAAATTATATTGTTGTGCGGCTACCTTGTCATTTTTGAACACTTCTAACTTCTTAAGTAAAAGTAGGCGATTTCTTATATCTTTATCACCCCATGATCCAATGCGTGGGGTTGGTTGAGACACCAATGGGACCACAACCTCCCCTATTGGTGCCGCACACTCAAGGTAGAAAATCTATGACACACAACATACAAGTAATACAAATAAAAGTGCGTAAAAGACTTTGGTAACCAACATTAACCAAATATAAATATGTTATCATGAGGACAAAAATGCAACCATTGACATAAACTTGTTGTTTCAACTTGTAATGTTGTACCCCCGCAATGATGGAGTCATTCACAAATTTTGCCCAATTCCCACCCCCTAAAGATGAGACGTCCAAAAGCATGTGTAGGAGGGAGGCATTGATTGTGGCCTTCATTGTGGGGCACAGAAATCTCCCCAAAGGAAATAGAACAAACAAACGCCGAAATTTATCAGAATCTTCCTTTAATTTCTCTAGCCTACACCCTATGTCATGCAACAACAACTCATTATTACCATCAAAAATTGATTTTTTAAGATCCTCAATTAATTTNCAAACGCCGAAATTTATCAGAATCTTCCTTTAATTTCTGTAGCCTACACCCTATGTCATGCAACAACAACTCATTATTACGATCAAAAATTGATTTTTTAAGATCATCAATTAATTCTGGGGAGCCATTCGTCTGTAATTCAGCCCCTCCATAATGTAACCCCAAGATCCATTCGACATCCACTGCAGTAAAAATGTAAGATTGGTTGTACACATTCAAAGTACGTGTATCGGGGTCAAATCTGCTCAATATCCATTCACATAAACCCTTTCNAAATAATAATAATATGAATGAACAAATTAATTATCGACAAATCATAACAAAAATTTATCATATTCAAATTCTACACATACCAAAAAGAGCGACCTTGAAGTGAAACTATGTGTACATTACCATTTTTTTTTTCTTAGAGTACCACTTTTTTGGTTAACATTACCATTTTTTAGTAAGAGTATCACTTTTTTGTTTAACAGTACAACTTATTTGGTTAAGAGTACCACTTTTTTGTTTAACATCAACAACTTGTTTGTTTAAGGGTACCACTTTTAATGGTTAAAAAAATGGATAGTTTTCTCTCAAAATAGGAATGTAGAAATTTCCTGCTTGTATACACGATAGTAATAACCCGTGCGTTTAGTACAATATAATAATTGAACATCCCAAAGAATTAAGTCATAATATGAAATCGTGACAACAATTTTTTTTAAAAAAGTGGACAAAATCCATCCTTGAAAATATTATACAACACAAAATCGAGCACTAATCACGTAATACAAATATTTTCAATAGCGTACAAATGTCAATATGCCTTCTTAATTTGTATTGGTTCTTTCTATGCCTTCAATACCATATATAAACCTAACTAGCAAAAACCCTGAAGGCACTTTATATTTCAAAGAAATCAAACATTGATCATAAATACAAAAAAAATTAAAAACTGAACATGGGGATGAACTAAGCTATAAGATTAAACTATATCTTTAACACGCCCGCATTTCGCATGCATACTCAACGAAATATTACTTATATGAAAATTCTCGTGGAAACAAATTTCTATAAAGAGATGGAGAAACCTAGCTTTAATAATCAAAGCCCATAAATTTAAATTTAAAATGCATAAAATTCATATTCTTGAAACTACTTATTTAATTAGAACTAACAATAGCACCCATAAATATTTATTCAAAAGTTAACTTACAGGAATTTTTAAACTTGCGTCATGAAAAAAATGTCCATGTTATGCTAAATTAAAAATCATCAATATCTAATCAAATTAATTTTTCTTTATTCTTTTAAAAAGTTTGGACAAAATTTCTCATAAAAACAGGACCGAAAAAAATACATCAACTTGTACAAACAATCTATAAAACACTAATTACACAATCCACCCTTTATAAANATTAGAGCACAACTCAGCAAATGCGACTTTAATCTAATTCAAGCATGTCAAATATCGTATGTGATAAGTACCATATAATTTCATTTCATGAATAAACTTACAAAAAATTATATTGTTGTGCGGCTACCTTGTCATTTTTGAACACTTCTAACTTCTTAAGTAAAAGTAGGCGATTTCTTATATCTTTATCACCCCATGATCCAATGCGTGGGGTTGGTTGAGACACCAATGGGACCACAACCTCCCCTATTGGTGCCGCACACTCAAGGTAGAAAATCTATGACACACAACATACAAGTAATACAAATAAAAGTGCGTAAAAGACTTTGGTAACCAACATTAACCAAATATAAATATGTTATCATGAGGACAAAAATGCAACCATTGACATAAACTTGTTGTTTCAACTTGTAATGTTGTACCCCCGCAATGATGGAGTCATTCACAAATTTTGCCCAATTCCCACCCCCTAAAGATGAGACGTCCAAAAGCATGTGTAGGAGGGAGGCATTGATTGTGGCCTTCATTGTGGGGCACAGAAATCTCCCCAAAGGAAATAGAACAAACAAACGCCGAAATTTATCAGAATCTTCCTTTAATTTCTCTAGCCTACACCCTATGTCATGCAACAACAACTCATTATTACCATCAAAAATTGATTTTTTAAGATCCTCAATTAATTTTGGGGAGCCATTCGTCTGTAATTCAGCCCCTCCATAATGTAACCCCAAGATCCATTCGACATCCACTGCAGTAAAAATGTAAGATTGGTTGTACACATTCAAAGTACGTGTATCGGGGTCAAATCTGCTCAATATCCATTCACATAAACCCTTTCTGAACCAATGGATTTTCAGACTTAATAAACCCCCCAATCCCATTTCCTTAACACCTTCCTTTTGACTATCACTAAGTGCTTCAATTGTTTTAGCCAATATTGAAGGTGAGCATCGGGTTCAAAGAACATCCTGAAAAATGTTTTACAAGTTTAAGTCAGTGAAAAAAAAATATTGAAATAGTTGAAAGTTTAAGCTTGGCAGTAACCTTTTCAGTTTTTTGGCGTTTTATAAGCTCTGACTTTTCTTGTGCTTTTCCTGTCATCTTCTTTGCACTGTAACATGCACTTACATATGTTAATACAATAAAATATAAATGAATTTTTAAAAAAATTACGATGCAGTNTACAAATATTTTCAATAGCGTACAAATGTCAATATGCCTTCTTAATTTGTATTGGTTCTTTCTATGCCTTCAATACCATATATAAACCTAACTAGCAAAAACCCTGAAGGCACTTTATATTTCAAAGAAATCAAACATTGATCATAAATACAAAAAAAATTAAAAACTGAACATGGGGATGAACTAAGCTATAAGATTAAACTATATCTTTAACACGCCCGCATTTCGCATGCATACTCAACGAAATATTACTTATATGAAAATTCTCGTGGAAACAAATTTCTNATTTACTAAAATGTAGAGGTCTCATGGCAAATGTAGTTAGTGAGCAAAAAACATTAATACAATTTAAAAAAGAAAAAAGAAAAAGCTAATATCACCCTAAGATGTGCTATTATAATTACGAGTTATTGAACGCTATTGTGTTTAACCACTAAACTACAAACACATACTTTGCATACATGCTAAAAAAATTAATGTATTATTCTGTAAACCTACTAACACATGAACGATGTATGTTATGGAAAAAAAAAACAATGGCCAATGTACATGAAGAGGGAAAAAAATATGAGGGGCAAGTAGGATAAAAGATAAAGGCTTCAATGAAAGCTCATTGCTTGGTGCACATGAATGGACTTGCAAATCTGATTGATTGCATCTAATATGTGTCAGAGTAAATCAGTGTATTGGTTTCAATTTATACTGTATATACTGGTGGTTGTTTCATGTAATGAGAAGAAAAGATAAATTTATGTTATTGGTAGAACAAGATTTGGTGTCTTCTCTCCATTANCGATTCTATCATAACAAAACCATTCATCAACTACCATACCAACATAATAATATAAACAATAGAAGAACAACCATTTTCATTGAATATCAAATCAATCCAAGATGACAATAAAGATCAATCCAAGAGTTAAAACTCGATCAACACCAAGCCATGAAATACCTCATGTTTCAAAAGAAAATAAAGTCATTGAATAATTGTTGTATGAGAAAACACTTCATCATGATATTATAACATGCAAGATGCAAAAAAAATCTGTAGTGGTGGCTATGTGTGTATGTGTTGTGTGTAAGAGTACCACTTTTTTTGTTAACATTACCATTTTTTCAGTTAAGATTACCACTTTTTTAGTTTAAGAATACTACTTTTTTGGTTAACATCCCCACTTTTTTGGTTAAAAAAAATGACTAGTTTGCTCTCAAAATAGGAACCTAGAAATTTCCTTCTTGAATACACAATAGTAATAACCAAGGCACGGTACAATATAAAAATCGAATATCCCAAAGAATTAAATCACTATATGAAATTGTGACAACAATTTTTTTTTCAAAAAGTGGACAAAATCCATCCCTAAAAATATTGTACAACACAAAATCGAGTACTAATCATGTAATACAAATATTTTCAATAGCGTACAAATATTTTCTATAACTTACAAATATTTTCAAGTAACAATGTATTTGTCCTTTTTTTTTAAGTTACCCCAGTTTAAATCAAACTAGACCCACAATCATTAAAAAACCAATGAAAAAGAACAAACCTGTGCATAAGAGGAGCACCACAATGAGGAATAAAGGCATTACACTCAGTTTTGCCATCTCTTTTCCTATGAGAAACTAATGAGGATGTCTATGGGCATGGGATGATCCATGAGGAATATGTAGTAGTTTTTGTAGAAGGGATCAAGATTTAATTTTGGTAGCTATATAATACATCTCATTATTACCTTAGTATATGGGATTATAATTTCAATATGCCCTCTTAATTTTTATTGGTTCTTTCTATGCCTTCAATACCATATATAAACCTAAGTTTACAGTCACTGTATCAACAATATAATAAATATCTACAAATATTTTAAAAAAAAGCCTAAAAATTCATTAAATCAACTTAATATCAATCAAATTTAACCACCAATCAAGCACCAATGATGAAAATATTTCGAGTCAAAGTGTATAAGTGTTTGTGTACGCGTTAATTAAAAAAATAGCAATCATTAAATGTAATAATTCAAAATACAAAATGCAACTTCAATACCATATATAAACCTAATTTTACAGTCACTGTATCAACAAAAGCATAAAAACCCATGAAAAAAGTATAACTCAATCAAATTTAACCACTAGTCAAGCACCAATGATTAAAATGTTTTGACTGTGTATTTAAAAAGTTAGACTAATGTTGAATATTGTTTGTAGTGAGTATCGAAAATGTTATATTGAGATATCAAGATTAGTTGCCAAGTTGCAATATATCTGCTTACTTGTGTAAAATTGCAATATTAGCTCCTCTATACGTGTAAAGCTGCAAAAAACCAAAAAAAATAAAATAATAGTATGAATGAACAAATTAATTACCGACAAATCATAACAAAAATTTACCATATTCAAAATCTACACACATACCAAAAAGAGCGACCTTGAAGTGAAACCATGTGCACATTACTATTTTTTTTGTTAAGAGTATCACTTTTTTTGTTAACATTATCATTTTTTTTTGGTAAAAGTACAACTTTTTTGGTTAACAGTACAATTTTTTGGTTAAGATTACCATTTTTTTGGTTAAGAGTACCACTTTTGTAGATAACATCACCACTTGTTTGGTTAAGAGTACCACTTTTTTGGTATAAAAAAATGGATAGTTTTATCTCAAAATAGGAATCTAAAAATTTCCTGCTTGTATATCCAATAGTAATAACTCGTATCTTTAGGTACGGTACAATATAGCAATCGAACATCCCAAAGAAGGGATCAAGATTTAATTTTGGTAACTATATAAAACATCCCATTATTACCTTAGTATATGGGAACATAATGTCAATATGCCCTCTTAATTTGTATTGGTTCTTTCTATGCCTTCAATACCATATATAAACCTAAGTTTAGACTCATATATCAACAAAATAAAAAATATCTACAAATATTAAAAAACAAAAGCCTAAAAACCCATCAAATCAACTTAATATCAATCAAATTTAACCACCAATCAAGCACCAACCATGAATTGGTTCGACTGAACATAATAACAGTAGTACAATCAAGTTAAACTTTATACACAACACATGAACAACCACACAAATAATTATATATCTAAGCACACAAATCCAACCAATAATTCGAAAGGCATGCAACTCAACAAAAATGTAATAATCATCAGTATATTAATGAACACACTAAATATTCAAAGTGCTCAAACCCACCATCACCATTATTTAGCCTGTGGTTATGCTATGTATCATCAAAAGTATTATTCAAAGCATGCTTTAAGATTACACGGTAACTATCAATCAATGAATTATCAATCAGTTATCAAAATCAAACAAAAAACTATCGAAGACGGGCATAAATTCAACCCACTAAATAGGCATATAGTGAATTCATATCATTGTGCTTTCCCAACTTTGGAGATTCAAAAACACCCTTTATCTTATTATTATAGATTAACATCCAATTTGATACAATTAACATTTCATACAACTAACAACCATAACATTCAATTAAAACCCTATTATCAAAACTCTATGAAAAATCCCAATTAAAAATCAAACTTTAACATCCAAAACACCTAAACGATAACATTCAAACTTATATTGGATCAAACAACGATTTCTCAGTAACATGAACAAGGATCTAAATATAAAGAAGACGAAGCTAAGAAATTTGAACAATGCATACATTGGATCAAACAACGATTTCTTAGTAACATGAAGTATTGAAACTATTAAGACAATTAACATAAAAGATTAACAATAATTTGCTCGAGCAGAATGTATTCATCTACGAGATGACCATGCTCAAGAAACTGTCTACAGTAAAAAAAAAATCTAACCCAATAAATATGATTATAAGAATCAAAATGGAGAAATAATAAACAAACATTAGTTTTAAAAGAAAAATAATCAATAAACGAAATGCAAAAAAATCCAAAAAACGCATACTATATCAAATCTATGGCATAAACAATGAGAATAATCCAAATCAGGATATGATTAAACAATGAAAAGGAACGAATCGAAAGATTAAACAACAGAAATTAAAAAGAAACTGTAAAAAAGTACATCAGAAAGAAGATCACAAAAAAAGGAAGCAGAGGAGAGTTTCAGAGAGAGAAGGGCAGAAGGTTGTTGTCGAGTCGTGTGTGCTGTGAGAGAGAGAGAGAGAGAGAGAGAGAGAGTTGGGCAAGGGAAGGGAAGGGTCTGGGAAGAGAGAGAAGTGAAGAGTTGGTTTCTTAGGAAACGTGTATAGTGTGTTAGGGAAGCCTCTCGAAAAAATAGAAATTTGAAACAATTATTTGAAATTTTTTGAATAAATCGTTTAATAAAAAAAGTGTCACAGTAAAATAAATAAATTCGTAACATATTTAACTAAAAAAATATCTATAAAATCCTAGCATAAAACAAATATAAATAAATAAATCTAAATCATACCTAACCAAAAATAATAAAGTGGTAAATGTACCAAGGTTGTGATATTATCTTAAAATTGGTGACCTTACTCAAATAGTGGTTAACTTAATAATTATAATATTAACCAAAAAATGGTAATCTTACCCACAAAATTTGCTAAACCTAACCCCAATTTGTGGTATCCTTTTCCAAAATAGTGGTAATATTTTTTAAAAAAATTGTAATTTTACACAAAAGTAGTAAAATTATCTCCCATAAATTGCAAATAAATATTAACCAAAACGTAGTACACTTACCCAAAAAGTGGTAACCTTACTCACTAGAAGTGGTAAATTTTCCCAAAAAAATAAAAATAACAATAAATTAATATTCAATCTCATGAATATAATAAAACACATTGGAAGTTGAATCTATCAACACTTATATTTCGTATGACTATGAAAAGTATACAAAATGAGATTTAATTTAATCAAATTAACATTCAATTATGAGATGTAAAAAAAATATGTTTTGTAATCAAATTAACATTCAATTATGTGTTCTTACCATTTTAAAGGTAACAATCTTTACCAAATAAGTGGTAAACGTATCCCCAAGTTGTAATATTAACCGCAAATTAGTGAATTTGTTACCGTAATAATTGTAATATTAACCAAAAGAGTGATAATCTTACCCCCAATATGTGCTAAACTTATTACTCCCACTTTTAAAGAACGATAATGAAGAGAAAGTTGAATGATCTTTACTTTTTCAATTTTGTGAAGTCAAAAACTAGGAAGTTGAATATAGTAAAACACAGAGGAAGTTGAATGTCATTCCCCACCCCCAAAGTATACATCAAACAATTTTATCACATGTTTAATTATTTAATATTTGATTAATTTGTATTCTTACCATTTTAAAGGTAACAATCTTTACCAAATAAGTGGTAAACGTACCCCCAAGTTGTAATATTAACAAAAAATTAGTGACTTTGTTACCTTAATAATTGTAATATTAACCAAAAGAGTGATAATCTTACACTCAATATGTGCTAAACTTATTACTCCCAGTTTTAAAGAACGATAATGGTGATAATCTTGAATGATCTTCACTTTTTCAATTCTGTGAAGTCAAAAACTAGGAAGTTGAATATAGTAAAACACAGATGAAGTTGAATATCTTTCTCCACCCCCAAAGCATACGTCAAACAATTTTATCATATGTTTAATTATTTAATATTTGATTAATTTGTGTTCTTACCATTTTAAAGGTAACACTCTTTAATACATCATACTCATATATCATCCAATTAATGGACATTCAACATCAACACATTCACTAAATTGCTATTTAAATTAGTGGACTATAAGTATACAAAATGAGATCTAATTTCAAAATATTGAATTAATATTTATTTAATTTAAAACTAAATTTCTATTTAATTTAATATCAAATCAAGACTAATTTTAGATTATATTATATCCAACTAAAATTTAGTTATATTAAATAGAATACTAAATTTTAATTCATCTAACTTTTAACCTTTATTAAAGTCCATTTTGTATAAAAAAATCCATAATAAATTAAAAATTTATGGATGACATAATTTTAAAATTTACATGTTATGAACATAAGAATACAATGATTATAATATACTGCAAATCTTTGAAAATCACCCAACATTTGTAATCTGCCCAAGATGCTCTAATTTTGACATAATAGTTGTAAAAAAAATATGTTTTTAAGTAGGTAATATAATTTTTGTGTAATAAATGACATTTAATTGTGAAGTAAATGTAAAACCACTGTTCTAACTACTATGATTTTTTTAACACAATAACAAACTGAAGTCAATCACCAATTATAGCCTGTGTTTCTTCATCACTCTTAAAATCTCCATTATTTCATCACCCATCTAACTTCAATCCACATATTTAATGATCTTTCCTTGATCATCCATGCAATTAAGTGGAATGCAAGGTATTGGAAGATTCAAATCAAACAAGGTAAGTATTTAACGATCTTTTATCCGTAGATGTTTGTTATTAGTTGTGTTATGTCCACAACTCTTATCTTCTTATTTTGATAGGTAGAAATATTAGTCATTTCTTAAAGATGAAATTGTTAATTATTTGTCCATAGGTATAATCGACACATATGGAAAAAAGAAAGTAGGTTCTTGTAGACTTAAATAGTGATATAGCAAATGACATATTGCATGATTTTGAAAATGATGAATATCTTAACTTCCATTAGAAAAGCAAGGATGAGTTAGCATCCAATGAAGCCATTGCAAACAAGGATGAGTTAACATCAATTGAAGACATTGCAATGAGGGAAGATTTAACATCTACAGAAGTCCTTGCAATGACATTTATATCACATGAAGATGTTGGACAATTTTATAACACATATGGTAGATATGCGGGTTTCAGTGTTCATAAGGATGACCTAAATCATGACAAGAACAACATGCCGATTTCAAGACGGTGGGTTTGTTCAAGAGAAGGGTATCGGTCGGCAAAGAATGCAAAATGCATAAAGCGATCAAGGAAACCATGAGGGTTAACACGACTTGGATGCAAGGCAACATTTCGAGTGAAGTTTGATAGGAAGATACAAAAATGGGCTGTAAAAGAGTTTGTAATGGACCACAACCATGAATTGGTTCCACAACGTGGTGTTCCATTTCTCCGATCACACAGGTGTGTCAAGAGCCCCGATAGAGCACAAGCTATATCATTGCACAATGTTGGTATATGTACAAGTCATATTAGGGATTTCATGTTGCAACAATCTGGAGGATATCAAAATGTTGGGTTTACCACAAAGGATCTCTACAATGACATGACATTCGACTGTAGAGAAGAGTTGAGAGATAGCGATGCGGAGGGTGCATTAGCCTACTTGAGCGCGAAGGAAGAGTTGGACCTATAATTCTATTTCAAGTATTCTGTCGCCGATGACAATTCGTTGAATTGCTTGTTTTGGGTTGATTCGACATCTCGATTAGATTACAAGTGCTTTAGTGAGGTGATGACGTTTGATACTGCATATTGAATAATGCATATAAGAAGCCTTTTGTGATATTTGCGAATGTCAACCACCACAACGCTACAACTATATTTGGGTGCGCATTACTTTCAGACAAGACGATTGATACATATGTGTGGGTATTGAATACCTTTCTTCACGCAATGGAAAACAAGATGCCTGTATCTATTATTACCGATGGAGATAAAGCAATGGCTAATGTAATTGAAAGAGTATTTCCTCCAGCGACGCATCGCTTATGTAGATGGCATTTGTCAAGAAATGCTTTCACAAATATAAATGCTAAAAATTTTGTCAATGCATTCAAGAGGTGCATGTGTGCTTGATGTAATCCGAAAGAATTTGAAAATGAGTGAAAATCAATGGTCGAATCAATTGGACCGGAGACAAACAATTGGATAGCAGAAGTTTATGCAAAGTGATTCAAATGGGCCAAAGCGTACTTGCGAGAAAAAATTTTTGTTGGCTTAAAAAGCACACAACAATCGGAGAGTATGAATGCCTACCTGAAATGCTTTCTAAAAACAAGCCAACAATTATTCGAGTTTGTTAGGCACTATGACAGGGGCTTGGTAAGGATTAGGGAATGTGAGGCCAATGATGACTTTAAGTCGGAACATTCTAGGCTAGTGATGCAGACAACACTGAGATGCTTAGAGGAGCATGCTACTGCTCTATACACCAGAAAGATTTTCTTTAAGGTCCGTGATAAGATACAAGAAGAAGCTATATTTCTTGTTGTGGATAAGATCGAGATTGAAAGTCATCGGAGTTACTATTTGTCTCAATTCACAAAACTAGAATCAAGGTGGATTGTGGAATATTATCCTCAAATTCATGCGTTTAAATGCAATTGCATGAAATTTGAGTCTTTTGGGATTCCATGCTCTCGCATGATCACGGTCATGAAGTATGAGCATATACAAGAGTTTCCTCATTCCATGGTGATGGACAGATGGACCATTAAAGCAAAAGTTGGGTATAAATGTGCACACAAATGTGGTAATGTGCAGTCGAATGTGTCAATTCCTACTCATTATGTTGGACTTATGTCAATGTGTGGCCAAATGTGTTATTACGCTTCATAGTCGCTCTCAGACTCAAATGACCTGAGGAGTATGGTGCAACAAAGAACTTTTCTTCTAAAAGCCCATCATAAGTCACTTGGCAAACATGATGCAAATGTGACAACTACACAATTCGGTGTGAATGATCCAAAGATTGTGAAAACCAAGGGTAATCATAGTCGTGCACAAAAGAATGTTCCCATCAACCCGTGAAGATGTAGTAAAATGCAGGGGCACTGGCCATACTATTAGAAAATGTCCATTCTTGATGTCTCAATCCAATGATCCATTCGTGGACATGCCTTTTTCACAACCAGTTGGATCACAGCAACCACGAGACATTCCTTTTTTACAACTTAGTGGATCAGACCAACCACTCCACATATCTTTTTCATAGCAGGGTGGATCGCAACAATCTATGTCATCATCGAAAGAGAATGACCGTTGCATTCCCTTTGTCAATGAGGGTATCCTCAACTATCAGGTTCATGTAATACTCTTTAGATGTTTCTATTTTTTTTCATATGTACTCATTCCTTATTATTTTAGGATGGAATGTCAAGTTTTGATTCTACCATTCAATCACAGTACATCAACACTAGTTTTAGCAATATGGAGGTAATTATAAATTTTATCCCACAAATTTTGTTTTTTCACCATTGTCATCTGTTGGAGATATAACAACTTAGTTTATTAGGATTTATTAAGATTTCCCTTTTTTACCTTTTTACCTTTTTGTTTTTATTGTAACTTTCATTGGCTATATATACGGGGGCTCAACACTTAGTTTGTATCCCTTTTCTTTCTTCTAAATATTTCAAGTTGGTATCAGAGCCACCAACCCTAACCCTTAACCAGTGAAACAAACTAGCCACTGCTCACCCAACTCCGACAACAACCCAGTGATATTGCACTCCCCCAATAAACAACCCGGCCACCGCCAGACCCATAACACCGACCAACAAAATCAGTCCACTACCAACGACATATACCACCCAAAAATACTAGTCCACTCAGTGACATATAGCAGCAAAACCCACCGACCGACATACTTTGTGATATACTCTGACCATCAAACCAAGCAAGCACTGACAGTTTGCTAAACCAAAACCAGTCCACTACTAACCAACATATATACCCAACCAACAACAACCAAACAAACTCCACCGATTGCCCACATCAGCCCACTGACTGTCACTGAAAAACCCATAGCAAAACCCATCAGCAAAACTCAAACCAGCTGCCCATCACTGACTCAATCACCGACAAACCAAACACAGACCACATCGGCACACCCGTACTTCCGCTGCCCAACCCAGACCACCATCACGTTATCCATCATCGACTCAATCAATGACAATCGTTTTCATTATACCCAAGCACCGACCAGCCTAAAAGAAAACACATACCAGACCCAACCCAAGTCAAGACCAGTCCAATCCAACCAACCTGCTCAACCCCACTCATCAGCCCACTGTTGGGTCGTATTTTCTCGTTGTAATTTCGTCGTTCGTAGTCTTTGTCATAGTGCTACCAGGTTACAGTATCTAGGACTGTTTTAAGAGGGGATAAATCATTTTCTCTGTTGATCTGCTCTTGATGCAGTAGATCATTTATTTTTATTTACTGGATTTTTGGGCACCATGACTTGATTATTTGGGAGCTTTCTGGACCTTCGTTATTTGTCGCTATTATTCGACTTGAGATATATTGTTCTCCATTATTTTGTCCATCTATTTATCTTAGAGTTATTTTTCTGTCACGAGTGCCCTAGTATTATTGATGATATGACTAGTACTGAGGGAGTTGAGATCCTTACCGTTGAGACATTTGTTAGTACTTCCACCGGGTATAGGGGTCGACAGTGCTCGGCCCAACGCTGTCAGGGTACCCCACATCAACGTAGATATGAGGATTCTCGTCAATGTGATTGTTGTAGCCGACTAGGACATCTCAGGACTATTTGTTGGAACTTCTATCCAGAGCTTAAGCCGCCTCCTCGTAGCCATACTGCTGCCATTACTAAGGCACCACCACCTACAATCATTGCTCCTACTACTACTGCTACTGCTCCTCTTTGACAGAGTGATATGGATGTTATCACTTCTTGTTTGAATATACTTATATCAGCCTTGACTTCTCAAGGTTCATCTATTACTGCTGTCAGTACTACAGGTATACCTCGTGTCTTTCATACTTGCGCCAGTTCGTATCCTCTTTGGATGTTAGACTCGGGTACTACTGGTCATATGATAGGTGAGACCCATCATTTCACCTCTTTTGACGAGTAGTTGCATACTCAAGTTCAGTTAGTAGATGGTACACATGCCGCTATTGTTAGTAGGAACACAGTCCGCCTCCCAGATGACTTTACATTACGTTCGGTGTTTCATGCGTCAAAGCTGACCATAAATCTATTATCTGTATATCAGTTAGCCAGAGATTTTCACTGTGCGGTTGTGTTCTTATCTGATTCGTGTTATTCGAAGGACCTGAGTACTAGGAGGATTATTATCANTCCCAGATGACTTTACATTACGTTCGGTGTTTCATGCGTCAAAGCTGACCATAAATCTATTATCTGTATATCAGTTAGCCAGAGATTTTCACTGTGCGGTTGTGTTCTTATCTGATTCGTGTTATTCGAAGGACCTGAGTACTAAGAGGATTATTATCAGGGGACATGAGAGAGATGAATTGTATTATTTAGGCGATCCACCTCCCGTTTCACCAGTTTCTCCACCTCCATCTCCATCACCTATTGTCTTTATCTGTTCCTAGCTTACATACTAGTATTTTACCTAATACTTGTTATTATGATTTTTCATCACAAACTGTTCAGTTATGGCATGATCATTTTGGGCATACAAATTTTAAATATTTATGTATGTTATTTCCTGCTTTGAGCAAAGCTTGTGTTAGTGGTAAACTTGACTGTGTTATATGTTCCCTATCAAAACATGTTCGGACCAGTTATATTCCTCGCATGCACCAGTCACTCAAACCATTTGACCTAATACACTTGGATATTTGGGGATCCTCTTCTGTTACTACTCTATCAGGTACCCGATACTATGTGACATTTATAGATTACCATACCCGTTGTACTTGGGTCTACCTTTTGCATAGAAAGTCTGATGTACTCCCCGTCATTACTCAATTTCTTCAGATGATTAAGACACAGTTCAATGTCATTGTTTGTACTCTTCGTTTGGATAATGTCAAAGAATATGTGTCTGATACCTTAGTGGCTCACCTTTTTTCTCAGGGTATCCTTCAGCAGCTCACTTGTCCATATACTCCTACACAAAATGGAGTTGTTGAAAGAAAAAATAGGAGTTTGATAGGGATGGTACGTTGTATGCTTAGAGGTATAGGGGTATCAAAATCTTATTGGCATTTTGCTATTTTGACTTCTACCTTTTTGTGCAATCGTACACCGAGTCGTGTTCTTCAGCATAGGGCTCCCTTACAGGTCTTATTCCCTAAGCTGACACTTTTTTTGATCCCTTCTCGTGTTTTTGACTACACATATTTTGTTCAAGATCGGTCTCCTACTTGTCATAAACTTGATGATAAAACGATTTATTGTGTCTTTGTGGGCTATTATCATCAGTCTAAGGGGTATCGATGTTATGATCTTGTCAGGCGACGTATGTATCACAGTCTAGATGTTACCTTCCTTGAGCATATTCTTTTTTTTTCTTCCAGTCCTGTGTCTGCCCATCTAGTTGATGATACTCCCTTTGATTTTTCATTACTACTGGAGTCAGAGCCATTGGTCATTATCACTACAGAGTCATTGGTCTCTCCTCCTTCAGAGCCACTCATCCCTGTCAATACAGAGTCACCAGTCTCTCATTCTTTGTAGGTTTATGTTTGTCGTTCTCGCTTTCATCCCCTTGCTGATGTCCCCTCTACCTCAGGCGATGCAGATAATACTTCTCAGTTCGTTGAACATATTGATGCACCTATTGTTAGTACTGATAAGATTGCAGGTACTGAGCCAATTGTTTTACCTGATGAGACATTATCAATGGAGGATGCTGATTGAGGGCGTCGTTATTCGCGACGTGATCATCGTCCAGTTGTTCGTTATGGTTAGACCGTCAGTATTTTATATCCGATCTCTGTTTATATTTTTTATGGTAATCTGTCTCCTACATTTCGAACATATAGTATGGCTTTATCAAATACGCTGATTCCTTGCTCTGTTTTAGAGGCTATGCGGGAGCCCCAGTGGGTTCTTGCCATGCAAATAGAGATGGACGCTCTTCAGCGTAATCATACGTAGGATCTTGTCTCTTTACCTTCAGGGGTGAAGCCTGTTGGCTGTCGTTGGGTTTACACCCTTAAGTTTCTTACGGATGGTACTATTGATCGTCACAAGGTTAGGCTTGTGGTGAAGGGCTTTACTCAAGTACCAGGTCGTGATTTTGGTGCTACCTTTGTCTCGTGGTAAAATTGACTACTGTTTGACTGATTATTTCTCTGGCTGCGGAATACTCGTGGCCTCTTTATCAGTTGGATGTGAAGAATGCATTTCTTCACGGTGATTTGGACGAGATTACTTATATGGATGCACCACCGGGCTTTTGTGGTGAGGGGGAGTATGCTGAAAAGATTTGTCGACTGCGTAAGTCTCTTTATGGACTGAAACAGTCAGCACGAGCCTAGCTTTCTCGCTTTAGTGATGTAGTTGTACTTTTAGGGTTCACCAGATGTCATTCTGATCATACCTGCTTCATTCAATGGAATACTTCTGGATAGTGTGTCATCCTTTTGATATATGTTGATGATATTATTATTACTGGAGATAATATTTCTGGGACTGCGCAGGTTAAGGTAGACCTTGGAAAAGTCTTTGATGTGAAGGATCTTAGATTTTTGCGATACTTTCTTGGGATTAAGGTTGCTCGTAATAACAGAGGTATTGTTCTTTCTCAGAGAAAGTATGTTCTGGATCTTTTTTCAGACACTGGGGTACAAACCGGCATCATCATCCATGATTTCAAACCTGAAGCTTATTGTTGAAGGTGAGGAGTTGGGAGATCCGATTGTCTATCAGAGGTTGGTAGGTAGACTTATTTACCTAGCCAACACTAGGCCAGATATTTCATTCGCTGTCAGCCGAGTTAGTCAGTTCATGCACAGACTATGTCAGCTTCATCTTGATGCATTTTATCATATTCTTCGGTACCTCAAGTCTTGTCTTGGACTTGGGTGGTTCTATGCATCAGGATCTTAGATTAGTTCTCTAGCATGTTATTCAGATTTAGATTATGGGGGAGCATGTGACGGTCGATCTACTATGAGTTTCTGTGTTTTTCGAGGAATTTATCTTATCTCTTGGAAGAGCAAGAAGCAGTCAGTTGTCTCTCGCTCATCAACATAGGCAGAGTATCGGGCACTAGTACTTGACACGTGTGAGATTATCTGGCTACAATCGATTCTTGGCGAGTTGGGACTTCCAGTGACTTCTTCCTCTACATTATATTGTGATAATCGATCTGCTATTCAGCTCACTTCTGACTCTGTATTACATGAGAGGACGAAGCATATAGAGATCAATGTTCACTTTCTTCGGGAGAAGGTTAGTAGTGATATTGTCACTCCATCGTTTGTGGGGACTAGTGATCAGGTTACAGATGTTTTCACCAAATCTGTCACTCTATCCATTCTTCGGGACTCAATTGTCAAGCTTGACTTAGTTGATATTTTTGTGCCTAACTTGAGGGGGAGTGTTGGAGATATAGCAACTTAGTTTATTATGATTTATTAAGTTTTCCCTTTTTTCCCTTTTTATCTTTATTGTGACTTTTATTGGCTATATATACGGGGGCTCTACACTTAGTTTGTATCCCTTTGCTCTCTTCTAAATTTTTCAAGTTCGTCTGATTATCAATTTATGCTATTACAGTGGGCACCAAGATCATGGAGCAAGATGAGTTGATGAAATTTTACTTTTTTTGCAACTTTGAATGAAAAGGTTTAATTTACATTCTCCATTCCAAATTTTTTTTCACTTAGATATACCCTTATTTTTTTTTGGAGAACTTGCGAGAGAATTTTGTTGATTAAAAATTAAATTAAACCTAGCTAGGGGGACGTATTTACCTTACCCTCAATGCAATCTAATTACAATGTGATAAGGAATTAAAAAATTCTAATGCATGATTTTACATGGAAAAACAAAAAATAATTTCCTAACTAATGAAACAAGCTACTGAAATGTACTAGAATGTTGAACAGTCACGTGAATAGTAGCTAAGAGAGCCAAGATCAGCAACGTGTAGCAGCTATTTTGAGCAATCCAGCATTCCAAAAATAACAGCTGCCTAGAAATGTAACAGTGCTTTAAATGGGCTGCGAGCAAAAGCTGAGAGATTGAGGCCAATTGAGAAAAGCAGCTGAATGAGATGCAAAAAATAGTTGTCCATGAGAAGTGGAGGGGCTTATCAAATTAGGCAACTGAATGGCCTTATTAGGACTCGGTAAGTTATCAGTGATAAGTCAGTTGCACCTAGGAGATCGAAAAGCCAATTGATAATACGGCTGGGTTACTGATAAGGCGATTGAATGACAGATGATAACCCTTTGTATGACCAAAAGCCTCCTAGGAACCTGCAAAACAATCTGAAAGACTATAATAGTCGCCAAAGAGACAATTGGGAACCAGATGAAGAAAAGCCAAACACTTTGAGAGCTAGATCCCACAAAACAAGTATGAGTGGTCAGGCGACCTTGCTCTTGCAGAGATGGCCCAAAAAGTGGGTCTTAAGCTTCCTATGTCGCTTTGTTTCCTTTACCTTGCTCACTTTTATAATTTGTCTGTTTCTATTTAGAATTTGGCTCTTCTCAGATTTCTCTCACCTTTTATGTGCATGGGAGGAATCTTAACCATTTTTTTCTGGCAATTTTCTATCTTTTTGCTTCCCATTTTCCTTTATGATATTTACATTACGTAGTTCCCC
>CAUOFW020008291.1:235961-275460 GCA_963454935.2 Ilex paraguariensis | reverse complement strand
TTTTTTTTTGTAAAAGTAGATTTGTAATTAAATTTTGGCATGTAATGTGTAAAGGAATTGTAATAGAGTATATATGGACTGTTTTAATATAACCTTGCATATTTTGATATAAATATGATGATTGGACCCGGTGTGGTCAAGTTTTACGTATAAAATGGACCCTGTGTGGTTATGGTATTATATTGGACCTCGGATGGGTCATGTAAATGTTGATTGCACAGATTGTGTTTTGGGGTAGAGCTTCCCGTACAAAGGAGACTCTGCCCGGATTTCGTTAAATTATGGATCCTGGTAAATGGGACACAACGGTGCGATATCGAGTTATACGGTATCCACGGGCATTCCATGGGTTGATGGGAAATTAACGGACCCCGTGAATTTGGGGTGTCACACTGAAGGTCCAATTGCAAGAATTATTGGGCAGGGGTNGAGTTACATCCCGCTACATCGCCCATTTCTATGATTCCGCATAGGATGACACCTACTGAGTTACAGGAACTGAAGGTCCAATTGCAAGAATTATTGGGCAGGGGTTTTATTAGACCGAGCACTTCACCTTGGGGTGCTCTGGTATTGTTTGCTAAGAAGAAGGACAAGACCCTTCGACTATGCATAGACTATCGACAGTTAAATAGGGTTACTATGAAGAATAGGTACCCTTTACCAAGGATTGATGACTTATTTGATCAGCTGAGAGGGGTGCGGGTCTATTCCAAGATAGATCTTCACACCGGTTACCATCAATTGAGGGTTAGGGAGGTGGATATCCCTAAGACGGCATTTAGGATGCGGTATGGGCACTTCGAGTTCACTGTTATGCCTTTCGGATTGATGAATGCTCCGGCGGCATTCATGGATCTCATGCATAGGGTGTTCCAACCCTATTTAGATCAGTTCGTTGTGATTTTTGTTGACGACATCTTGATCTACTCCAAGTCTAAGGAGGAGCAAGAGGGTCACTTGAGGATTGTGCTTCAGACCTTAAGAGACCATCAGTTATACGCCAAGTTCAGCAAATGTGAATTTTGGCTTACTAAGGTAAAATTTTTAGGGCACGTGGTGTCGACTTCAGGTATATTCGTGGACCCGAAGAAAGTTGAGGCATTCATGAATTGGGAGAGACCAAAGTCAGTCTTCGAGATACGTAGTTTCTTGGGATTAACATGGTATTACAGGAGGTTCATTGAGGACTTCTCTTGACTAGCTGCACCTATGACAAGGTTGACCCGAAAAGAGCTCAAGTTTAAGTGGAATGATTCGTGTGAGAAGACATTCCAGGAGTTAAAAAGGAGACTGACTTCAGCTCCTATTCTGATAGTTCTAGAAAGGGGACAGAGGTACACAATGTATTGTGATGCCTCCAAGGATAGACTTGGTTGCGTTTTGATATAGTTCGGGAGGGTGGTGGCTTATGGTTCTCGATAGTTAGAGAATCATGAGTAGAATTACCCCACACATGACATGGAGTTGGTGGCCATTATTTTTACCTTGACAGCTTGACGCCACTATCTATACGGTGAGCAATTTGAGGTATTTTCGGACCACAAAAGTCTAAAGTACATCTTTACGCAGCGGGACCTCAACATGAGGCAACGCAGGTGGATGGATTTTTTGGAGGACTATGAATTCACTTTGCATTACCATCCCGGTAAAGTAAATGTGGTGGCTGATGCACTCAATCGAAAGTCACGGGGAGTCTTGGCTAGTGTGACTTCCCAGGAGTGGCAGATGGTCGAGACTGTGGTACAGTTCGGACTGCGTTACATGGGGCAGGCTCAGGGTGCTTTAGGGAGTTTGGTGGCTACACCTTCCCTACTGAGCAGAGTGATAGAGTCTCAGGGGCAAGACACGGAGATATTTTCCATTAAGGATCGAGTAGGGTCGGGGACAGGTGATGAAGGCTGGACCATTCACTCAAATGGTAGTCTTCGATTTAGGGGAAGGATTGTAGTTCCCTGGTCTACGAAGCTGAGAGAGGAAATCATTAGAGAGTTCCATTGCTCTTGTTTTGTTGTGCATCTAGGTGGCACAAAGATGTACCATGATCTTCATCGCCAGTATTATTGGAGCGGGATGAAGAGACACGTCGGAGATTTCGTTAGCTGAAGTCTCACATGTTAGCAGGTGAAAGATGAGCACCAGAGATTAGCAGGGTTACTCCAACCCTTGGTGGTGGTTGAGTGGAAATGGGAGCATATCGCAATGGATTTTGTAACTCACTTGCCACGAACATCATGGGGACATGACGCGGTGTGGGTGATACTGGACCGACTTACGAAGTCGACACACTTTTTGGCAGTGTGGATGACCTTTACATTAGAGAAATTCTGAAAGTTGTATATACGGGAGATTGTCCGGTTGCATAGGGTGCCTGTATTTATAGTATCAGATCGGAATCCTAGGTTCACGGCCCACTTTTGGGAGAGCTTCCAATGGGCTATGGGGACTCAGTTGACGTTGAGTATAGCATTTCATCCCCAGATGGACGGTCAGTCGGAAAAGACCATCCAGGTATTAGAGGACATACTACGGGCATGTGTCCTAGATCTCAAGGGTAGTTGGGAGGAGCACTTATCCTTGGTGGAGTTCGCCTACAACAACAGTTATCAGGCGAGCATTCAAATGGCACACTATGAGGCATTATATGGGAGGCCGTGTCGTTCTACAGTATGTTGGACAGAGGTAAGAGAGAGACCCTCTACGGGTCCAAACTTGGTTAGAGACACCTTGGAGAAGGTGGACTTGATACAAAAGCATCTTCCCAAGGCTCAAAGCCGACAGAAGAGCTACGCCGACAAACGGCGGCGACATCTAGAGTTTGAGGTAGGAGATCATGTCTTTTTAAAGGTGATGCCTAAAAGAGGAGTGATCAGGTTCGGCAAGCGAGGAAAGCTGTCGCCAAGGTATATCGGGCCCTTCGAGATACTCGAGAGGGTGGGTACAATTGCTTACCGGCTGGCGTTATTGCCAAATCTATCGAGTGTTCACGCGGTATTCCATGTCTCCATGCTCTGGAAGTATACTCCAGATCTGACACATGTGGTGGATTGGGGTGAGTTGATTGTTGATGCAGATGGTACCTTCGAGGAGGGACCGGTGGGTATCATGAATTGCCGAGATCACAATTTTGCGAGGCAAGACCATGAGGTTAGTAAAGGTACTGTGGTAGCACCGAGGTGTGGAGGAGGCGACATGGGAGAATGAGGACACTATTCGTACCAATTATCCTTTCTTATTTAAGGATGAAGGTACACTCTTATAATCATTTAGTATATATATGACTGTCGCATATGCATGTGACTAAATGTGTATGCGTGTGTGAATTTCGGGGACAAAATTCTTTTAAGGGGGGAAGAATATAGAAACCCGGGCAAATTTAAATTTTTATGAAAAAGGGTAAAATTGTAATTTGTAACTACAATGTAGGTTTAAAATATGTGTTTTTATAGAGTTTGGATGAAGAAATGGACTTCACCATTAGATTCATATCGCGAAAATGAGCTGTCCAGTTAATTTTTGTCGAATTTCGAGATACTCGAATTGTTTACGTTTTATGAGACGACTGTGTCAAATGACCTCAAAAAGGTCCCCAAAAATAGAAATTATAAAATTTCCTTATAATTACATAAAATTTCAAATAAAATCAATTTAAACTTAAACCGGAATGAAATAGATTGTTTCGGGACGAAAAATGGATCGGAAGTAGTAAACGTGCAGTGCAATGTGGACCACGCAAATTAAAAGTATAAATAGGGGAAAAATATCTGAAAATCAGATATTTTCTCTCCTTCTTTCATCTGATCTAACACGTTAGAAGAGAAGAGAAGAGAGAAAGGAGAAAACTCAAAATTTCTACCTTCTCTCAACGATCTACGAAGTTCCGTCGGTCGGAATCGCTTGGACCAAGAAATAAACTTCATCTACGCAACAATGGCTACGCAACCACACCAACAACAAGGGATTTCACCCAAGATCCAATGAGAGGATTTTAGAAAAATCAAGATTTGGAGGTGGTATTGTGTTCTTGAAGGCTCTACACTTCGATTTACGCTCCAAGAGGTAGGGTTCCCTCCTACTTTGGTTTATTTCTCACATAGGGTGTCCATATGGAATTTTTAGAGGAATAGAACAGTATATGGCTTGCCTATAGTCATGGAAATAAGAAAATGAGTATAGGAATGACCTAGACCAATTCCTAACTTGATTTTAATATGTGGTAGTATTTATGTAAACTCTTGAAAATTGGGTTTATGTGGGCATGCTACGTGTTTATAATGTGCCTTGTGATTTAAGTGCGTTATTGACATGGATTATGTAGTAACATGCTTATGAATTATGTTGGAAAGAAATGTTAATATGTGCTAATTGATGTATTGACATTGTGATGATTTATGGTAATTATATGCATTAGATATGTATTGTCATGACATATGTTGAAATATGTGGTTTAAGTTTGTTCATATGGCATTCATTACATGTGGGGCATGACATTGACATGTAATGGTTCATTACATTGAATTTGCACGGAGACATCGCATCATGAGGGTGTGTGTGCATGGTTGTCGTCTTCACCTTATTTGGTGGATGACGAGTGGACTTGGGAAAGTTGGGTCAAAGACCTGGCTAAGTTGCATAGTTATATGGAAAATTGGGTCGGGGTTAGTAAGAAAGGCTGGAATATCCCTCGGATAAAAGACCCGGTGATTGGATTCGCACTCCGTTGGTATAAGAGTCCATAAAGTGTGTTGGTGTACGCAGAACTGTTGGTGGTAGTCCACGAATTCNCTTGGGGCATGGGTGGTGGAATAACTCTCTTCTCTTCACATGTAGTTAAATCCATTTTGACTTTTGGGAAGATAATGATCTTTATTTATCCTTGCTTGTGAGCCTTAGGTTAGTGAAGGAATTATAGGCTTAGCCTCACAAGATACATTCGTAAGCTTAGTAAGACGCACAACTTGGCCCCCTTATTCATTTTTCATTAACTAGTGGCTCGAAACCCAGTAATACAANACCCACCCCAAGAAAGACCCTGAAATTGTGAATGTCATTTGATATGAACATAAATGATGGTTTATATACACATTGGCATTCCATTGTGTTGTGTGAGTCGGTAAAGACTCGGGTTAAGGTGTATGAGTGAGTCTCATCTCATTTCATAACATGATATGGAGTCTTTCACATGAGTATTAACATGTGTTGAGATNAATGTTATGAATGATAAAATATGCTAACCCAAAAGCATTTATGTGTTTTCAAACACATAAATTTTTTAAAAATATCTCTGAGAATTGATAAATTATAGACAATTTTTAGGATTTCAAACAGTGTCGCTGTGTTTCTATTTAATAAATGGTTGAGTTAAAATGTGCTACAAAAATATTTTTGTTTTCGTTTGTTCATGTTGATCCCAAAAGTAGTACTACTGGATTTTTTGATGACTCTGTGATTCCCGTTGAGCTCCTGGAAGGAAGTCAAAGACCAGAGGGGCTTCGGGGATCGACCCTCCGATGTTCAAGTCAGTAAAGGCCGAAAATAGGTCAAATGGAATTGAGTTGGGAGGAATTATTTACCTGGTTCCTAGCTTTCCCCTCTCCTTTATAGTCTTTCAACTTCCTTTGTCGTTGGAGCTCCCTCAGCTACTTTTCAAATGTGGCACCCCATATAGTGGAACCTCCTTTCCATAGTTGGAGCTGGTTTGAACTATTATCCTGGGGTTGGGTGAGTGAATTGGAGATGTAGCTAGGAACGACCAGGTATATCTAACTAGATAACATATCCCATGGGCCTTGTGCCTTCTCAAGTGATTTAGGCATGCATATGCTTTGGCATGCACGTCCTAGCTAGATTAACCTCCATTAACTACCGCTAGCTCAGACCAGTGGAGTGCATATGGTGTGCATTTAGTTTGCTTCGCGTACTCAACTACCAAAGAGTTATTGTGGGCCCATCCTATAAAAGCCTTCCTCCTTCTTCGGCGAGACATGGAGAGCAACTGGAACCCTGGTACATTCTCGCCTCTTTGCCCTAATCCTTTTTTTGGTTCAAATCTTTGCTCTGGAGCATATAAGTTGGAGCCAAGTATTTCACTTTCACTTCTATCACTTCTACTTTTTTGAAGTGGAGGAATTTCAACCTAGAGTCTTTAAGGTTTTTTGTGAGTGAACCTCTTTGTGCTCGACTTTCTTTTGTGCTTGAATTTTGTCTTTCCCTAGTGTTTAGAAGACTCAATCAATCTTTACCCACAAATTTGTACGTCAATCATCGTAGCTTCCCAATTATCGCAATTGACTCTTACCAATCTCCTCCTAAGAATATCTTAACTGTTGTAGCTCAAGCGGATGCGGCCAACAAGGACTCTGACTCAATCCAAGAGATTGGGTCTTCAACCCTAAGAATTACTGGGGCCAATAATTTCCATAGCTGCTTGAGCAAAATTCTCTTGAAGAGTTGAGGGCTCAATATTCAATCCCTGACTCGGTGCACTTACGAGTCCCCTCTGATAATGACACTACTAATTCCTTTTTTTCTAGATGAGGCTTGCTTCTATGAGTCTACCTTTGTGTTTGGACTTTGATTGCCAAGCCCTCGATAAATTAGGGAGGTGTTTTACCTCTTGAACCTTGACCCTGCAAAGAAAANGGTGGTAGTCCACGAATTCCGTGTCAGCTGGGTGCCGTTGGTGTAAGTCCATGAATACCCACCCCAAGAAAGACCCTGAAATTGTGAATGTCATTTGATATGAACATAAATGACGGTTTATATACACATTGGCATTCCATTGTGTTGTGTGAGTCGGTAAAGACTCGGGTTAAGGTGTATGAGTGAGTCTCATCTCATTTCATAACATGATATGGAGTCTTTCACATGAGTATTAACATGTGTTGAGATGCTGGGAAGAGCTCGGGTTGATATGCGTGAGTGAGTCTCACCTCATTTCATGGCATGACATGGTAAAATTCCAACATTGAATGCATATTCTTGCTTGGAAGGGAAAATGATGGTTGAGTGTTGCATATAAACATTGCATATGAACTTAGGTGGGAAGTAGTCTCTGTAAGAGATACTCTATTGAGCGTAGCTCACCCTATACGGGAAAACATTTCTGGTGCGGGATATACGCCGATGGACGACTCTCATTCGGGGCCTCAAGGGTGAAGAGGGGCCGATATGTGGCCTTTAAACTTGGTCTTTTTGTAAACTTTTGTTAAAACTATGTTTTGATATGTAAACATATGAAAATAAATTGTATTGAGCTTGTATAAATGAGGTTTTATGTGGAAAAAACTCCATTATGCATGTTTTGGATGAAAAAGAGATGATTTGGAATGGATTGGAAGTGAAAAATAGTGGGAACAGGCAAAACTAAGCAGAGAGTACCGATACAGTTTACCGGTACAGTCTGGTCCAGCAAGCAGATAGTACCGATACACAATACCGATACTCTTTCCAAAACTCTAAAAAAAAAATTTTAGAAGGCAGACAGTATCGGTACGGTCCGGACTATACCGGTTTTGCTAGGAACAGTGAATAAACAATACTGGTACACAATATCTGCACTCTTTCCCAAAATTTTGAAAATGTTTTGCCATGCTTTTGGGCTTTGGTTTCCTTGGTTCCAATGACACAAATGGACATTAAATAAGGTATATTGGACCTTGGTTGGATTAAATGATTAAAGGAACACGGGTTACACGTGTGAGTTATAATTTCAAGTAAAGAGATACTATTAGCGTGATGTCGATTTGTGTGACATTCATGGGTCTTTCTGCGGATTGATGGGTGGTCTACGGTTAATTAATGACCCCCGATTTTTGGGGCGTCACATTTTTAGTCCTTACTATTTACCCACACTTGTTTTTCCTTGTATATAGGGTTGTCTTGGGGCATGGGTGGTGGAATAACTCTCTNGCCCTCGATAAATTAGGGAGGTGTTTTACCTCTTGAACCTTGACCCTGCAAAGAAAATCCCCAATAGTTGGGGCTTTTTGACTGGTATGGTCGTCATCTAGGCCAGTGCAAATAGTGCTAGTGTTCAGACTACTTTTGCCGAGCTAATGCAGTGTTACAAGCTCACTCCTTTCTCTGGTCAAGGCTTGGGCTGATTTTATTTTTCCAAGAGAGAAGTTCCAATCCTGCTGTCTGGCTATTCCTCAAATTTGAAGGAGTGAAAGGACAAGTTT
This sequence comes from Ilex paraguariensis, assembly GCA_963454935.2. Taxonomy (NCBI): domain Eukaryota; kingdom Viridiplantae; phylum Streptophyta; class Magnoliopsida; order Aquifoliales; family Aquifoliaceae; genus Ilex; species Ilex paraguariensis. The sequence goes on along the minus strand of CAUOFW020008291.1, from coordinate 267,277 downwards.
TTCTTTATTTCTAACTTTGTCGAGAATTTGGGCCTTTTAAAGCTCATTCTAGTGACTCTTTTGGTGTTCCTCGTATTTAGGGGACACCCACCCCTTTCCGGAGTAAGTGTATTTTTGACAATTCCTTGTATTGTCTCTGAGTTCTTGTATTTACCCTTTTTTCTTGTTTAGGCAAATCAAACCCACCTACAAAGGATTTCTCCGAGCTAGTGAGTGATCAGCCCCTTTTTGAGTGTCTCTTAGTACCTCCTCCTATGGATCCCACAGGTTTGCCTCTAGCATCCTCTCTTCAAAAAGGTATAATCCTTAATTCTTTTTGCTCTCAAATCTTGACATGTTTTGACCAAAAGTGCCTTTAGGCGGTTGTAGCCAAAAGGGCATCTTAAATCGGTCCCCTCTCCCACAAGAGGCTAAGAATGTCCTTTCCTCAGGGAAATGGGGTGCCCCCAATATCTAGTATTTATCCAAATTGCTCCCCATCTGATGATGTCACTTTTATGGATGGCATCTCTCCTACTGTTACCGTGGGAAAGGTCAAACTGCCTCCCTCATTGAATCTTCCCTTATTCCACCAACTGTGAAAGGAAAAGGTAAGACTTTGAGGGTTACTGAAGAAAAGACCAGTGATACGTCGCTTCCCTCGTTATGCTCTACAATTATTTTCCAGTCCATGTGGGACAATGTGGAGAAGGCAATGGCTTAGCTAGATCAATTTGTCCACACTGACGAGCTATAAGCGACCTTCAACCTTGGATCATCTTGGGTTGCCAAGAATTTATCCCTTGTTTTTGGACACGTTGATTCTTGATCTCTTCCAAGTTTGATTATCCCATTTTTGGTTTTAATCTATCCTTCCTTCTTCCAGACTACAATCATCACCACAAGCCTCTCCTACTTAGATCTAAGTTAAAAGAAGACTTACGAGGAAGAACTCCAATCTCTTCATTCCCAGTTGGAGGTGAATAAGAGGGAACTAACTTCTACACATTGGGAGCTAGAAACTAGGCTAAATGGGATTATAGCAGAGCTCTCTAAACTTTCTATGCAAAATAAGGATCTGGAGAGTGAGAAAGATACATTTTCCTAAAAAGTCTTGGAGCTTTATACTTCCTCCAAGAAGAAGGAGGCAAAGTTAAAGACTGCTAAAGCCCAAACCTTATCTTTGTACTAGTATTTTGCAGAGTTCAAGGAGGAGATAGTAGGGTATTATATCGACGGGTAAAGACGTGACCCTTATTGCTGTGGATGTCCAAGAGATGGGTGCAGGTGAAGGAGTGATCATCTTTCCCCAATTGGGAACGGGGGGAAAAGCTAGCCTTGACCTGTGTTGAGGATCCCTCCAATGCTTCCTAGGATGATGGTGCAGTAGTGGCTAGTCCTATGGATTCTATCTCTACTACCCTATTCTACCTCCTTAAGTGTCCTCTTGATTTTTTCCTTTTTTTCTTACTTGTAGTTTAACTATGAATTAAAAAATTTGCTTTTGCTTTTCTTCTGCTAGATTTTGNCCACGAAATGTCTTCGTTTCATTTGAGCGTTATAGTATCTGGCGACCTGGCCTTGTTATGAGCCATCCTTACTTGTGATTCCTCCCTTTTTTCCTTAAGCCAATCTAGTTTAATTGCAGGTAACTGATAGTTTATGCTGAGGTCTAGCTCTTTGGTTCGATAAGTTGTCATTCTTATCCCTGTCGGGATCACTGCTTCTATTTCAAAAGCTAAAGCAAAAGGTGTTTCTCCCGTCGGTACCCTTACTATTGTTCTATATGCCCATAGGGATACTTGGGAGCTATTCTACCCAGAGGCCTTTGGACTGCTCCATCCTGGTTTTAATGATTCACAGCAACGTGCGATTCATCACCTTTTCCTGTCCATTTACCTATGGATGGCTTGGGGAAAATAATGTTTATGAATCCCATGCTCAGAGTAGAATTCCCTGAACTTGTCATTATTCAAATATTTGTCATTGTCACTTATTATAATAGTCAGTATACCAAACCTACAAACAATTGATTTCTAGACAAAGTTTTGGATCTTTTGCTCAGTTATTGTTGCTACTGGCTTCGCTTCCGCCTACTTGGTAAAGTAGTCAATTGCGACGATTGCAAAAAATTTTCTAACCCTTTCCAATTGGAGAGGCCCCACAATGTCGATCCCCCATTGAGCGAACGACCATGAGCTTGTGATTGACGTGAGTCTTTCTACTAGGAGCCTTGGAGTTGCTATGAATTTCTCGCATTTCTCACATTTTCACACGTAGTTCAAGGCATTTTTTTTCATTGTGGGCCAGAAGTAGCCTTGTTGAAGGACTTTTTGTGCCAAAGAATGACTTCCTGAGTAATTCTCACATACCCCCTCATGGATTTTCGCTAGAGCATAAGCAGATTCGTTTGAGGCTAAACACTTTAAATATGGGAGCAAATAGCCCCTCTTGTAGAGAACTTGGTTTTAGGATCACGTATCTTATGGATTTTCTTCTTATCTTCTAGGCTTCTTGGGTTACTGGAGGTAGCATCTCATGTTCTATATATGTTACTATCTCGTCTATCTAGNCACGTATCTTATGGATTTTCTTCTTATCTTCTAGGCTTCTTGGGTTACTGGAGGTAGTATCTCATGTTCTATATATGTTACTATCTTGTCTATCCAGCTTGGCACTTGCTAGAACGGGTTGGTACTAGCTCCACAAGTGCTTGGCTTTGGACATAATTCCATCGATATAGTCCTAGTTAGACTATCCGAGAGGGCAGAGGCTAGCGTTGCCAATGAATCTACATGAGAAATCTGTGTACGTGGGACCTGGGTGATCTCACAATGTTCAAAACATGTTGTTCTCTCTTTGAGAACTTTTAGCTAAGCACTTATGCGTGGCTCCCTAGCTTCATAATCACATTGAATTCCTCATGTTGAACTAGAGGANGTGATCTCACAATGTTCAAAACATGTTGTTCTCTCTTTGAGAACTTTTAGCTAAGCATTTATGCGTGGCTCCCTAGCTTTATAATCACCTTGAATCTGTCTCACTACGAGATGTGAGTCACTATATACTTTGAGTCTCCTTACCCATAAGGCTCTAGCTAGCTGGAGTCCTACAATGAACGTCTCGTACTCTGTATCATTATCTAAGGCCTTGAAGCCAAAGTGTAGTGCATACTTAATCTTCTGTTCTATGGGGGAGACGAAAATTAATCCAGCTCCTCCTCATGTTGAACTAGAGGGNACAATGTTCAAAACATGTTGTTCTCTCTTTGAGAACTTTTAGCTAAGCACTTATGCGTGGCTCCCTAGCTTCATAATCACATTGAATTCCTCATGTTGAACTAGAGGACCTGTCCACATACATCTGTCATTCCCCTTTTTGAATAGTTGTGCCATCAAGCTCTAGCGCNTGCTTGGGCTATAAAGGGGGTCCTAGACATTGTAGGAGTTTAATTACCCCTAATAGGATCATCTTCCTAGGCCTCTGTCCTACTATGACTATGAGGGACTAAAAATAGCTTCGAGGATGATGATGCAGAGCCTACCACGGAGCTAGTGGTTATGACTGCTGCCTTGGGGAAGCAAAGTCGGGAAAAAGGGTCTCCTTCAGCAAGAAAGTGCCATAGGCGGCCTGATTAATCAGCAGGGAAGTGCTAGAAAGGCCCTGACTGAGATTTAACCCTACTTACTTACTTCTCTTTTTGTCAAAAAATTGTAAATTTGCAAAGCNGCTTCAGGGGCAAATTCTGCTAGGAGGTTGGCAACTATTTTCCCCTTTATCGTTGTTAATGGGACATACTAGTTGTCAAATTCACCGAGTTTTATTGCCAGTCATTTGGACATTTCTGGCTTTTGAAGGACTTGGTGCAAGGGGATATCCGTGAACAATACAATAGGATGAGCCTAGAAGTAAGGTCTCAACTTCCTAGATGAGGACACCAATGCGAAGGTTACCTTCTCCATTGTTGGGTATCTCATTTTCGCTCCCCTAAGCATTTGAATCATATAATAAACGGGATGCTAGACCTTTTCACGTTGGCTCACCAAGACCGCGCTTGTTGCTTCTTAGATCAATGATTGGTACAGATACAACGAATCCCCTTCATTCAGCCTTAGAAAGACTAGTGGTTTGCTAATGTACTCTTTAAGTGCCTGGAAGGCATTTTCGCACTCTAAGGTCCATTCGAAAGCTTTCCTGAGGGTCTTGAAGAAAGGAACGCATTTTTCGCTGGCTTTGGAGATAAACATATTTAAAGTTGTGACTCTCCCTGTCNGCATGTTCCAAGGATGTGACAGCCTTGTTCTGTGAAGAGTTTCTAAATGGTAAGTTCCAGGTCTAATTATTTTTATGACTAGTTAAGGTCCTTCCCAAGTTGCCCCTAGTTTTCCTTCTCCTAGATTTTTGGTGGTTTGAGTAACCTTTCTGAGTACCAAGTCGTTAACCACGAAATGTCTTCATTTCATCTGAGCGTTATAGTATCTGGCGACCTGGCCTTGGTATGAGCCATCCTTACTTGTGATTCCTCCCTTTTTTCCTCAAGCCAATCTAGTTTAATTGCAGGTAACTAATAGTTTATGCTGAGGTCTAGCTCTTTGGTTCGATAAGTTGTCATTCTTATCCCTGTCGGGATCACTGCTTCTATTTCAAAAGCTAAAGCAAAAGGTGTTTCTCCCGTCGGTACCCTTACTATTGTTCTATATGCCCATAGGGATACTTGGGAGCTATTCTACCCAGAGGCCTTTGGACTGCTCCATCCTGGTTTTAATGATTCACAGCAACGTGCGATTCATCACCTTTTCCTGTCCATTTACCTATGGATGGCTTGGGGAAAATAATGTTTATGAATCCCATGCTCAGAGTAGAATTCCCTGAACTTGTCATTATTCAAATATTTGTCATTGTCACTTATTATAATAGTCAGTATACCAAACCTACAAACAATTGATTTCTAGACAAAGTTTTGGATCTTTTGCTCAGTTATTGTTGCTACTGGCTTCGCTTCCGCCTACTTGGTAAAGTAGTCAATTGCGACGATTGCAAAAAATTTTCTAACCCTTTCCAATTGGAGAGGCCCCACAATGTCGATCCCCCATTGAGCGAACGACCATGAGCTTGTGATTGACGTGAGTCTTTCTACTAGGAGCCTTGGAGTTGCTATGAATTTCTCGCATTTCTCACATTTTCACACGTAGTTCAAGGCATTTTTTTTCATTGTGGGCCAGAAGTAGCCTTGTTGAAGGACTTTTTGTGCCAAAGAATGACTTCCTGAGTAATTCTGACATACCCCCTCATGGATTTTCGCTAGAGCATAAGCAGATTTGTTTGAGGCTAAACACTTTAAATATGGGAGCAAATAGCCCCTCTTGTAGAGAACTTGGTTTTAGGATCACGTATCTTATGGATTTTCTTCTTATCTTCTAGGCTTCTTGGGTTACTGGAGGTAGCATCTCATGTTCTATATATGTTACTATCTCGTCTATCTAGCTTGGCACTTGCTAGAACGGGTTGGTACTAGCTCCACAAGTGCTTGGCTTTGGACATAATTCCATCGATATAGTCCTAGTTAGACTATCCGAGAGGGCAGAGGCTAGCGTTGCCAATGAATCTACATGAGAAATCTGTGTACGTGGGACCTGGGTGATCTCACAATGTTCAAAACATGTTGTTCTCTCTTTGAGAACTTTTAGCTAAGCATTTATGCGTGGCTCCCTAGCTTTATAATCACCTTGAATCTGTCTCACTACGAGATGTGAGTCACTATATACTTTGAGTCTCCTTACCCATAAGGCTCTAGCTAGCTGGAGTCCTACAATGAACGTCTCGTACTCTGTATCATTATCTAAGGCCTTGAAGCCAAAGTGTAGTGCATACTTAATCTTCTGTTCTATGGGGGAGACGAAAATTAATCCAGCTCCTCCTCATGTTGAACTAGAGGACCTGTCCACATACATCTGTCATTCCCCTTTTTGAATAGTTGTGCCATCAAGCTCTAGCGCTTCAGGGGCAAATTCTGCTAGGAGGTTGGCAACTATTTTCCCCTTTATCGTTGTTCATGGGACATACTAGTTGTCAAATTCACCGAGTTTTATTGACCACTTTGCTAGTCATTTGGACATTTCTGGCTTTTGAAGGACTTGGTGCAAGGGGATATCCGTAAACAATACAATAGGATGAGCCTAGAAGTAGGGTCTCAACTTCCTGGATAAGGACACCAATGCGAAGGCTACCTTCTCCATTGTTGGATATCTCATTTTCGCTCCCCTAAGCATTCGAATCATATAATAAACGGGATGCTAGACCTTTTCACCTTGGCTCACCAAGACTGCGCTTGTCGCTTCTTGGATCAATGATAGGTACAGATACAACGAATCCCCTTCATTCAGCCTTAGAAAGACTAGTGGTTTGCTAATGTACTCTTTAAGTGCCTGGAAGGCATTTTCGCACTCTAAGGTCCATTCGAAAGCTTTCCTGAGGGTCTTGAAGAAAGGAACGCATTTTTCCCTGGCCTTGGAGATAAACATATTTAAAGTTGTGACTCTCCCTGTCAGCACCTAGACCTCCTAATGCTTCTTGGGGATCTCATGTCTGCCAATGCCTTAATCCCCCTTTGAGTCACCATGAATCCTAAGAACTTCCCTAAGGATACCCTAAAGGTACACTTAGCCAAGTTCAATTTCTTGTTGAATCTCCTTAGGATATCGAATTTTTCCCTAAATGCTCTAAATGCTCAATGGCTTTTGAGGCTCTTGACAAGAATGTCGTCAATGTACACCTCTATTAAGTGGCCAATGATTTTCTTGAACAAGTGAAGCTTTGTCACTTCTGCCAAATTGGTTTATAGTTTGGATCAACATTCAGCTTGTGAACTATTACTATAGGGTCAATCCTATTGATATCAGATTATCTCTAAGCTAAACGTCTCTGTTAGAGTCGAGGAATTCTATCAATGAAGCCCTCAGGTTTTCTTCGAGCATTCTCTTGATGAAGGTGACCTGCTCGGAGGAGTCTTTCATATGAACAGGTTCGAAGTCTTCTATAGGCTACAGGTGTTCTAGGTCCTTTTTATGATTAGGGGAGCATACTTGGAGGGTTTCCTTCTACTTTGCCTTCATGGAAGACATATAATACTCTCAAGTTGCAATTTGGTCCCCCCCCCTCCAGCACCTCTCCAACTCCTTCCTTAGTTGGAAATCGCACCAGGAGGTGGTACGTGGATGTGACGACCCTCATGACATTAAAACTTGGGAAACCTAAGATGATGTTTTACACCGAACGATAGTCTAATACCAAGAAATTTGACATGACTTTATTTTGTCGTCAGGCCAGCCTAACTGTCACTAGTACACCAACAGATCCAATGGGATGAGCCTTTTCCCTTGAAAATCCAATGAGTGGCGCAACTACTAGAGCCAGTCTCTCTTTGCTGATGTTTATCTTATCAAAGGCTGGAGGAAAAACGATATCTGTCGAGCTCTCACTACCTACAAGAACTCTTTTTATGGTGTAATTGGATATCGTCAAGGTTACCACTAACAGATCGTTGTGTGGGTGCTGAACACCACTTAAAGCTCCTTTGGAGCAAGTAATTGGTGGATCCGTTTGGGGATTCTTCCCTGGATTTATCAAGCTTACATCAAGCTCAGCGTTTATCTTTCGGGTATGAGCTCGCCTAGCAGAGTTACTTTTTCCTCCTCTTATAAAACCTCTAGATATCACTGCAACCTCACCTACTAGTTACTAGTGTGAGACCTCCTCTTGGTGGTGTGGAACTTCATTCCTTTCCTTCCTCCAACATTCTATATACCTCCTAAGGTGTCCTTTTTGAATTAAATCCTTGATTTAGTCCTTTAGAACCTGGTAGTCTTCCGTTTTGTGACCATGGTCCCTATAAAAGCTGCAGTGCTTATCTTTGGATCTTTTATTAGTATGTGTCTTCCTCTTCCTTGACCATCCGAGGATCCTCTCATCTTGTACTTGGAATGCGAGGACCTAGGCAATCTTGCACACTGAGCCTCTCTGTATAGTTCTTCTTGGGACTTCCAGCTCTTTTCTCTTTACTTGGTGAATTCTTCCTTCTTCTTTCATCTTGTCAGTCTTCTCATCTATCCTCCTATTTTCTCTAAGCTAGGAAGATATCTTCAGCATTCATGTAGCAATGGGCTATTACCAAGAGCCCTGCCATTAACTTGGGTGGCTCTTTGGAGAGAGCAAAGAGGAATTAAGAAGATTGAAATCCTCCCATAAAAGGCGGTTAAGGCAAACTAGTCATCCACATTATCAATTTGTAGAGACTCCTTAGTGAAATGATTAACATATTCTCGCAATGTCTTTCCCCTGAACTACTTTACATTTAGGAGGTAGGTCAGGGGTCTTATATGGCCTGTCCTCCAATAAAGTGCAAGATAAAGGAAGTGCGAAACTCACCAAACATATCCATTGATCGGCTTGAACTTGTTGAATCAATGTCTTTTCATTCCTTTGAGTGTGGTTATGAATGCTCGACACAATTTAGTCTGTGACATTATGGAGCATCATAAGAGATCTGTAAGTTTCTAGATGATCTAACGGATCCTTCGTTTAGTCAAACATCTCAATGTCTGACATCCTAAACCTTTTGGGTAGGGGTAATTTGCAATGTCCTATGTGAATTGTGATTGAGTATGTTAAAATAAAGCCTTAACAATGTTAGGGGCTCAGGTTTTACAGTATTCATGACGTTCCCTAACTTTTTGTTTACTTCTCAAAACTTTCATTCCCATCGATTGTTGATACGAGACCGAGCAACCTTATTTTAGCTTTAGTTATTGTCCTGATTATCTTCTACATACTACTTGGTTTGAGACTAATCTTGCTTCAAAAGTTGGGGAATTTCTTGATTCTGCTTCTTCAATTCCTCGTTTGTTTCTCCAACCTTTTCAACTTTGTAGACTTCTTTTCTGGTGGGTGCACACCCTTCGTCCCACTTGGTGAGTACTAGGGCGTTCAGGTGTTCAGTCAGCCGACAGTTCCTTTGATGCCCTAGTTTCTGCCATAGGATTTGAAATTTGTGAAAGAGTTTTCCACAGACAGCGCCAAATTTTGATCCCAAAAGTAATATTAGTGGATTGTTTGATGACTCTGTGATTCCCATCAACACTTACAAGGAATTTGAAGATCAGAGGAGCTTCGGGGATCAACCCTTTGATGATTAAGTAAGTAAAGGCCGAAAGAGGTTAACTAGAATTGAGTTGGAAGGAATTACTTACCGAATTCCTAGCTTGTCCCTTTTCTTTATAGGCTTTCATCTTCCTTTACCGTTGGAGCTCCCTTAACTACTTTTCAAATGTGGCGCCCCATAAATTGGAACCTTATTCCATATCTAGAGTTGGTTTTGAGCTATTATCCTGAGGTTGGGTGAGTGAATTGGTGATGCAGTTAGGATCAACTGGGTATATCTCACCAGATCACATATCTCATGGCTCTTGTGCCTCCTCATGTCCTTTGGGCATGCACTTGCTAGCCAAATTAACATTCATTAGTTCATATTTGATTAATTGACTCGATCTTGGTTTTAATTTTTATATAGTAATTAAGTCCTACATCTTAATATATTTCTCATAGTTGAACTTAGAATTTTTTGGTGTAAAATTTACACCTTATTAATGAATACAAGTAAATTGTTGACGCGAAAAACCCTCATTGGAAAAAAACATTGGGAACCAGTCAGGGTTCACGAACACCTAATCCAATACTCTAAAAGTCAGCATAGAAGAACTCTAGTCTTATACTTCAACCAATATCATGGTTAAATGTTCCCTTCATTTAATATATCTCTCCTCCAAAGGTCCTCCTTCGACGTCTTGTGTAGCTTCACTTGAACTCCCTGTCACATGGTTCATTTAGGCCTTGAGCAATCATGGATACGCCAACGATTCATGATATGTACACACATGAAAGAGACTCACGATGCTCTATGGTCAGGGTATCCAGATCAGGAATGGACCATTATTCTATTGGCAGAAAGTTATTATTGGCCTTGTATGGAAGTAGATGTGAAGCTTTATGTGTGCACTTGTTTGGTGTGCCAATATGAAAAGAAAGAAAGGAGGAAGCATGCCTTGGGAGAGTGTATCCATGGATTTCATGAATAGGTTGCCTAAGGTGAATGACTTTACTTTGATCTTTGTGGTGGTTTGACATATTTTTACAGTATGCCACCTTTATTGCTGATTAACCTTAATTAGTATATAAATAAGAATAGTTAATAAGTCAAATTAATAAGATAAAATAACCAAAACTTAGTAATTAAGGTCAATTAGGTTTTGTGCGTAAATTAGGGTTTTATGTGTATTATGTTTAAAATTTTCAGGGTTTGATGCAGAATTACTACAAAATGCAAGGAGCAAAGTATGAAGGATTGAAACAATGAAGGAAGGAGTGTAATTTCAATAAAACAAGATTCAACATGCATGCAAGTTGGTATTCCAACAAGGTCCCACCATCCGGATGATGGTGGTGGCATCTAGACGGTCCCCATTGGCCGCTAAACTAATCCTGATCCCTCCTGCTTGCTTCCTCTTCTATATAAACAAATGCAAGCCTCCATTTTCAGAAGGGTGGACACCGAGAGCTCCAGAGAAGTTCAAGAGAGAAAGAGAAAAATAAAGAGAGAAAGAGAAATTGCAATCCGGTCCGTCATACACTTCAGTCCAAATCCTGTATTTTTACATTTTTGTTGTGTCTTTCTATTCGGATAATTGAACTACCGCCACTTTTTTGTTGTAACCGATAATAAAGGTGGTTGTGTTTCAGTCATTCCTTGTGACAGACGTTTTAGGGTTTGTATTTTAATTTCAATTGTAATGAAAATTGCTCGCACTCCTTGCTTGTCTGTAGCAATGGGGCATGAGTAGTTACTTATATCCTCCAGTGAGAGGTAAACATATGTACAATATTGGTTAACTCTTGGAAATGTTGATGTTTTATATATTTATCTATATATGTATTATATGCTTCATGCATGATACAGTGATGTACGTAATTTCATTGTTGTGCCTGGAATTATGTCATCAGTGGAATTATGTCATTAGTGCATCATGAACCTGCCGATTAAATATCTACGGTGTTCCTGTCGGTATAGTTTATCCTCCACCAGAACACTGAGGATGTTCTACTAATGCATAGTACAAAACCTAAATGATACTCATAAAAATGAAAGAAAACAAGTGTTGGCTAATCCAAAAGGTTCATTCCATTGGGAATCCCAAATCAACTCGAAGCCTTCCTCGAATAGAGCTTAGATGAACGATTGATTCGTGGGAAGCTAGAGACGAGATAGAGGTGATGATCCAAACATAACCTGTGACCAAGCCTATGGGATATCAAAGACTCACAACCGCATCCACTCTCAACCCAATCAAACCGAACCATCGTACTCTGAGAGGAGGAAAGAAAATGAGTTGCTTTGGCATACCCAAGAGGAGTTCTCCCTTGGATTAGCCAACTTAAAATCTAGCTACTCATGAAAGCAAGAAGGAAATGCATAATGTAAAGAGACATAATGAAGAAAAGAAACATGGAACTTAACTTAAAGTAAGAAAACTTGAACTAAGAAGAAAAATATGCAATACCCATTTTAAAGCATGAACATAAAGAACTTGAAAGCATTAATGGTAGAAACTAGAACATGTAACTAAACTTGCAATATATTTGAAATAAATGAGATTAAAGTGCAAGAGTTAAGGATTACAAGAGATTTAAAGCGTACTACAACTGAAATGGAGAAGAAAATGCAAAAAACCAAGCTTTTCTATCTACTATTCATCATCTTCTTCCTTGGACTACTCATAAGCTTAGGTAGCCACACTTGAAATGCTTGTGGAATGCTGAATATATGGTGAAGGAGCCTTGCATTTTCGTCCATATGGTCTTCTAGCATCTGTGTGCAGGCCTCCCATCAATGGGAGGTGAGTGGATGGCTTTGGACAGGCTTGGACAAGCTTAGCCTGCACCCATTATGGCTGCCCCCTTCTCTCCCATCCCCATTAATGCCATTGTCTCCAAAGTCTTCAACTAGGGTACTGGAGGCATATAAATGTGTAAGGGAAGTCAGGGGACAAGTGGGAGAATCAATGGTGGGATCCCCAAGCAAGTGAAATATGATTTGTAGGCGTTCTGGGCATTCTGGGCAGCGTACCGGTACTACGAACACCAGAAGCTAAAGTGTACTCGTACTACATACCGGTATTGTCTGCTCTGGATCAGTTTTGTATAATTGTCATAACTTTTGATCCAACCATCTGATTGAGCTAAAATTTTGACAACATACAGAGGACATCCAAATCTATAACTTTCATGTTGCACTTTTTCAGAATCAAAGTGGATCATGGTAAACAAGGAGTAAAACTGAGGTACTGCCACCAAATGGTGTGGGTGTTGGTGCCTAAGTTGCCAAGTACTGATACCTCCTTGATTTCTTTCACTTTTAAGCCTTCAAATCCTTATGTAATGTGTCCATGTCTTCACCACACATCCACACTCAGTTGCAAGGCTCCAAAATACATGATTTATGCTATAATTACCTGTAACATCAAAAATTCAACATTATTCATAATTTTGGCTAACTCTAAGTACTTAGATGCAAAGTTGAGTTAAAATGCGTGTAATGAGGCCATTAAATATGCAATATTTTGTGCTCATCAGTTTGTCCTTCCGAATTACTAAGATTGTTTAACTAGTATAAATGATAATATTACTAGTCCAATATCTACGTCATTCCTATCGGTATGGTTTATCCTCCACCGAAACATTGAGGATGTTTAACTGGTATATATATATATCACAAATGATCTATTAAATAATTCAAGTATTCGCCATGAACGACTTGTCTTTCTGGTTTGCTCGAATTAGTCAAATCTAACATCTATAAACCAGCTAAACTAAGAAGTTGTTGTGTTATAACTTAATACAACCAGTTAACCTAAGAAGTGGTTGTGTTATGGTTTATTATGTACGCACCTAATATTATGGAGTCAATTGAATAATTCAAGTATTCCTCATGAATGGCTTGTCCTTCTGGTGTGCTTGGATTAATCAATCGACATGGATACCACCAGCTAACCTAAGAAGTTGTTGTGTGATGGTTTATATACATCAGACCTACCGGTTGACTTGCCAGTAATATGGAAGTTAATTGTTGTAAGGTAGCATTTCCAGTACTTAACCAATATAACGCATATGGGATCCTTGAACTGAAGGATACTTTTTATTCTTGTCTTAATCTATCTGCAAATAAAAGTTTAAGTAGACTAGTTATCAATCTAAGCTCACATCACAAGCTATCACATGTTGTCCTATCTCAAATAACAACTTCACTATTTTTATTTTGCTCCTAAATTATTCAAACTCTGTGTGGGATCGATACTTGGAATTAAAACCGAGAAAACTACAATTCGACCACTTATACTTGGGTGTATACGTATAAATCCGATCACGAAAAAGTGCAAATCAAGTTTTTGGCGTCATTGCCGGGGAATAATGGTAATTTGAAATCAAATAAAATACAAAAGTTGTTTATTTGTATTATATGTATAAAAAGTGTGTTTTCTTTAATAGTTTATGTTTGCACATTCATCCATAGGATCTGTAAATCCATCATCTCCTTCGTCTTCGTCATCTACACAAGAATTGTTTGAACTAAGTATGGCTAGAAACATACATAGGGAAGAACAACCTAGAGAACTAGAATTAGTTCAAAATATTCGACCATTAAGAGAATATTTAGATCCAACCTGAACTAATGTCCCATCATATTTTGCTTTTCCAACAGATGCTCCAAACCTTAATATTAAACCAGAAACAATACAATTATTTCCCCAATTTCATGGTTTGGAAAATAAAAATCCTTATTTGCATATGAAAGAATTTGAAGAAGTTTGTAGAACTTTGCAAGATAATTTTGAAATGTTTAGATTAAAAATTTTTCCATTTTCTTTAAAAGATAAAGCAAAAGAATGGCTTAGCTCTTTAAGAGCTAATTCAATCACAAACTGACAAGTTTTACAAGCTGAGTTCTTTAAAAAAAATTTTCCTTTGCATCGTACTAATACATTAACACGTCAAATAATGAGCTTTTCTGTAAAAGAAGGGAAAATTTTTTATCAATGTTGGGAAAGATTTAAAGATCTTCTCCAAGCTTGTCCACATCATGCATTCGAAAACTAGACTTTAGTTGGTTTTTTTCATGATGCTCTTCCACCTGCAATGCGATAATTTCTTGAAATGATCGTGCGCAAGGGGAATTCATGAGTAAAAAGCCTAAAGAAGCATTCTAATTTTTTGATACTATTTTTGAGAGTTCCCAGATGTGGGACTCAACTTCTTCAAATATAGTAGAAACTAAGCCATCTACGTCTGAAAGAGGAAAATATGTGTTAAAAGAATATGACAATTTAAGAGCTAAAATGGCTAGTTATCTCGAAAACTGGAAGCCTTAGAGATGAAAAAAATAAAATAAGTGTCTGTTATTTCAGCTACTGATCAAATATGTGAAATTTATGCATTGTCAGGACACCCTGCAACAAAATGTCCAACTATACCTGCATTTAAAGAAGTTTTAATGAAACAATCTAATGCAATTCCAACTTATAATAATAAGCCTTATTTGAATCCATATTCTAAAACTTACAATCCAGGATGGAGAAATCATCCAAATTTTAGTTGGAGAAATTCACAACCTACAAATCAAACACAAGGTCCACCACAGTCATAAAATCAACAGCACTATCAGCCATATCAACCCCCACAAAGAAGATCTCTAGAAGATACTATGAATCAATTTATTCAAAGTCAAATAAGTTTTAACAATCAGACAACTNACAAAGAAGATCTCTGGAAGATACTATGAATCAATTTATTCAAAGTCAAATAAGTTTTAACAATCAAACAACTCAAGCTTTTAATGATTTTAAAACTCAAACTTCTCAGAGTATTAAAGATATTAAAAGTCATCTAGCTAAGTTGACTAAGTCTCTCAGTATGCCAGAAAAAGAAAAATTTCCATCTCAGCCAAAACCTCCGCAAAGTCAAGCTAATTTTGTGTCATCTAAACCTTCCCCAAATCAAGTTCAAGCAATTACAACGTTAAGAAGTGATAAAACTATTAAACCTAAAATTTCAAAAAAATTACGAAAGTCAATTCCTATTAATGAACCACTTGAACCTGAACCTTCAATTGAAAAGCTACCAGAAGTACAAAATGAAAAAGATCAACCATGTCCTATTCCTTTACATTTTCCTCAAAGGGTTAAGAAATCTACATCTTAAAAAGATCAATCTGAAATTTTTGGGCTGTTTAAACAAGTCAAGATTAACATTCCTTTGTTAGATGCTATAAAAAGAGTTCCAGTTTATGCTAAGTTTTTAAAAGATCTTTGCGCAATAAAAAGAAGAACAAATATACCAAAGAAAGCATTTCTAACTGAACAAGGCAGTACGATAATATAGCATAATACTCTTCTTAAGTACAAAGATCCAGGAAGTCCAACAGTCTCATGCATCAATGGAAATTTCCAAATTGAAGAAGCTCTGCTAGATCTTAGAGCCAACTATATTTTAATGTCATATTTAGTGTATACACAATTAGGATTAAGTGAACTCAAATTCACTAGTTTTACACTAAAATTAACAGACCGATCAATAAAAACTCCACGAAAAATTGTGGAAGATGTTATCATCAAAGTTGATCAATTTTATTTTTCAGCAGATTTTATCGTTATAGATACGCAACCAATCTTCATGCATCTGCATACATACCTATTATCTTGGGTTGACCATTCCAAGCTACATCAAATGCATTATTTAATTGTAGGAATGAAATCATGAAACTTCCATCTGAAAACATGACCTTGGAATTAAATATTTTTAACAGTGCAAAACAACCTAGAGAGGAGGAAGAAATTTGGGAGATAGATGTAATTAATGAGATTGTAGAGGAGAAAGTTAACATCTATTCTTATTCTGATCCTCTGCAAGTCTGTTTGATTAACGCTGTTATTGATAGTGGAAATTCTGATGTACAATTTTTTGCTGATTTGTTAAATTCTTCACAGGAAATATCAGGGATTGTAAGAAACTTTAATTGGAAACTTAAGCCCGATTGATCTATCCTTTTATGTATCTCTTGTATATAGTAGTTATAATTTCTCTTTTATGTTTTCATTTCTTTTGTATAGGTTCTTTGTTTGTTTTGAAAATTATGTAAAACCCGGGTAAATTTGAATTCTTTCCAAAAAAGGGTAAAATAGTAATTTATCACTATAATACGAGTTAAAAACTCATATTTTTCTAGACCTGGGATGACACAATGGACCTCACCGTTGCATTCGTATCGCAAAAGCGAACTATCCTGTCAATTTTTATCGAATTCTGAGATAGTCGAATTTTTCACGTCTTTGGAGACAACTGGGGGTCGGATGATCTCACAAACGTCCCCAAAAATACAAATTATAAAATTTACTTATAATTGAAGGAAAGTTCAAATATAAATAATTTGAATTTAAATCAGGATAAAATTAAGTCGTTTCGGGATAAAAATGGACCTAGAAGTAGGAAACGTGAGGTGCAATGTGGACCGCTCAATTAAAGGGTATAAATAGGGGCAAAATATCTGATTTTTCAGATATTTTCTCTCACTTGTCTAATGGTCTCACACGTTGGAAGAGAAGAGAAGGGAGAGAAGATAAAAATAAAAATTTCTACATTTTTCTCTTCCATTCACGGAGTTCTGTCGGTCGGAATCACTCGGACCAAGAGTTAAAATTCATCTACGTGACGAGGGCTACATCTACATACCAAAAATGAAGGATTTCACCAAAGATCCAAGGAGGAGATTTTGTGAAATCAAGAGTTTTGGGGCTAGGGAGGTGTCTTGCGGTTTGCTACCTTTCATTTACTCTCCAAGAGGTAGGGTTTTCCTCCTACCTTGGTTTATTTCTTACCTAGGGTGTCCATGTGAAATGGGTAGGTGTATAGTTATATATATCACTTGCCTATGGTTATGGAAATAAGGAAAAAGGGTATGAAAATAGCTTAGACTAATTTCTAGTTAAGTTTGGTATGTGAAAATTACTTGTGTAATTCCATGGAAATCGATATTATGTGGGCATGCTATGTGTTTGTTTTATGCCTTGAGAATTAAGTGTGTTACTGGTATGTATTATGTAACAACATGCTTGTGAAGTATCGTTAGAAATCACATGTTGATTGGTGTTTATTGATATATCAATATTGTGATGAAATATTGGCGATTATATGCATTATAAGATGATTGGCCATGAAACATGAAGATATATGTTAATTTAGTTCATATGGTATCCATTTCATATGAGACATGTCATTGGTATTGCAATGGTGCATTACATTGCATTTTCATGGAGGCATTGTATTTATGGGCATGTGACATGAGTGTGGGTAAGTATGCATGGTTTGGTCAAACACCCTACTAGGTGGATGATGGGTGGGCTTGGAAAAGTTGGATTGAAAATTCGACTGAGTCACGGTCGCATGAAAATAGGGTCGGGGTAGCAAGAAGGGCTAGACTATCCCTCGGGTAAGAGACTCAGTGATTGGAGACGCACTCCATTGGTATAGGAGTCCATGAAGTGTGTTAGTGTATGCGAAACTGTTGGTGGAAGTCCATGAATTATGTGTCAGTTGGGTGCCGTTGGTGTAAGTCCATAAATATCCACCCTCATAAAGACCCGGAGATTTTAAATAGCCATTTAATGGGTAATGTAAATGGCAGGAGCTAGAAAAGCTCGATTTTATACACATTGGCATTTGCATGTGTTGAAGAGCCGAAAAAGGCTTGGGTTAAGATGCGGGAGTGAGTCTCATCTCATTTCATGGCATGACATAGAAGATCCCAACATTGAATGCATAATTCTTGATTGGAATGTTGAAAATTGTGGATTGTTGCATGTGCACATTTCATATGCACTTAGGTTTGGGAGTAGCCTCTATAGGGGATATGCTATTGAGCGTAGCTCACTCTATACGGGAACACATTTCAGGTGCGAGGTTCACACCAGTGGAGGACTCTCATTTCGAGCCTCAAAGATGAAGAGAAACGATTTGTGGCTTTTGATGGCTCATTTTGTATGAATTTGGTGAAAATTATATTTTGCACATGTAATTGTATGAAATTATCGGTAATAGAACTTGTATATAATAAGTTTTATGTGAAAAACCTTATTAAGCATTTTTTGGATGGTATTGTAATAGATTGGATGGATTGGAAATGAAAAGTAGGTGAAATAGGCAAAAGTGGGCAAAGAGTACCGATATTGAGTACCGACATGACGAGGCCCAGTGAGTTAACCGTACCGGTACAGATTTTCTAGTGGGTAGACAGTACCGATATAGCCTATTCCAGAAGGCAAAGCATACCGGTACGAATTTTTCAATAGGCTCATTGTACCAGTACGTAGTACTGGTACTTTTCCCAAAATTTTAAAATTATTTTACCAGGCCCTTGGGCTATATATTCTTTAGTTCCTATGATGTAATTGGACAATAATGGAGGATGAAAGGTGGTACATTGGACTATGGCTATATTAAAGGGTAAAAGGCATACGGGTCTCACGTGTGAGTTAACATCCCGGTTAAGAGAATGTTTTTGACGTGATGTCAAGATGTGCGATAATCACGGGTATTTTCGCGGGTTAACGGATGGTCAACGGTTAACAAATGACCCCCAGTTTAGGGGTGTCACAAATTAGGTTTTGTACTATGGGTGTATCTCGCTTCCAGATTTGATTAGCAATTGTCTAATATTCTATTTCATTTATGCCATACATTAAAGACAATGTCTAATTTAAGTTGGGGAGGTATGAGTGTGAATTTATTATTTATATTTAAAGTATTTATTTTGTTTGTCTTTGTGACTGGCAGATGTTAAAGAACCAGATAGGGAGTAAATTGAAAAATGTGGTCGTTTAGAACATTTAAGACAATATAATCAGTGTGCGGAACCAATTTTAGGTCGAGCGTTAGATCGTCTCCGGTGGATTAGTTATGGGCAAAGTAAAGAATACTCTGAGACGTCATCCTATTCTACCCCAATGTTAACAAGATACGTAAGAAATGAAGTCAACCGTGTCACTTGTAATATTGATCCAGACAGTTCTGACTCTGAATTAATATGATCAAATAATGTATATTTTGGAATAATTGTACATATTTGTAAATAATTGTAAATAAATAAATGTAAATAACTATATAGATTAATTAGGAAAATTAGTAAATAATCAATAACAAATAAAAAATTAAAAACCACCAATTTTTAAAGAAAAACTGTGCTATCTCTCACTCAACTTTTTAATTCTGCATTTTTACTTTATGCACTTGAACTTTAATTTATATTTTGCACTTGTTTGCTTTCGACTTATTTTTCTTGAACTTATGTGTGTTTTAAACTAATGTGTGTTTAAGTTTGTTTATGTTAATTTTGAAACCTATATTGTTAAGTTAGGAAGACTAGTTCATATAATTCACAGCTAAATTAAATTTTTATTCTCATGTCTTGCAAGAATAATCTCAATCTAATCACACAGGATTTTCATATCTTAGTTGTGAATTATCTTAATATTTTTGTTTAAACTTATCTTTTTAAGCACAATTATATTTCTTTATTATTAAAAACCTTGTGAAATATTACAATCTTTGCATATATAGTGGAGATATAAAACCTATTGCAGATTTTGAACCAATCTTTCTTGGAGAGATATTCTACATCTACTCAAATACAAATCTTCGATTTAGCGGTAAATTTTCCTTGAATAATCTCATTAACTTTGTTTTGATTAGAACTTATTAAATTGTATTAACATTATCTTAACTTTCATGTAGAAATTATACAGATATACAATTTCTGGAAAATGATCTGAGGCCATGTTTGATTAAATCTCGAGCCTTGACCATTTCTTTTACAAAATTATATCCTTAGTCAGCCATGATTGAGCTTGAAAAAATATAAATTCTTTTCTTAAAACCCGAAAAATACCCGAGCCAGATAAAAATATATTAAACTTACCTTTGCTATCTAATTTTCTTACACTAGCTTCTAAATCAGTAGGATACAAAAAGGCAGAAGAAGGAGAAAAGGTGGAAGAAAACAAGAAAAGACAAAAGAATAATCACGGCTCAAAGAAAAGAAGTTTCAAAAAAAAAAACATGCAAAGTCCTATAAAAATAGACTGAAGTGTGTCACAAAAGATAGCATTTGAAATCCAATGACGTCGTTTCATAAACCTTAAATCCATTGCCACATTACAACCCTGACAAAGTCTTTTTTGATTCCAAAAATTATATATTTGTATTAATTCTATCAATTCTAAAAACAAAAATGTTAATAGTATATTTAATCTAGTGTTTATATTATCTCATGAGATTATGTCAAATTCCAAGTTTATTTGAATAACCGCTCTTTTAATTAACTACACGTGAAATTATTTGCTTCGTTAATTATATTCCAATCACATGTAGCTTGTAAGAATAGTCACTATAACAAGTGTGTTCTTTTTGCTGAGTGTATTCCAAGAAAGGACTGACATCAAAACTACCATGAAAGATGGTAATATTTCCTAAGTGATTTTTGAAAATAAAGAAATCACTACACACACACACAAGTTTTTATAAAAATATATAGATACTGTTACAACTAATGTATATTACTCTTATAAGTGATCAGAAAATGAAGTATTTTGGCAAGCCAGAAGGAATATTGATTTAATCTTAATTGTCAAAAATATGAATTATTAAGTCCTAATTACTGAAGTTTGTAGATAGCTTCATTGGAAACCTTCACGAGACAAAATTCGTTCACTAGGAATCACCTA
Organism: Ilex paraguariensis; assembly: GCA_963454935.2. NCBI lineage: Eukaryota > Viridiplantae > Streptophyta > Magnoliopsida > Aquifoliales > Aquifoliaceae > Ilex > Ilex paraguariensis. The sequence goes on along the minus strand of CAUOFW020008291.1, from coordinate 246,422 downwards.
GGGGTTTAAAAGCTTGTTGCATCTGCTAAATGCAATTGTGAAAAAATCTACAAAAATGATTTCACCTCTGTTTGTATTATATGTTGATAATAGTTTTTATAGTTTACTAGAGATTAGTAAAGTCTAAGTTGGGGAGTGTGATTAACCTTAATTAGTATATAAATCAGAATAGTTAATAAGTCAAATTAATAAGATAAAATAACCAAAAACTAGTAATTAAGGTCAATTAGGTTTTGTGCATAAATTAGGGTTTTATGTGTTATGTTTAAAATTTTCAGGGTTTGATGCAGAATTACTAAAAAATGCAAGGAGCAAAGTATGAAGGATTGAAACAATGAAGGAAGGAAGTATAATTTCAATAAAACAAGACTCAGCATGCATGCAAGTTGATATTCTAGCAAGGTACCACCGTTCGGACGGTGGTGGTGGCGTCCGAACGGTCCCCATTGGTGGCTGAACTTATCCTGATTCCTCCTGCTTGCTACCCACTCTATATAAACACATGAAAGGCTCCATTTTCAGAAGGGCAAACACCAAGAGCTCCAGAGAAGTTCAAGAGAGAAAAAGACAAAAAAGAGAAAGAGAAAAAGAAAAAGAAAGAGAGAAAGAGAAATTGCAATTTGGTTCGTCATTCACTTCAGTCCAAATCCTATATTTTTACATTTCTATTGTGTCTTTCTATTCGGATAATTGAACTACCACCACTTTTTTGTTGTAACTGATAATAAAGGTGGTTGTATTTCAATCATTCTTTGTGAAAGGTAAACATATGTACAATGTTGGTTAACTCCTAGAAATACTGATGTTTTATATATTTATCTATACATGTATTATATGCTTCATGCATGATATAGTGATGTACATAATTTCGGTGCTGTGCCTGGAATTATGCCATTAGTGCATCATGAACCTACCAGTTAAATATCTACGGTGTTCCTATCAGTATAGTTTATCCTCCACCGGAACGCTGAGGATGTTCTACTGATGCATGGTACAAAACCTAAATGATCCTCATGAATTACTTGTCGTTTTGGATTATCAGGGTTGTTTAACTACTATATGTAACTATCAGATTAATGACCTAGTGATCCTCATGAATGGCTTGTCCTTCTGGATTACTAAGATCATTTAACTAGTATAAATGATAATATTACCTGTCGAATATCTACGACATTCCTATCAGTATTGTTTATCCTCTACTGGAACGCTGAGAATATTTAATTGGTATATATATATCACAGATGATCTATTGAATAATTCAAGTATTCCTCATTAATAGCTTGTCCTTTTGGTTTGCTCGAATTAGTCAAATGGAACATCTATAACCAACTAACCTAAAAAGTTATTGTGTTATGAATTAATACCACCAGTTAACCTTAGAAGTGGATGTGTTATGATTTATTATGTACACACCTAATATTATGGAGTCCATTAAATAATTCAAGTATTCCTCATGATGGCTTGTCCTTCTGGTGTGCTTGGATTAATCAATCAACATGGATACCACCAGTTAACCTATGAAGTTGTTGTGTGATGGTTTATATACATCAGACCTACCGGTTGACTTGCTAGTAATATGGAAGTTAATTGTTGTAAGGTAGCATTTACAGTACTTAACCAATATAATACATATGGGATCCTTGAACTGAACGATACTTTTTATTTTTGTCTTAATCTATCTGTAAATAAAAGTTTAAGTAGACTAGTTATCAATCTAAGCTCACGTCACAAGCTATCACATGTTGTCATATCTAAAATAATAACTTCACCTATTTTTATTTTATTTCCTAAATTATTCAAACTCTTCGTGGGATCGATACTTGGAGTTAAAACCGAGAAAATTACAATTTGACCACTTATACTTGGGTGTATACATATAAATCTGATCACGAAAAAGTGCTAATCAATTGCAACTGCAAAAACATGTTAGGCCGAAGTTATAGCTCAGCTATTCCTCAAGCCCATTGTGAAGCTTTGGGGTCTTCTGCTAGATATTGTCAGCGACAAAAACATGAGATTTACTAGCCAATTTTGGACGACCTTGATTGAGCTGCTAGGCACACAGCTCAAACTTTTCACCAGTAATCATTCACAGACAGATAGGAAGACTGATCAAGTAAATGCATTGTTAGAGGAGTATCTCAGGCATTATGTCACACCGAATTAGCATAATTGGGTAGATTTACTTGATGTTGCTCAATTTAGCTATAATTTGAAACAAAGTTCCTCTAATGGGATGAGTCCATTCGAGTTGGCAACTGGCCAACAACGTTTCACTCCACACAAGGTGGCGAAGCATAAATTTCAAGGGAGATGTCTTGTAGCATATTGCTTTGCTTGGCCCAATCAAGAGAAGACTGACGAGGCAATGGACTATTTGACAAAGGCAGTGAAGAGAATGAAGAAATAGGCAAATGAGAAAAGGAGGACAGTAGAGTTCAAAGTTGATGACAAAACTATGCTCTGACAGTCCTTTTCTTATCACAAGAACGATTGGAAGATTGGCCTATAGAATGGATGTTCCCAGTCGTCTCAAGTTACATCCGGATTTCCATATTGCATTCTTGAAGCTGTATGTTGAGGACCCTTAGCAAATATGTTCAATGTCTGGCTCCACCAACAATCAGGAAGCAATTCAAAGAGGTAGCCGAATCCATCCTTAACCACAAGGCTAAGGTAATGAGTAAGAAGAATAGAATGACTCATTACCTAGTCAAGAGGAAAAGGAAAGCATTGGAAGAAGCTACTTGGGAGAAGGAGACGACATTGTAGCAGTTTGAGGACCTTATCAAGTAGTACCATGCTACCCTTCCAACGAGCTCATTGGATACTTCAGGTGGGGGGCTTGTCCCACCCTAACTGACTTGAGTGCACAATGACGGGTCTTGGTGGCATGTTGCACCAAGGCATGCCATGGTTTGGAATCAAGGTGATAGCGTGAGACCACCCGGCTGAGCATGGCAGTGTGCAGTGGGCTAAATTGAGGCAATGTTAGTGCATGGCTTCAAATTTCATGGCATGAGCTTGACCCAACATAAAAATGGGTTCGTGGGCAAGGTTGGCAGTTGAATTGTGGGCACATGGCTGCTCAATGCATGTGACCAAGATGGTGTGGGCATTTGTTGTGTACGACTCAGTCAAAGTAGTTATTGAGCATGGCCTAGTTTGAGGGAAGGATTTGTGGGCATTCTTAGCCATGTTCTAGTCCAGGTGCATGCAGATGAGGGCAGTTCCACATCAGGTGCTGAAAATAGTGGAACTGCTTTCCAAGTGCTACACAGAGAGGTAGCTTTGTTGACCAAGTCTGCTAGGGAATAGGTAGTCTATTGTAACAGCCCCTTTGCAGATGGGGATGTCATCTGCCATGCTCTTGTGTAAATAGGGGTGCTTGAACATTCTATAGAGGCAAAGAGTTTTTTCTTAGAGTGGAGTTTCCTTGTAGTTGTAGAGAGCTTCAATATAAGGTTTGTGAGTGTTTTCCCAGTAAATTCATGTGTTGCCTTTGTGTGAGTTTGTGTGTCCCTATATTCAAGTTTGAGTGGTTGGTTGTAGTGGCAACGCCTTCACAGGTAGCCTCAAAAGTGAAAAACAAGTAGTTACTCTGTGACACTAGCACACTAAACAAATACACACTGACTAAAACACATACACACATGTAAATATGAACACTCATAAAAATTCACACATGTTTAAACACACAAATAGAAATTCAAAACACATTTCAAAACACATATGCTAGTAAAAAATTCACACACACACACAAAGAGTAAATCAAAAAACAAAACGAGGTCATGGGACAATGACGATGGTGGTGGACGTAGTAATGGTGGTGGTGGAATGGTGTTGTCGATAGAAGATTGGAGAGAAAATATATTTGTAAACCTGATGAAATTTTATGTTTTATGTATTTTATCATGTTAAATGGATATACTAGACTAAAAAATTTTTTTACCTACAATAGTTTTACCTAGGAAAATAATTTTGTAGGAAAAATAGCTTTATACCAACGAAATTATGATTTCATCAGCAAATAATTGCACACATTCTCCAAACGAACATGGAGAGTGTCACCTAAGATGGCATACCTAGACGCTCTCATTCTCAATTTTTTTTGGCTTCCTTGGGGTTGTTCGGGAGAGTGCCTCCCTCTAGGTAGGATCGAATAGGTGTCATCCAATTGGCTTCAGAGGATGCACAGTTAACACTGTCCTCCTCTACCTTGAGCCTACTTAGTTCAAACTGATGGCCTGTCAGTGCTGGACCCATGAGTATGTTTGTAGATGCGAACTTGGCGAGAGCATCTGCCATGGCGTTCTCCTCTTTGGGTACATGGTGAATTTGGAAGTAGTTAAACTTTTTCAACAAATTTTGGACCACTGACAAGTACTCTTGCATTTGTTCCTCCTTTGCTTCAAAGTCTCCCTTCAGTTGATTCCCTATCAACTGTGAATCACTATAGGCCGTTAGGCAGAAGGCTTTCATCTCCACTGCAAGCTTCAAACCTGATATGAGAGCTTTATATTTTGCTTAGTTGTTTGATGCTGCGAAATGGAGGGAGACGACGTACTTGAGTGGAGTGTCATGTGGGCTGATCAATACTAACCCTACTCCCCTGCCCTCTCTAGTAGAGGATCCATCAACATACAGTATCTAGCATGGTACAGTGCCAGTAGAGGATGGCTGTTTAGGCGCAGCAAAGCACTTAGATGGGAGTACAACAGCTTGAGGTATGGATAATGAGGGCATTGAGGGCTCTAGAGGAGTCAGTGTTAGGACCCTAGGAGCCTCTGGTCTAGGAGCCATCTCCAAGACGTCTTGCTTTCTATGGATGATACCTAGGTTGCCTCATGGTGACTTAAGGCACTATGCACCAAACAAGTGAGTGCAGGGGCGCATGGTGCTTCTTCCCTGAATTCCTCTGGCAATGTATATTCGACCACAAAGTCTGTAATTGCTTGTGCTTTTATGGTCGCCCTTGGTTGGTACTGCACGTTTAACTCACTCAACTCGATGGCTCATTTGAGGAGTCAACCGAAGACATCTAGCTTTTCTAAGATTCCCTTGAATGGTTGATCTATGACAACCATGATGGTATAGCTTTGGAAATAGTGGCATAGGCGCCTAGCAGAGGTGATAAGTGCAAGGACCAATTTTTCCAGCTCTGAGTATCTCACCTCCGCTCTTTGGTATGCCCTTCTTACATAGTATAATGGCCTCTAGACTCCTCCATCCTCTCTAACAAGGACAGAGCTCACAACATAGGATAAGGAGGAGAGGTTGATATATAAGGTTGCTCCTGGTATAGCATGGGAGAACAAAGATGGTGTAACGAGGTAGGCCTTTAATTTTAGCAAGGACTCCTATATGTCTGGTCCCCACTAGAAAGATTTATGGAGGATCTTATAAGACAACCCTACTGAGGGCTATTATCCTCCTATTAAGGCGCTAGACCTCCTTTATAAAAGCTGGCGACTTTATCTCTAGGATAACTCTGATCTTGTTTGGGTTGCCCTCAATAAACCTTTTGTTCACCATGAAGCCTAGGAATTTTCCTGAGCTCACACCGAATGCACACTTTTTAGGATTTAGCTTTATTTTGTAGGCTCTTAGGATGTTAAAGGTCTCCTAGAAATGTGTCACATGGTCTGCGACGACCATGATCTTCACCAATATGTCTTCCATGTAGACTTCCATGGTTTTCCCCATATTTTCCTTGAACATCTTGTTTACGAGGCATTGGTATGTGGCTCCAGCATTCTTGAGTTCGAAAGGCATTACCCTATAGTAGTAGGTGCCCTTCGGGGTGATGAAGTAGGTTTTCTCTTAGTCTGGAGGAAACATGCTAATCTGGTTGTATCCAGAGTAAGCATCCTAAAAACTTAGGAACTCGTGTCCCACGGTGGCATTAATAATGATGTCGATACGTGGCAGGGGATAGCTATCTTTGTGACAAGCTTTGTTGAGCTCCATGAAGTCTACGCAGAGGCACCACTTCCCATTAGCTTTTGTTACCATCACCACGTTTGATAGCCAATCTGGGTAGGCTACCTCCCTTATTGAACCATTTGCCAATAGCTTTTCCACTTCCTTTTCCATGGCCTGACCTCTCTTGGCACTTATATACCTCAACTTTTGGCAAGCAGGCATGTACCTGGGATCTACATTGAGTTGGTGAGTAGCCACTTTGGGATTGATGCCCTTTAGATCTTCGTGGGACTAGCCGAAGACATCCATATTCCTCCTAAGAAAGCCTATAAGGTGGGATGGTTACTCCTGAGAAAGTGAGGCAATATAAATTCTTTTTGTCTTGAAGGATTTCGTCCAGCTCTACTAGCTGACGTTCTTTTGCTGATTCCCCTCTCTACAATGTGCTGCCATCCTGAGGGTCAAGCACCTCGACTTAGAGGGTCTCTTAGCCCTCATAGAGGCAACATAGCATTCCCTGGCAGAGACTTGGTCTCCTCTGAATTCTCCCATCCCACTGGGGGTTGGGAAATGAAGGAGTAGGTGGTAGTTGGATGGCACTACCCTTAGGGTGTTGAGTTTAAAGCATCCAAGAATAATATTGTAGGTAAAGGGACAGTCCAATACTATGAAGTTCACCATAATGGTGAAACTTCTTGGCATTATCCCTACTGTGACTAGCAGGGTGATGGAACCCAAGGGATAAACCCTCTCCACCAAGAAGCCAACAAAGAGGTGTTTTAACGGGTTACAGTCTTTCCTTGCCGAGGTGAAGACTGTCATAAGCTGGTGTTAATAAGATATCGGTGGAGCTGCCACTGTTGACCAGAATTCTCTTAACCTGACACTTAGCTACCATCATAGTTAAGCCTAGAGGATCATCATGGGAGACTTGTATTCCCTCAAGGTCCCTGTCTAAGAAGGTGATGACCTCTTCTTTCTCGTGTCGGGGTGTCTTCATCGAGCGAGAGTCTTTCGAATCTACCTATCTAGCTTTCTTTGCATGGACTTTCCTAGCGGAGTTGGAGTCACCTCCTCCTCCTAGCCCTCTGGAGATCGTCTAGATTTCTCTGAGGGGGTTGCTGGAGTTCTCTGTCATCCTAGTCCTATCCAAGTGGTGGGGCTTATCCTCTGCCAGCAACATATTGCCTCAACTAGTCACGCTGTATGAGCTCCTCGATCTGCCTCTTGAGCTCATAACAGTCATTAGTGTCAAGGCTATGGTCATGGTGGAAGCGGTAGTATTTGTTTGGATTTCTTTAGTTCGGGGCAGACTTCATCTTTCCTGGCCATCGAAGAGTAAGGTCGTTTTGTATTTGGAACAAGATATATTCCACTAAAGCATTGAGCGGCGTTAAGGCTTGCCAATCTCTCTGAGATACAGAACCTAGGTGGTCCTAGATAGAGACCCTTTTATCCTCTTCCTCTTGTTCTCTGCTTTCTGCTTGTCCTCATGGGTGTTCTTCATTTTCTCATCTCCTCGAGAGAACTCACCTCTTCTAGCTTTGGTGACGTCCTCAGCATTCATGTACTTTTGAGCCTTTGACAGTAGCTCGGGCATGCTGAAGGGTGACTTCTTCAAGATAGAGAATATAAAACTAGAGTACAGACCTACAATAAAGTTGGCCATGGTTACCTTGTCATCTGGCTCCTCGATCTGGAGAGCCTCCTCGTTAAAACAAGTAAGGTAGCTCCTAAGGCTTTCCTCTCGATCTTGCTTGATGGTGAGTAGGCGGGGTAAGTGGCTTTTGGTGTCAGCATCCCCCAATGAAGTGGGAGATGAAGGATTTGCTTAACACCGCAAAGGAGTGGATAGAAGAGGGTTTGAAATTCACAAACCATTGTCGTGCAAACCCCTTAAAGGTTATAGGGAAGGTTCTGCACATAATCTCATCAGGCATGTTGTGGACTTGTATGAGAGACTTATATGTGTCGAGATGATCTAGGGGGTCCTTGGTGCCATCAAAGATCTCAATGGTAGGCATCTTGAATTTTAAGGGTAGAGGGTAGTTGACAACATCCACTATAAATGGAGTGTCAGTATGCCTTACCAAATAATTCATCGTCTCTGGCATCTGTGCTTTGATGGTGTTAAGGGCCTCGTCAAGCTAGTTTTGCACCTCCTTGATCTTCTCATCCCATTGGTTAGGGATAATCTCCGTTGGATCATTATAATTGCTCTCATGATCCGCATACTAGTTCTCCTACTCATCTTCCTACTCAAGATGGTCAGCAACGTGTGGAGCAAGTACATGAGGAGGGGAAGCATGTGAGGATCTTGTGCACTAAGGGGGGACTCCTTGTTGAGAGCTGCCCTGGTGCTACATGGGGGCGCCTTGGCACTAGGTGCCATGCTGGGGGATGCCTTGGCGCCTAGAGTGTGGAAGTTATGGTACCTCCTCTATTGGAAGGAGTGATGCTCCTCCTGCGAGTTGAGGGGCTACACCTCCTGAGGCGAGCATCAGTTGGACAATTTACTAGCTTTGACTCACCAGCAACTGCATAGTCTCCAACAGGTATTGTACAACCACAAGATTCACCGCAGTGGATGATTTCGCTAGTGGAGGCGTAGGTGGAGGCTCCTCCCGATGACCTGGGTCATTGTCTTTGGGTTATTGGTTCATCGATCTGGTTGCGATTTCCATTGATTCAAAAGAAAGTAGCAACGTAGTAGAAAGCTCAATCATTTCCCAGAGACATTGCCAAACTAATGATGCACAAAAGTTAATTTATGTACAACCAACAGTTGAGTGTATAATTCAAAGTAATTAATGAAACAATCAATTAAGAAATTAATAAAGGAGACAAAGATTGGTTAACATAGGAAACACGTAGATGTATAGTAGTTCAGTCAGGGTGACCCACTCCACTTCAAAGGCGACAACGGTGGCCAAAGAATTTTATTAATAAATTAAAGGTGAGAGAGAGAGAGAGAGGACGAGAGAGCAAAGGTAAGCTTCTAGGAGAGGTTGGGCAGCTATGAGAGAGATAGTCGTGTAAAAGGTCTGTTAAGAGATGCCCCTCTCATGTGGAGAGAGTTTATAATTTATAGGCATAAAGCTTTGGTTGAGGCGGTGGCGTGATGGATAGGTGACTAATCTTTTGGAGAGGATAACTACAACTATGATAGGTTAGTCCCATCTAAATTATACTTTACTTTGTACACCCATTTTGAGCCAATAGGATGTTTTCCTTTTGGCAAATCTGTGAGTTCCCAAGTATTGTTATATTCCAAGGCTGTAATTTCACTATCCATGGCTTTTAGCCATTCCAAAAATTTTGTAGCCTCTTGATATATATTAGGCTCATGATGGTTTAGGATTGCTATAGCAAAACTAGCATACTCATGTGAAATTTTGTCATATGACAAGAATGAAGGGAAGGAATAGAGATGACTTGAGTCCTTGGAGTTTGTTTGAGAAGAGTGAGGCACAATGACTTGGTGACAGTAGTAATCTTTCAAATACTATGGCCTTTTTCTTGTTCTATATGTCCTATGAAAAGGAGGACTATTTTGTCTTTCTGTGAGGCTTTCTGTGGGAATAGAAATGGAATGAGAGTTGTTGCTATCTAATGATGAAGAAGAAGGTTCTTCTGGTTCAGGATGTGAATCAGTGGATGAATGTGCATGGTTGCTGGGAACTCTGAAGGTACTAGAAGGGACTGGAATTGGCATAAATGCATCTTCTTTTGAGAAGGGTTGAACAGATGTGGGTGATGAAGAGACATCAAAGAAGTGAGGTAGTGAAGAAGGAGATGACTAATCTATCTTATAAGGACAAATATTTTCATGAAATACAACATCCATTGAATTAAAAATTGAATGAGTCTCTAGGTCCATTAACTTTTAACCTTTGACTCCAAAAGGATAGCCTAGAAATACGCATTTTTTTTCTCTAGGATCAAGCTTATGTCTACTCTATCTCAGTGTAGAAGCATAGCATAGGTGATTAACCCTAATTAAGGCNTGAGGGTGGATAACTTGGTGAGTCTTTGATATTCCGTAGGCCTAGTCACGATTTATGCTTGGATACTCACCAATCTTATCCCTAGTGTCCCACGAATCAATCGTTCATTCATGCTCTAATTGGAGGAGGGTTCCGAGTGGAGACGGTATTTCTATTGGAGTGACCTCTTGGATTTGCCAACATTTGTTTCTCATTTTATTAGCATCAAAACAACTTCACCAAACAACTTCCAACAATCAAAGATTTTACACTTTCTTTCNGAGACGGTATTCCTATTGGAGTGACCTCTTGGATTTGCCAACATTTGTTTCTCATTTTATTAGCATCAAAACAACTTCACCAAACAACTTCCAACAATCAAAGATTTTACACTTTCTTTCTCCCAAAATTACCTTACCTTCGGTTTACTTCCTTCCCCGTGAAAACGACCTTGGAATACCACCAAGTAAAACACGACCCGCAAAAGTCTCCTTGCGCTTGAGGAGCACTTTTTTTCACACATACTCACATTTGAAATCTCATTCATCCA
>CAUOFW020008291.1:193665-235905 GCA_963454935.2 Ilex paraguariensis | reverse complement strand
TGAAACTCTTCCACTTTTCTAGAGCTTTACCAAAGCCGTGAAGGGTGGAACGTGATTCACTCATTCTTTGTCGAAGATCGGCTCCTTGTGTAAAATGTGTTACCTTGTAACTCCTCTACTTGGAGGGATGAGCATCACTCATTTTTCTAGCTTTAACAAAGCCATGAAGAGTGAGTAGTTTTGCATCCAATCTTTAGTAAGAGGTAGTTATCCGGAAGTTAAATTTATGCAATTCGTTTATGCTTAGCTTTAGTCTTTATTTTTTTCATAATGTCTTCTCACATATTGTTGTCTTTATTTTAAGCATGAATAGCTAAATCTCTTAGTTGGCAAAACCAAGAGGAACCTCCACTTGGGTATACCATTTCAACTCATTCTCCTCCCCTCTTTCAGAGTTCAATGGTTCGGTTTGACTAGGTTAAGGGTGGATAACTTGGTGAGTCTTTGATATTCCGTAGGCCTAGTCACGATTTATGCTTGGATACTCACCAATCTTATCCCTAGTGTCCCACGAATCAATCGTTCATTCATGCTCTAATTGGAGGAGGGTTCCGAGTGGAGACGGTATTTCTATTGGAGTGACCTCTTGGATTTGCCAACATTTGTTTCTCATTTTATTAGCATCAAAACAACTTCACCAAACAACTTCCAACAATCAAAGATTTTACACTTTCTTTCTCCCAAAATTACCTTACCTTCGGTTTACTTCCTTCCCCGTGAAAACGACCTTGGAATACCACCAAGTAAAACACGACCCGCAAAAGTCTCCTTGCGCTTGAGGAGCACTTTTTTTCACACATACTCACATTTGAAATCTCATTCATCCATCATTCCATTGCCCTTTCTTTTGACATCATCCCTAGGAGAGTGACACTCCCCTTCATTCATATACTATACATGCTAAAAGGTGATGTTTATAGGTTAGGAAACAACAAGGAATTTTCTCAAGCAATAGGGAACCAAAGATCGTTAGATGTTTATATGTTGGTTTGGTTTTGAAGAGGAGCTCATATGGGGATTAATTTTTGCAGGTTGGGTGAAGGGGTTCTATTTATCAGATAGACTGTAGTTAACACACAATCATTCCAGAAATCAACAGAAATTGCTGAATGAAACATGAGGGATCTGGCTACAATGAGAATATGTTGATGCTTCCTCTCAACAACACCATTTTTTTGAGGGGTTTCTACCCAACTTATTTGATGAATAATTCCCTTTTTCGTAAAGAACTCTCCCATGCTGAACTCATTTCCTTTATCAGTGTTGATTATTTTAACTTTTGATCAAAATTGTGTCTCTATAAGGGAACAAAAGGATTGTAGAAATGATCTAGCCTGGGATTTTGCCTTCATTAATTAAAGTCATGTGCACCTTGTAAAATCGTCAACAATGGTGAGGAAATATCTTGAATTATCATAGGCTATATGTGTGCTAGGTCCCCATATATCACAATGAATCAAGTCAAAAGGATTATGCAACTTGTGTTCTTTACTAGGTAATGGAAGCCTGTGAAATTTGGCCAATGGACAAACTGAACAGGGAACTTTACTATTGATGAATTGAACATTTGGAAAATCATTCTTAACAAAGCAAGTCTTGAATCTGAGAGATGACCTAGTCTGCAATGTCAGAAATTATACTCAGACTGAGAACAAACAGAAGCTGAAATAGAAAGTTATTTACAAGGAAAACAAGATAAAGTTGTATTAAGAGATGTGGAGGAATTTGGTGTCATCTTGAGCTGGTACAAGCCATTTTGTATCTCACCCTTCCCAATTGTGCTTCAAGTGGAAAGGTCCTATATAAGACACTCATTAGCAAAAAATAGGAAGTAGCAGTTGAGGTCCTGTGACAATTTTCTAGCTGACAGAAGATTAAACCTAAAAGTTGGGATGCATAACACATTTTTTAAGGTGATGGCATCATTGATTTTGATAGTCCATATGTGAGTTACTTTTGATAAATCACCATTAGGAAATTTAAATTTGCAAGAAATTTAGATAGGTGCAGAAGAATAGATGGAGGAGCTGTAGATCATATGGGATGTTTTAGGTGGGTTAGGTTGAAACTGAAATTTTTGGGTGTGGAATGGAGAGTTTAAGCGTGCAATTGGGGGGGGAAATTTTTGCATGATTTAGTGAGTGTGTGAGTTTAGGTATGATTGTTTTAAAAGAAACGTAAGATAGGAATTGGAAATGGATGCCGGTAATTATGGAACTCTGATTTCTAAATGTTATTATCACATGGGAGAATTTTAATCCAAATGACCCCAAATTTTGCATGTCACGTTTTTAAGTGATGCTTGATGTGATAATGTGGATTTCGAATGCAAATGAGTATAATATCCAATGCGAAACGTATGGAATATTAAAAGTGTAATTTTTAGGATACGGAGTCAAAATGTGTGAAAATGGGCTCCTGGTCGATGTGTTTGACCTACTTAATCTTAATTGTAATTAATGTGAATGATTTTGGAGATTTGGGAAGGAAATGTGATTCCTAACTCTAATGTGCCCTTATGTGAGTGGACAGCACGATAACCGGGGTTATCGGGGCACTTTGTGTTAAATCATCTTGCATGCATTAGTACATCATTAACTATTAAATGTGATAAATATATTGATATTTTAATTACAAATGTGTTAGGTGGAATGGGTGAGACAGTTGGAGTTGGAATAGATATGGTAACACTGAAAGGATCCACTGATAGGACCGAAGGGCCGTAGATCTGTACATTTGAGGTGGGTATATATCTTTATATGTTTTGAAAATGCTATTATAAGATGATATTAAATGATAGAATTTAATAGCATTTGTCCAGGATTATGTGCTCTGTGCTTATGTGATTGAATGATGCTTTGTACAATGTATTGTGGAATATGGCGCACTGTTTGAGACAGGAGCGTCGATGCCTGATCACTGGGCATGCAGTGGTGTGCTAGCACTGTGATATTCTCAGGAGTTTCAAGAGGCACGAATCTATATGGGATCGATTACCCGATGAGGGGTAGTATGAAGGTGATGTGGCTTGTGAATTCTTTTGAATTGGTTTGATACTATTGTTTGCTACATGTATCTACGTAGTATCTATCTACTTCAATGTATTACTATCATTTTCATTTCATATACAACATGTGAACTCACTGAACACGTGGTTTGGCTCACTCCCTTATAGTTTCTTCTTTTCAGGTACTATAGAGGAAGATGCAAACCAATCCTTTGTCCAGTCGATTGATTCTTGTACAATGTTAGTGTGATATCGCTTAGTTTGAGTGTCTGCATGACTAAATGCTGGGTTGTGTATTATATTTGTGAGAGATTATTATGGCAGGTTAATAGTGTATGATTGTAAATAGACTCAACAAGCATACTTTGAGATGTATGCTATGTGGATGTAGGATTTTGTGCATATATATAACCTGTAAAACAAAAATGGTATATGTGATATATATGGTATAGGTTATAAAAAAGGTATTACCATCATGCTTAATGACTAAGGTGATGAGTGGTGTTGTTGCACCTGTGGGATTATTTAGTATTTTATTAATTTAGATTATATATATGCAAACAGTTGTATCAAAATTCTAGTCGCATCTTATCCTTGGGAGACCGGGATGGGGTGTGACAATTTAGTTGGTATCAGAGCTAAAGTTTATAGTTCAGTAGTCGGGTTGAATCTAGTGTGACAGTGGACTTTGGGTTTGGTCTTTTTAGGTGGGGTGTTAGAGGTCTGTGTGAGTGTGTGGAATATATACTGCATGCTATCATAACCTATATTTGATACTCACATTTGTTATAGTGACACATAGAGGGAAAAGAGTCCTCTGCTCGGGCTAGAGATAGGGAAAAAAGACCCCAAGTGGAAAAGGAACCAGGTAATCAGGGGGCTAGGCAACTGTGGGAGGCAGCAGCTAAGTATTTGAACAACACACACTGCGAGTGAAAATAGTGAAACCTAGAGGTACATTGTACGAGCAGTTTAAAAAGCTTGATCCACCAATATTTACGAGAACTACATGTCCATTAGAAGTAGAAAATTAGTTACGACGCATTGAGAAGATATTCGAAGTGATGGGAGTTGGCGAGGAAGATAAAGTAATGTTGGCCACTTTTATGCTAGCAGAGGAGGCCCAATATTGGTGGGAGGCTATGGAGAGAGCATTAATGCCAGTGTGCACTAGGAGGGACACCAGTTCAGTTCCTACAGTTCCCACATGGCGACTATTTACAAATGCTTTTGATAAGAAGTATTTTTTCTTGAGTTATCAATACTAGAAATAGAATGCATTCTTACATCTACAGTAGGGGAATCAGTCAGTGCTGGAATAAGAGGGCAAGTTTAGTATTTTGTCCAGATTTATGCCTTCTATTATAGTAGATGAGGGGGAAAGATGCAGAAGATTCCAAATGGGGCTACATTACAATATTAGATCACGTGTTTTAATGCTTGAGTTAACAATAGTTTTAGAATTATACAATAAAGCCCTGATTGTGGAAGTTGATTTGAAAGAGATGGAAAGTTCAAGTAAGCAGACAAAAAGGGGAAGATATGAGCCAAGTGGACAAGGTTCCAAGAGAAGTGTCTTTAGCAGAGACTAGAGAGGAATGTTTTCAAAGGGTACAAGTAAGAAAAAATCAGAAGTTCCATTCCAGAGTTGAGGACAGGGAATGAGTGGATCATCTTCATTTACACTAGGTCAAGATATGGGAAAGTCTCGGGGGAGTATAATTACTTTGTTACCATTGCGGACAGATTGGGCACATTGTACGAAAACGATCCTATGGGAGGACTAGGACATACTGTATCACGAGGTTGCTTTTTATGTGGCCAGTAGGGACATATGCAGAGGGATTTTCCATAGTATTCTACCCATAGTTCATCAATGGGCAATGGATCTACGGTGTCCCGAGGAGCAGCGAGTGGTAGAGGACGAGGATGCGGAGGCAGTACTGTAAGTAGCGGTGCTGGTGGTAGTGGACCGAGCGGACCCGAGGTTGGAGGTCGTGTCTTTGTACTTACCTAGTGGAATGCTCAGGCAACCCCGGATGTGGTCACAGGTATGATATCTATTTTTGGTCTATAGGCACGAGTACTTATAGATTCAGGTGCCACATGTTCATTTATATCACTATCATTCTCCATGCATGTTAATAGACCACCTACTTCGTTAGACTGTGGATTGACTATATCTACTCCCATGGGTGATTGTGTGATGGTTAGGGTAGTATATAGGGAGTGCCTAGTTCAGGTGGATAATAGAGAATTACCTGTAGAGCAGTTACCTTTTGAATTCCAGGATTTTGATTTGATTTTAGGAATGGATTGGTTCTCTATATATCGTGCCACTATTGACTATTTTCGTAAAGAAGTAGTATTTAGAATCCCACATGTTCCTTTGTTTTGGTTCTTTAAAGAGCGATGCCCTGAGCCGAGGAATTTGATATCAGCAATTAAAGCCAGTAAATTACCCAGGAAAGGATGCTATAGGTACTTAGCTTATGTGAAAGATACTCAGAGAGGTATTCCTGAATTGAAGAATATTCCTGTGGTTAATGAATTCGCTGATATATTTCCTGAAGAGTTACAGGGTTACTAGTGGATCGGGAGGTGGAATTTACTATTAAGCTTGTGCCTGGAACTAGTCCCATATCCACTACTCCATACAGGATGGCTCCAGCTAAATTAAAGGAACTTAAAGTGCAGTTGCAGGATTTGTTAGATCAAGGATTTGTACGGCCTAGTGTATCTCCTTGGGGTGCACTAGTATTATTTTTAATGCATAAGGATGGTACTATGAGGTTATGCATTGATTACAGATAGCTGAATAAGGTGACTATCTGGAACAAGTATCCATTGCCGCGTATCGATGATTTGCTTGACCAGCTACAGGGTGCCCGAGTGTTTTCAAAGATTGATCTTCGGTTAGGATATCATCAGTTGAAAGTAAGGGATAGTGATATATTGAAGACTGTTTTTCGGACCAAGTATGAACACTATGAGTTTCTGGTGATGCCATTGGTGTGACTACTGCTCCTACTATTTATGGATTTGATGAACCAAATATTCTAGCCAGATCTTGATTCATTTGTGATAGTGTTCATTGATGATATATTTATATACTCCCGTAGTAAGGAGGAGCATATGCAGCATTTGAGGGTGGTACTACAAACATTGAGAGACAGGCAATTATTTGCCAAATTTAGTAAATGTGAGTTTTGGTTAGACAGGGTTGTGTTTTTAGGGCATGTAGTTTCTGGTGATGGTATATGCGTTGATCTAGTTAAAATTGATATTGTAGTTAACTAGGAGAGACCGAGGACAGTGACAGAGATTTGGAGTTTTCTGAGTTTGGCAGGTTACTATCGAAGGTTTGTACAAATTTTTTCCATTATAGCTATGCCTCTGACCCAATTCTAATAGATGTGAGTAGAGTTTCCAGGAGCTAAAGACCAGATTGACGGTTGCACCAATATTAACCATTCCGTCAGGTAGTGATTGGTTCGTGGTTTATAGTGATGCATCACATCAAGGTTTGGGTTGTATGTTGATGCAACACGATAGAGTGATAACTTATGCCTCCAGATAGCTGAAACCACATGAGTACAATTATCATACTCATGATTAGGAGCTTGCAGTTATTGTATTTGCACAAAGATTGTGGAGACATTTTCTATATGGGGTTACATGTGAGATTTATATAGATCACCAGAGTTTGAAATATTTGTTTACCTAGAAAGAGTTGAACCTAAGGCAGCGGCACTGGATTGAGCTTATTAAAGATTATGACTGCACTATTCATTACCGTTTAGGAAAAGCAAATGTTGTGGCATCTGCTTTGAGCCAAAAATCATCAGATAGATTGGCTATTTTGTGAGTGATTCAGAGAGGTTTATTTGTGGATTTGAAATCTTTAAGAGTGCATTTAAGGATAGGAGAGACTACAGCTTTACTTGCTACACTGACTTTAAGACTAGTGTTGATGGATAGGATCAGGGAGGCATAGCAGTATGATCTCTAGATTGAGAAATTGAAGAAAGAGATGAAGATTGATTTTATTGTTGATAGTGTAGATGTTTTGTTATTTGGTTCTCGGTTATGTGTACCTAATAATGTAGGGTTAAAAAAAAGAGATTTTGAAGGAAGCACACAGTTTTGCATATGCTATTCATCTAGGTAGTACAAAATTGTATCATGACTTGAAAGAGCATTATTGGTGGTCTGGGATGAAACGAGAGATAGCTGAGTTTGTGGCTCGATGTTTGGTATGTCAGCAGGTGAAGGCTGAGCATCAGAGATCAGCTGGGTTATTACAGCCTCTACCAATTCCAGAATGGAAGTGCGAACATATCACTAAAGATTTTGTGAGTAGTTTGCCCAATACGCAGAGAGGACATAAGGCCATTTGGGTGATAGTTGATAGGTTGACGAAGTCTGCTCATTTTCTAGCTGTTAAGATGTCATATGCTCTTGACAGGTTAGCTAGAATGTACATTGATGAGACTGTTAGACTGCATGGTGTACCTATATCTATTATCTCTAACAGGGATCCACACTTTACTTCTAGGTTTTGGCCTGGCTTACAAACGACGCTGGGCAATACTTTAAAGTTTAGTACAACATTCCACCACAAATAGATTGACAGACATAACATACTATTCAGAGATTAGAGGACATGCTGAGAGTTTGTGTAATGGATCTTAGAGGTAACTGGGATGATTATTTGTCTTTGATTGAATTTGCTTATAATAACAGCTACCAGAGTTCAGTTGAGATGGCACCATATGAAGCTTTGTATGGGAGGAAGTGTAGGATCCTAGTGTGCTGGAGTGAAGTGGGTGAGAGGAAGTTATTGGGTCTAGAGATTGTTCAGATGACTGCTAATAAGATTAAAGTTATACAGGAGAGATTACGGAGTGCACAGAGCAGGCAAAAAAGTTATGTAGACAATCGTCGTCATGACCTAAAATTTGAGGTGGGTGATTGAGTATTCCTACGAGTATCACCTTGGAAAGGGGTTATTCGTTTTGGCAAAAAAAGAAAGTTGGCTCCCAGGTATATTGGTCCGTACAGCATTGTGGAGCAGATTGGAGCTCTTGCATACTGGTTGAAATTACCAGTGGAGTTGTCTAGGTTGCATGATGTATTCCATGTTTCTATGCTTAAAAAATACTTGCCTGACCCATCACATGTGTTGACTTCAGAACCGATGGAGTTAGCTGAGGATTTGACTTATGCAGAGCAGCCAGTTCAGATTTGGGTAAGAAGGAGAAAGTATTACGCACAAAGACGATACCATTGATAAAGGTTTTGTGACGTAGTCACTCAGTAGAGGAAGCAACCTAAGAGACTGAGGAGAGTATGCAAACTAAATATCCTCATTTGTTTACTGCAGGTAAGTAATTTCGAGGAAGAAATTTGTATTAGTAGGGGAAAGTTGTGAGACCCGATCATGCATTGTATGCGTATTAGCATAATTATGTGGGTTAGATTTCAATTATGTGAAACTATGAAAATAGTAGTCGGTTGATTTTGAAATCACTTGCGAACTTGGGGGGAGGCAAGCATAATTACCCCATTAACATGACTCAGCCTAATATGTGTCCTCTCCTAAGCTAGGTGAGTCATATTTATGGCTAAGTGGTTATGCGTGTGTTTGTCGTGTGTTTGTCGTGTGTGTGTGTGTGTGTTCTTTATGGGCTAGAAACCGAGAGTGAGGGAAAGTAAACAAAAAGGGAAGAAAAATATATGTGTGTGTGTATGTTGAGCAGAAAGCAAGGAAGGAGAGAGGGAGAGAGAAAATCAGGTGTTGGGTGGGTGCTCCTAGTTCAAGCCGAGAGGAACAAGAAAGTAGGGAAAAAAAAAAGGAACTTGGGGACTCCATGCCAAATCAAAAGTGAGATAAATCAAGAGGAGGGTGAAGGTAAGAGTGTGTGTATGTGTAATTAAAATTTAAGCATGTGTGTGTGTTATGTGTAGGCTGTTTTAATTTAATTTCATGGGTTGTTTTAGTTTAATTTCAAAACAGATTTTGTGTGGGTTTATTTAAGTGTGTTAAGAATAATTAAAGGCTGTTAAGAAAGGATTTTAAGTGAGTGTTCTACCGGGAATAAGAAAAAAAATTGAAAATGAACATTAAGCTTGGAATGTTTTAGGTGGGCTAGGTTGAAACTGAAATTTTTGGGTGTGGAATGGAGAGTTTAAGGTTGCAAATCGGGGGCCTTTTTGCATAATTTAGTAAGTGTGTGAGTTTAGGTATGATTGTTTTAAAAGAAACGTACAATAGGAATTGGAAATGGATGTCAGTAATGCCGGAATCCTGATTTCTAAATGTTATTATCACATGTGTGAATTTTAATCCGAATGACCTGAAATTTTGCATGCTGCATTTTTAAATGATGCTTAATGTAATAATGTAAATTTCGAATGCAAATGAATATAATATCCGGTGCGAAATGTATAAAATGTCAAAAGTGAAGTTTTTAGGATTCAGGGTCGAAATGTGTGAAAATAGGCCCCTAGTCAATGTGTTTGACTAACTTAATCCTAATTGTGATTGCTATGAGTGAATTTGGAGATTTGGTGAGGAAATGTGATTTGTAACTCTAATGTGCCTGTATATGTGTGAACAGTGCGATAACCGGGTTACCGGGGCACTTCGGGTTAAATCATCTTGCATGCATTAGTGCATGATTAACTATTAAATGTGATAAACATATTGATATTGTAATTACAAATATGTTAGGTGGAACGGGTGAGACTTTCGGTGTTGGAACAGATATGGTAACACTGAAAGGATCCACCGATAGGACCGAAGAGTTGTAGATTTGTATATTTGAGGTGGGTATATATCCTTATATGTTTTGAAAATGCTATTATAAAATGATAGTAAATGATAGAATTTAATTTCATTTCTCCAAGATTATGTGTTATGTGTTTATGTGATTGAATGATGCTTTGTACTGTGTATTGTGGAATGTGGCGCACTATTTGAGACAGGAACGTCGATGCCTGATCACTGGGCGTGCAGTGGTATGCTAGCAATGTGATGTTCTCAGGAGGTTCAGGAGACACGAATCCATGTGAGATCGATTATCCGATGAGAGGTAGTATGGAGGTGATGTGGCTTGTAAATTCTTTAGAATTGGATTGATTCTGTTGTTTGATACATGTATCTACATAGTATCTATGTACTTCAGTGTATTACTATCATTTCCATTTCGTATACAATATGTATACTCACTAAGTGCGTGGTTTAGCTCACACCCCTATGGCTTCTCTTCTTCAGGTACTATAGAGGAAGATGCAGACTAGTCCTCTGTCTAGTCGATTGAGTCTTGTACAATGTTAGTGTGATATCGCTCAGGTTGAGTTTCTGTATGACTAATTGTTGGGTTGTGTATTATATTTGTGAGAGATTATTATGGCAGATTAATAGTTTATGATTGTAAACAGACTCAACAAGCATACTTTGAGATGTATGCTATGTGGATGTGGGATTTTGTACATGTATATAACCTGGGAAACAAAAATGGTATATGTGTTATATATGGTACAGGTTATACAACAGGTATTACCATCATGCTTAATGACTAAGGTGATGGGTGGTGTTGTTGCACCTGTGGGATTATTTAGTGTTTTATTAATCAAGATTATATATACGCAAACAATTGTATCAAAAATTTAGTCGCATCTCATCCTTCGGAGACCAGGATTGTGACACCCCTAAAATCGGGGGTTCTTTTATCAACCATTGACCACCCGTCAATTCACGAAATACCCGTGATTGTCGCATAACCTGACATCACGTCTATCACATCCCCTTAACCGGGATTATAACTCACACAACTGTGGTTCTTTACACATTAATTTATAGTCATTTTATCTCATAGGACACCCTTGAACAAGAGGAAAGATTGCCCAAGAACTGAGGGAAAGAATTCAAAATTTTGAAATTTTGTGAGACCCTTCCGAAAGGTTGACCTTCCGGAAGATTTCCTCAACCTTTCGAAAGATTGAGCATATTGAAACCCTATCTTTAAGAAAGATATGTCGACCTTCCGAAAGGTGTATTCCACCTTCCGGAAGAAGTTACACACCGGATTCTCTCATTTTAGAAAAATGTGAAGACCTTCCCGAAAGGTTAGAATCGACCTTCCGGAAGGTAACAAAAGCCACATTTCGGCTTTCTTCATCCATGGGGTTCGAATTGGGAGCCTTCCACCGGTGTGTGTCCCGCACCTGAAATGTTTTTCCATATAGGGTAAGCCAACGCCCAGTAGAATATTTCCTACAGAGTCTATTTCTCAACCTAAGTGCATATGAATGTTCATGCAACACATTACCAGCAACAACATCTCAACCACGATTTATTATTCAATGTTGAAATCTTTATATATCATGCCATGAAATGAGATGAGACTCACTCATGTAATTCAAATCGAGCCCTCCATAGCTCTTTTTTCCCCATGTCTGTCATGAGTACAAAAATCGACTTTCCAAGCCCCGCCATTAGTGTTATACACCCAATGACTAATTAAAATTCTCCGGATCTTTCTTGGGGTGGGTATTTATGGACTTACACCAACGGTCACCCTACCGACACAGAATTTATGGACTTCCACCAACGGTTCCGTGCACACCGCACACTTTATGGGCTCTTATACCAATGAAAATGTGTGTCCAAATCACCGGGTCTCTCACCCGAAGGATAGTCTAACCCTTCTTCCTAATCCCGACCCAATTCTTTATCCATAACACCGTGTGACTCAGTCGAATTTTCAATCCAACTATCCTGACCCCACAATCATCCACCTATTTGGTGTTTGATATCAACCATGCACACACACACCCACACTCATGGCTATGGATGCATTTCCCCTATGCAAATGCAATGTAATGCACCATTGCTTAATCCATGTCATGCACATATGTAAAGAATGTCACATGAGCAAAATTAACTACATTCAAATAAGTTTCATGGCAATTTATATCCGAAGCATATAATCACCAAACTTTCTCATAATGCTATATATCAATGAACATATATCAACATTTCATTTTCAACAACAATTCACAAGCATGTTATTACATAACATATCCTAATAACACACTTAATTCCCAAGGCATAAAATAAGCACATAACATGCTCACATAACACCCAATTCCATGGATCACATTGAGTCTAATTCACAACTCATTTCAAGGTAAAATTTCATTCTACCCAATTTCAATACTCATTTCATCAATTTTCACAACATAGGTAATGATAAAATCTTTTTATCAACATACTCATTACATACTACACCCTAGGTTGTTAAATAAACTTAAGTAGGAAGACACCCTACCTCTTAAAGCGTAAACCCACTTGGTAGAAACCTTCAAGACCCCAATTTTCTCCCAAAACCCTTGATTCCAACAAGCTTAATTTTGCAACTTCGGTGAAAACCCTCATTTTTGGTACTTAAGCGTAGCCCTCGACGAGGAGGAGACCGACTTTAACTCTTGGGCCGAGTGGATTTGAGCACTCAAGCTTCTTAGATCGTAGAGAGAAGGTGGAGTTTTTCCTTACTTTCCCTCTCTTTCTCTCAACATTGAAGGCCGGCTGAAGAATGGGGGAAAATTTTGATTTTTTCCCCCTATTTATAGTCTTAGAATACTTGACCCACAATTGGCCGCACAACCCTATTTTTCCCGGGTCCGTTTTAGCTCCGAAACAATTAAATTTCGTCTCGATTTAAGTTCAAAATATTTTTATTTTAAATTGCCTTATATTATTTTCAATTTTTGAATTTTTATCAAAAATTCCATTTTTTGGTCACCCGAGACTTGACTGCCTCGTAAAACACAAAAAATTCGACTATCTCGGAATACGATTAAATTTGCTGGGATAATTAGATTTTGTGAGACGAATCCAATCGTGAGGTCCATTTCGTCATCGGAGTTCTAAAAAATTTCAAGTTTACAACCCGTACCATAGTGGTAAATTATCATTTTGTCATTTTTCATAAAAAGTTTAAATTTACCCGGATTTTTTATTTTTCCCCCCTTAAAAGAATTTTGTCCCCAAAATTCATACACACATACACAGATAACCGTATGCATATGCAACATTAAGATTATACTTAAATTTATAAAACTTGTACCTCCATCTCTGAATAGGAACGAATAATTGGTGCGTATGGTATCCTCACGCTCCCATGTAACATCCTCCACTCCTCGGTGCTGTCATAGCACCGTTTCTAGCCGTATGGTCTTGCCTCGCAAAACCTGCACTCAGTCCCTAATGGATAAAATCTCTGTATCCTGTCTTTGGGACTCGATCACTCTGCTTAGTAAGGAAGGTGTAGCCACCAAACTCCCCAAAATGCCCAGAGCTAGACCCATGTATCATAGTCCAAACTATCCCACAGTCTCGAGCATTTGCCACTCCTAGAAAGCCACCACATTTGTCTTACCGGGGTGGTAATGCAAAGTGAATTCATAATCTTCCAGGTACTCCATCCACTGGCATTGCCTCGTGTTAAGGTCCCGCTGTGTAGAAATATACTTCAAACTTTTGTGGTCTGAAAATACCTCGAACCGCTCTCCGTATAAGTAGTGACGCCAAGTCTTCAAGGCAGAGACAATGACCGCCAACTCCATGTCATGCGTGGAATAATTCCGTTCATGATTCTTCAGCTGCCAAGAACCATAAGCCACCACCCTCCCGAACTACATCAAAACACAATCGAGTCCGTCCTTGGAGGCATCACAGTACACGGTATACATCTATCCTCTCCCTGGAACAATCAAAATAGGAGCTGAAGTAAGCCTCCTCTTTAACTCTTGGAATGTCTTCTCACACGAATCATCCCATTGAAACTTGACCTCCTTCCGGGTCAATCTTGTCATAGGTGTAACTAGTCGGGAGAAATCCTCAATGAACCTCTTGTAATATCCCACCAACCCCAAGAAACTACGTATCTCAAAGACTGACTTCAGCCTCTCCCAACTTCTAACCGTCTCAACCTTTCTCCGGGTCAACTGACGTACCCAAAGCCGACACCATGTGTCCCAAGAATTTCACCTCCATAAGCCAAAATTCACATTTACTGAACTTGGCGTACAACTGATGGTCCCTCAAGGTCTGGAGAACAATCCTCAAGTGACCCTCATGCTCCTCCTCAGACTTGGAGTAGATCAAGATGTCATCAACAAACACCACGATGAACTGATCTAAATAGGGTTGGAACACCTTATGCATGAGATCCATGAATCCTGATGGGGCATTCGTCAATCCAAATGGCATCATAGTGAACTCGAAATGCCAATACCACGTTCAGAATGCTATCTTAGGGATATCTGCCTCCCTGATCCTCAACTGATGGTAGCCCGTACGGTGATTTATGTTGGAGTACACCCGCACTCCCCTCAGCTGATCAAACAGATCGTCAATTCTCAGTAAAGGATACCTATTCTTGATGATAACCCGATTCAACTACCGATAATCTATACAAAACCGAAGGGTTTTATTTTTATTCTTAGCAAGCAACACCGGAGCGCCCCAAGGTGAAGTGCTCAGTCTAATAAAGCCCTTGTCCAACAATTCTTGTAATTGGACTTTATGTTCTTGCAACTCAGCTGGTGTCATATTATGTGGGGTCATAGAAACAGGTGATGTACCAGGATGCAACTCAATGTTAAAGTCTACATCCCTATGGGGAGGTAATCCCGATAGCTTGTCCAAAAAAATGTCCTCATACTCACACACAACCCGAGGTAGACCCAACTCCTATCTCACCTTGTCCTCTAAGGTAAGGCTCGCAAGCCAATCCATCAATTGTCCGTGCTATCGAGAGTCATGCACGGCTTGGGATAAAGCGTCGTGCTTTGCCCTTGAAACTTAAAACAAACACCATCCGGTGTGTAAGCAATTACCCGCTTCCAAACACAATCAATGACGACCTTATGTGCCGCCAACCAATCCATCCCAAGGATGACATCAAACTCCAACATGTCTATGACCTTAAGGTCCACGGTGAGTAGAATCCCCGAGATCTCTAACTCACAACTCCGACATATCTGATCAACACACACCCTAGCTCCTAGGGGTGAATTCACATACAAAGGCTCTTCCAAGGTTTCAACCTCTAAGCTCAAATCCCCCACACATGATGCAGATATGAATGAATGTGATGCTCCAGAATCAAACAACACTCTAGCCCATAGACGAGAGAGTAAGAATGTACTCTGGATGACTGACTAATCCACTAGCTCAGCCTAAGGTATCATGACGTAGACACGCCCCTAGATCTCCGAAGTCCTGGCCTGCATGCCCTGTCCTCAGCCTCGACCCATGCTCTGGCCCAACTGGCCTGATTACGGAGTCCCCCCTCGTAGAGTGGCAGGGGCCTGAGTAGCACCCTAGAACTAATACTAGCTTCCCTGGCCCATAGTGGGGTAGGGAGGAAGAAAATGTGTTTGTGCATGCCCCACCGACGATTGAGACTGGGATGATCCGTAACTTTGGGATCCCTGCCTCTGAGGACAATCCTGTTTCATGTAATCCGACTGGTAGCAATGGAAACATGTCCGTTGACCGACCTGATAAGTTGTCCCAGGGTTTCCCCCACCTTGGGAGAATCGACCTTGGCCTTGGCCTTGATGGCTACGGCCTTGTCCCTATGGAGTAGAAGTCCTTTATCTCTTTTTGGAACTAGAAGAAGAGGATTGACCCTCCTTCTTCTTGTCTTTACCACCCGCTTCCCGAATGTTTCATGCGTCCTCAACTTCTCTCTCAATGGCTATAGTCGTCGTGACCATCGAATCCATGTTCTGCAGGCAGTGGCCCACAATCTTTCCCCGGATGGACAATTTCAAACCATCCTCAAACTTCCTCACTTTAGCCATGTCTGTGGCCACGTAGTCATCAGCGAAATGGGCTAACATAGTGAACTTAGCCACGTATTCCAACACTACCATCGTCCCTTGCCTCAATTCCAAAAACTCCCGGGCCTTTGCATGTCAAGCAATCGCTAGGAAATACTTCCCCATGAAGAGCTCCCGAAACTCTCCCCATGTCATTTCCTCCAAATTCTTGGAATCCTTTGCCCACTCCCACCAGAGTTAGGCTTCTCCCTCTAGCTGGAATGCAGCTAGCCTTATCTTTGTAGCATCGAAAGTGATCTCCATTGCCTCTAAAATCTTATCAACCTGCCGAAACCAATGGTTGGCTACCATCGGATCCGCCCCTCTCTTAAAAATCAGAGGCTTGTGTGTCTTGAACCTCTGGAGGTTACTCGAGCTTCATTGTCCCATACTTGCACTAGTCTATGCAATAGTAGTAGTTGTAGCACTAACCTGTGCAATGGTAGCAGTCGCCATACAAATAGCCTCCACGAAGGATTGATGATCAAAGGCCGGTGGTGGTTGATTAGTGTTTGCCCACTGCATCGATGTCCTCTTCCTCTACTAGCCATCTACACACACATCAGATAGTAATAGAGCACCAATTTAGTATCCCAAAGTGAGGACCAACTTTAAACCCTAGGAAATACCTCCCCGTCTTCCTAGTAGAGCTTATGCCACCAACTAGTAGACCTTTTACACTTTGAACTATTTCGTTACCTTGTTTTCCGACCCCCAAGGTTATATTTTCTAACCCTAGTGTCACTTTTTCCATACACATTTAACCATGTATATAATCCACAGAACATGTAGCATATTAAGGCACATACCATGAAATGAATAATGAATGCAATGGTCTAAACCCATGCCCCATCAAGCCCTAGGTAAATCGTATACCTAAGCTCTGATACCAAGTTGTGACGCCCCTAAAACCGGGGGTCCTTTTGTCAACCGTTGACCACCCTTCAACCCGCAAAAAATACGCGTGATTGTCGCATAATCCGACATCACGTCTATCATATCCCCTTAACCGAGATTATAACCCACACAACCGTGGTTCTTTACACATTAATTTATAGTTATTTTATCTCATAGGACACCCTTGAACAAGAGGAAAGATTGCCCAAGAACTGAGGGAAAGAATTTAAAATTTTGAAGTTTTGTGAGAACCTTCCGATAGGTTTTTCATAAACCTTCCTGAAGATCGAGCATACTGGAATCCTATCTTTAAGAAAGATGTGTCGACCTTCCGGAAGGTGTATTCAACTTTCCGGAAGAAGTTACACACTAGATTACCTCATTTTAGAAAAATATGAAGACCTTCCAGAAGATTTCACCCACTGTTCAACAATTTTTCCTTGTCTTTGTCCAAACCTTCCAGCAAGTTTGTTGCGACCTTCCGGAAAGTTTTGCCCATAATTGTTTGTTTCACCTATTTTTCATTTCCAATTCATTCCAAACCTTCCCAAATTCATCCCAAGCATGTACAATGAAGTTTTCTACATTATACATGATCCATACAAGTTCTATCACATTTGATTTCAGACATTTACATGTCAAAACGTAGTTTTTAACAAAAGTTTTACAAAACGTCAAAACAAGAGCCACATTCCAGCTTTCTTCATCCATGCGGTTCAAATTGGGGGCCTTCCACCGGTGTGTGTCCCGCACCTGAAATATTTTTCCGTATAGGGTGAGCCAACGCCTAGTAGAATGTTTCCTACAGAGGCTATTCCCTAACCTAAGTGCATATGAATGTTCATGCAACACATTACCACCAACAACATCTCAACCACGATATATTATTCAATGTTGAAATCTTTGTATATCATGCCATGACATGAGATGAGACTCACTCATGCAACTCAACCCGAGCCCTCCCTGGCTCCTTTTTCCCCATGTATGTCATGAGTACAAAAATTGACTTTCCAAGCCCTGTCATTGGCGTTACACACCCAATGACTAATTAAAATTCTCCGAGTCTTTCTTGGGGTGGGTATTTATGGACTTACACCAACGGCCACCCTACTGACACAAAATTTATGGACTTTCACCAACGGTTTTGCGCACACTAACACACTTTATGGGCTCTTATACCAATGGAAATACGTTTTTGAATCACTAGGTCTCTCACATGAGGGATAGTCTAACCCTTCTTGCTAACCCCGACCCAATTCTTTATCCATAACACCTTGCGACTTAGTCGAATTTTCAATCCAACTATCCCAAGCCCACAATCATCCACCTATTTGGTGTTTGCTAGCAACTATGCACACACACACCCACACTCATGGCTATGGATGCGTTTCTCCTATGCAAATGCAATGTAATGCACCATTGCTTAATCCATGTCATGCCCATATGTAAAGAATTCCACATGAGCAAAATTAACTACATTCAAACAAGTTCCATGACAATTTATATCTGAAGCATATAATCACCAAACTTTCTCATAATGCTATATATCAATGAACATATACCAACATTTTATTTCCAACAACAATTCACAAGCATGTTATTACATAACATATGCTAATAACACACTTAATTCCCAAGGCATAAAATAAACACATAACATGCCCACATAACACCCAATTCCATGGATCACATTGAGTCTAATTCACAACCCATTTCAAGGTAAAATTTCATTCTACCCAATTTCAATACCTATTTCATCAATTTCCACAACATATGTAATGATAAAATCTTTTTATCAACATACCCATTACATACTACACCCTAGGTTGTTAAATAAATCTAAGTAGGAAGGAACCCTACCTCTTGAAGCGTAAACCCACTTGGTAGAAACCTTCAAGACCCCAATTTTCTCCAAAAATCCTTGATTCCAACATGCTCAATTTTGGAACTGCGGTGAAAGCCCTCATTTTTTGTACATAGGCATAGCCATTGACGAGGAGGAGACCGACTTTAACTCTTGGCCCGAGTGGATTTGAGCACTCAAGCTTCCTAGATCGTAGAGAGAAGGTTGAATTTTTCCTCACTTTCCCTCTCTTTCTCTCAACATTGAAGGCCGACTGAAGAATGGGGAAAAATCTAATTTTTCCCCCTATTTATAGTCTTAGAATACTTGACCTACAATTGGCCACACTTCCCTCTTTTTTTCGGGTCTGTTTTAGCCTCGAAATGATTAAATTTCATCCCAATTTAAGTTCAAAATATTTTTATTTTAAATTACCTTAAAGTATTTTCCAACTTTTGAATTTTTATGAAAAATTCCGTTTTTGCGTCACTCGAGACTCGACCGCCTCGTAAAACACAAAAAATCTGACTATCTCAAAATTCGATGAAATTCGACGGGGTAACTAGATTTCACGAGACGAATCCAACGGTGAGGTCCGTTTCATCATCTGAGTTCTATAAAATTTCAAGTTTATAACCGTACTTTAGTGATAAATTACCATTTTGCCCTTTTTCATAAAAAATTTAAATTTACCCGGGTTTTACAAGGATGGGGTGTGACATGTACATACACCTATATATACTAATTACAAAGATTAGTGAGCAAGTAATTTCACACCAAACTTATTCATCTAAATGTTTTACACATACGAGAAGTTTTCTCAACTAACTTCCAACTTCCATATGGCTCAAGATTCTTTTAGTGAGCTCTACATGATCCTGCTAGTGTGCTCTACATGGTCAAGCTGAGCTAGAGAAGGAATGACCAATGGAAGCAGCTGAGTTGGAGGAAGTTGAGCTAGAACTGCAGTTGAACTGGCTGCATTCACTGCAGATTTTAACATTGATATACATGTTGTGATGAAGCAGTGTTATCTGTTGATGGTAAATCAGGTTGCTGAGGTTTTCAATTATTTTGGTTAAGTGGTGTATTATAAGCTCTATTTTGCATGCTGATTTTTAATTTATTAGGAAATTGCATAATGGTGGACCCTCTTTTCTGTCAGACACTTTAATATATCTACTTTCTCTGTCAACCAATTTATCTTCTGACTTGTTTTTCTTGTGGAAGATTTATATGCATGTAGATACTCAAATAAACAAGGCCACAAAATGCCTTTTCCTCGTGTATTATGATAATTCTCTTATTTGTAAACAATAAAGGAAGTCAACTGATAAGTTTTATCCTTTTTCTAGACTTGGTGTTGTGATGTGTATGGGGTGACAACTGGAGCATATTCTTACACTGTTTGTTGTAAGTTTGTTTGCTCCTAATTTTCAAGAATTGACTTCTTGTTCTAAACTTTTGTGGTTTTAATGATCTGGTTTAGTATCACTTGGTCGAAGATAAAATATCTACGATGTGTGCTTGGTTTGATACTTGTTTCCCCTGCATGCAAAGCACCCACTTGGACGGAATGGCTTTATAACCAGATTCATTTACTTAGCTTTTGACCAAACCATGCCAATTTTTTAAACATATACCCATAAGAGGGTCATTTTCAAACTAGTTCTCAAACTTAGATACTTTTAGAATATGTCATTCCAATTGATGTCTTTATGGAAAAAATATCAATCCAAATGACGTCTTTAATAACTATTTTTAATTTAAAAATGTTACTTGAACAGACGTTTTTGTAAAAAATTAGTTTGACCGAAGTTTTATATGGTCAAAGCCTATTTGAAAAGCATTATTGGAACTCACGTCTTTGTAAAAATGTCAATTAGAACGACGTTTTATGCATTAAATGTCACAATGGCAGCCTTCCCTAGTCTGTTTTCTCTTCTTTCCTTTCTTCTCTCATTATAAATCAAAATCACAAGCCCCACACCATCCGAAATCACCACCAGCCCCATTCGAAATCACCATCACTCCAATTGGAAATCACAACAATGACCACCACCATCCAAAACCACCATGACCACGATCATCCAAAACCACCCCCAATTTGTATAATCCATCAGAGCTGGTGGGTTAAAGACCACCAGAGTCCCCAATTTTTTGGTATGACTCTCCCTCTCTCTATTATGTATATCTCACTTCTGCTCTCTCTCTCTGATAACTCTCTCACTCTCACTATAACTCTCAGTCTCACTCTCTAACACTATGTCTCTCGCATAGCTTCACTTTCTCAATCTCACTCTCCCTCGCTAGCTCTCTCTCTCACAGACTCATGCCCTCAGTATGTCACATTCTCTCTCTGTCACAACTACACTCTCTCTCACTTTGTCTGTCATCTTTCTCTCTCTGTACAAGCATTTGTTGGGATGAGACTCTTGTCGACAAGGGTATTGTGGGATGCAAATATCCCAATCTCCTCAGACAAGATATCACCACTGTCGTGGCCACCGAGGTTCCACTTGGTGTGCTGGGCTAGACTCATCTTGGGTGCCTTGTTTAGAGCTTTAGATTCCATTACTACCTTCAGATTGTAAAATCCACTAAGAATATAGGTCACACTGACAAGTAGATCACTTGGAAAATATTGTATTTAATACAAGATAGTTGATATTTTAGAAGCCCTTATGTGATTATGAAGCAGAAACATCATAAATTGGCATATACGCATAGTGTTATGCCTTTTTCTTGATGATCATCAAATATAGTAGTTTATATCACTCTCTACAAAATTTTAGTCATAGTATTATGCCACTCATTTTAAAATTAAGACTTAAATATCTCCCTTTTCTTTTGTGGCGGGAAATCCTCCCAACCATGTATTTGGACTCATGGTCGTAATGCAAATTTTGGATCCAGAAAACCATGTATTTAGGTGTTTTAATGAACATATTCAAACAATATGCATTCAATAAAAATATTTTTCTTATAAATTATTTTTTTTTTAAATACTTGTTGTAAAAGTACTTTCTCTTTCACTCTTTCTCTATAAGATAGACCCACTCTTAAGATAGGGAGTGTAATGTCATGTTAAATTTGAATGTAACTTCATTGTATTTTTAAAACGCACTCCCAGAAATACATAAACCATCATTCATAATTGTGTACATCATACACACAAAAAAATGTCTAGGCGCAAATCAAATAGACAATCTAGCCAAATGACAAATAGTTCTTCATCATGCAAGGAACAACATAATTCATCTTCAGCCAACGAACGTCAACGCTTGACTGGATAAGCAGCATCGTCGAACATAGTTCCTTCTATTGGAACCTACACAGATACCGGTGGTGTAACGTGGTATGGAAAAAAACGTGAGTTCAACAATAAGCTCATCAACCCTTGTCACCCATTCGGGTACGTTGGACGTGTAATTATTGGAATTAGGACCGATTATCAGCCTCTAGGTGCTCATATTGAACTCACACCAAGATGGTGAGAGTTATATGACAAACGTTGTGAGCTTGAAATATAATATCGTTGGCATGGACTAATGGTACCGAAGGCATGTTCAGTTGATAAATACGATCCACAAAACTCAAACAACCATGACGAGATCATAACAAGACTTGAATGAATAAATGATCAGATATAGCGTCGACTTGATCGTTTGAATTGAATCAAGTATACAAAAATTGAGTATTTCGATTCTTAATATGCCGAGATTGATATTTTAGAGGATCTGTTACTTGTTCTGATCCTGAATTTTCTTATTTTTCATATATAAACAATGATGCATCAAACACTTTTATTTCATCAAGTTTATGTGTATGTAGTCAACTTCTATGTTGCTATGAAAATCAACTACATTATTGACATCACCTACATTTTATGCAGTGTCATGCAATATATTTATTGTTATTTTTTATGCATAATTTGATTTTTTTTCTTTTCATAGCATTATTTTTAACATATGCGCTCATGGTTTGTCCAATTTTGGTTGACAGATTATATTCAAGGAACTTATACAAATTGAAGTGATGACGAATTGTATCACCAAAACAAAATTAACGTACGTGAAAGCCGTCGATTGTTGCAACAAAAAAATATTATTTGCAATCTACATTAAAACTGTTGAAAAAAAAAGCACAAACCAAAAATTTTATTTGAAAGAGGGCCTGTTTTTGTTCTCTCATAAAATTATAGGATTAGAATATGAAACTTAAAATTATTATGTTTGGCAACATTCAATTTAAAACATAAAAAATGGACCGACCAACGGTTAAAAAAACGTCAGCTGAAATGACATTTTCAATGTTAAACATGTCATTCCAACTGATGTCTTTAAGTTAAAAATGTCAATTAGAATGACGTTTTTAAGGTAAAAACGTTATTTGGAGTGACATCTTTAAAAGCACTTGGGTTTGAGAATTAGTTTGAAAACGACTTTCTTTTGGTATAAGTTTGAAAAAAAGTCTTTGTTTGGTCAAAAGCTCTTCATTTGCTCAACCTTTGATAAGAGGGGTGATATAAAACTACTTCTTACCTAAGACTATAAATTATTTGCGGGTGATGTCAANGATGAAGGAGGCAGTGAAGAGCAATGCCCTAGTCACTATGGATGCCTTGGTGCAGCAAACCAAATTCCCATTCACTGTTGGGGTGCTNGGTGATGTCAAATTTACTCTGCTTTTATGGTATGAGTGCTTTGGCAAAGGACTTGGTGGTTATTAGCAATGCACGGGTAAAAATCCGCCAATAGTTGAAATATGTCAAGGCGCGCCCCTAGTCTTCGAGTATCATCCAATCCATGAACTGCAAGGCAAAAAGAGGTTTGAGGGACCCCCGACATTGAGCCAGTGGAAGCCCCTCCGATGCCTACATTAGTAATGCAATCAATACCTGAATAGGCGAGTGTATAAACTAGAAAAATAATATAGGTGTGTGTATGTGAAGTATAGAGCTGAGGTGCTGTTACTTGAGGCCCCCTCTTTCTTCGGTCTTCACCTGATATATATAGAGAATATTAGAGTGCTACTTACCATAATGTACAACCATCAATGGTNGGGTAAGAACCTCGCCTACCCCCTAGGAATGGTCATAACGAGGAAATGCAAAGTCAGTATAAGGAAGGGGAGATGAGCGACTTCTTCCCTTATCAACAGGAGAAAAGAGAACACCATTGGGAGCAATGTTTCAAAGACATCCAGCAAGAGCTCAGCCAAATGAAGGAGGCAGTGAAGAGCAATGCCCTAGTCACTATGGATGCCTTGGTGCAGCAAACCAAATTCCCATTCACTGTTGGGGTGCTGCACGTCCCTCTCCCACTTAAATTTAGAATGTCGTAGGTGGATGCTTTTGATGGGACAAAAGATCCCGTGGACCACCTCAACACCTACAAAAACAAAATAGAGTTACATGGATATCAAGATCTAGTGCGATGCAGGGCTTTTGCTATCACCCTGAAGGGCTCAGCCTTAGCATGGTTCAACAGACTCTCCCTAGCCTCGATTTTCTCTTTTAAAGGGTTGTCAATCTCGTTTGTGTCCCACTTCATTGGAGTNGTGATATCTCAATAGTCAGGACAATGCATCTGCTTGGTGCCATAGATAGCATCTCCAAAGGCCTGGATATTATGGCATCATCTTAGCAACATAACGTAATCCCAGCTCATCTTTTGTAAAAGTGCGTTAACGCCATCAGTTTGGTGCCGTCTGTGGGAACGACTATTCTTGTTACAAATATAG
The DNA here is from genome assembly GCA_963454935.2 of Ilex paraguariensis. Taxonomy (NCBI): domain Eukaryota; kingdom Viridiplantae; phylum Streptophyta; class Magnoliopsida; order Aquifoliales; family Aquifoliaceae; genus Ilex; species Ilex paraguariensis. Next base: position 211,513 of record CAUOFW020008291.1, on the reverse strand, counting down.
CTGATTTTTTAGTGACTGATGGTATCAACGTGAAACATGAGCCGAAGTCAGACCAATCCTCTACGGATGCAAGATCAACAGGAAGCCACAAATAACAAACAACCCGAAAATGCGTAAGAAGGCGATCTCCCCATGGGGGCTTCCTATGAATAATAAGATAGAGGTCCTTCGTCTTGTCAATGAACGTCTAATAAAATAGAACGAAGAGCTCTTAAAGCTCCTACAATATCCACAAGAGGCACGACCGGCCCAAGGAGGCCAGAATAATCCACCACCAAGGGAGCAACTGTATCTCGACTCCCTCAGAGAAGTTAATGAAGTGGGAGAGAATAGCCAGACCTTGGGGTAAGAACCTCGCCTACCCCCTAGGAATGGTCATAACGAGGAAATGCAAAGTCAGTATAAGGAAGGGGAGATGAGCGACTTCTTCCCTTATCAACAGGAGAAAAGAGAACACCATTGGGAGCAATGTTTCAAAGACATCCAGCAAGAGCTCAGCCAGATGAAGGAGGCAGTGAAGAGCAATGCCCTAGTCACTATGGATGCCTTGGTGCAGCAAACCAAATTCCCATTCACTGTTGGGGTGCTGCACGTCCCTCTCCCACTTAAATTTAGAATGTCGTAGGTGGATGCTTTTGATGGGACAAAAGATCCCGTGGACCACCTCAACACCTACAAAAACAAAATAGAGTTACATGGATATCAAGATCTAGTGCGATGCAGGGCTTTTGCTATCACCCTGAAGGGCTCAGCCTTAGCATGGTTCAACAGACTCTCCCTAGCCTCGATTTTCTCTTTTAAAGGGTTGTCAATCTCGTTTGTGTCCCACTTCATTGGAGTTCGGACCTATAGGAAACTGAGCTACCATTTGTTAAATGTGAAACAGGGACCTAATGAGAACCTACAGTCTTATGTCCAACGGTTCAACTCAGAATCCTTGAAGGTGGACGTCCTAGATAAAAAATTTGCTATTACAGCCTTCATAGCAAGTCTGANCTGATGGTATCAACGTGAAACATGAGCCGAAGTCAGACCAATCCTCTACGGATGCAAGATCAACAGGAAGCCACAAATAACAAACAACCCGAAAATGCGTAAGAAGGCGATCTCCCCATGGGGGCTTCCTATGAATAATAAGATAGAGGTCCTTCGTCTTGTCAATGAACGTCTAATAAAATAGAACGAAGAGCTCTTAAAGCTCCTACAATATCCACAAGAGGCACGACCGGCCCAAGGAGGCCAGAATAATCCACCACCAAGGGAGCAACTGTATCTCGACTCCCTCAGAGAAGTTAATGAAGTGGGAGAGAATAGCCAGACCTTGGGGTAAGAACCTCGCCTACCCCCTAGGAATGGTCATAACGAGGAAATGCAAAGTCAGTATAAGGAAGGGGAGATGAGCGACTTCTTCCCTTATCAACAGGAGAAAAGAGAACACCATTGGGAGCAATGTTTCAAAGACATCCAGCAAGAGCTCAGCCAAATGAAGGAGGCAGTGAAGAGCAATGCCCTAGTCACTATGGATGCCTTGGTGCAGCAAACCAAATTCCCATTCACTGTTGGGGTGCTGCACGTCCCTCTCCCACTTAAATTTAGAATGTCGTAGGTGGATGCTTTTGATGGGACAAAAGATCCCGTGGACCACCTCAACACCTACAAAAACAAAATAGAGTTACATGGATATCAAGATCTAGTGCGATGCAGGGCTTTTGCTATCACCCTGAAGGGCTCAGCCTTAGCATGGTTCAACAGACTCTCCCTAGCCTCGATTTTCTCTTTTAAAGGGTTGTCAATCTCGTTTGTGTCCCACTTCATTGGAGTTCGGACCTATAGGAAACTGAGCTACCATTTGTTAAATGTGAAACAGGGACCTAATGAGAACCTACAGTCTTATGTCCAACGGTTCAACTCAGAATCCTTGAAGGTGGACGTCCTAGATAAAAAATTTGCTATTACAGCCTTCATAGCAAGTCTGAGAGTTCAGTCAAAAGATCTGATGTTTTCCATCTCAAAGAACCCCCAAGCTAGTATGGCGGAGGTGCTTGCTAAAGCAAGAAAGTACATAAATGGTAAGGAAGCGCTCCTTTCCAAGGTCGGGAGCCCTTCGTCGAGAAAGGAGAAAGGGAAGGAAGAAAAAAAGAGAGAACGAAGTCCCAGAAAGGAAATAGAATGAGGTAGGTCTCCAAGAAGAGACAAAGAGCGTTCCCCGAAGAGAAGAGGAAATGTTAGGGATCGCCTCGGCCCTCCACGACCAGAGCTAAAACCAAGGTATGCACCCCGGCAGCTCACCCCCTGACTACTACAGTGTCTCAGATACTGCNGATATTATGGCATCATCTTAGCAACATAACGTAATCCCAGCTCATCTTTTGTAAAAGTGCGTTAACGCCATCAGTTTGGTGCCGTCTGTGGGAACGACTATTCTTGTTACAAATATAGCTGATTTTTTAGTGACTGATGGTATCAACGTGAAACATGAGCCGAAGTCAGACCAATCCTCTACGGATGCAAGATCAACAGGAAGCCACAAATAACAAACAACCCGAAAATGCGTAAGAAGGCGATCTCCCCATGGGGGCTTCCTATGAATAATAAGATAGAGGTCCTTCGTCTTGTCAATGAACGTCTAATAAAATAGAACGAAGAGCTCTTAAAGCTCCTACAATATCCACAAGAGGCACGACCGGCCCAAGGAGGCCAGAATAATCCACCACCAAGGGAGCAACTGTATCTCGACTCCCTCAGAGAAGTTAATGAAGTGGGAGAGAATAGCCAGACCTTGGGGTAAGAACCTCGCCTACCCCCTAGGAATGGTCATAACGAGGAAANCAAAATGAGAAGTTCTTAAGGTGGTCACCCCGGATGAAAGTAGACTCGGCAAAAAGGAATTCTACGAAGTATTGTGACTTCCACAGAGACCATGGTCATCACACCGACAACTGTATCCAATTGAAGAAGGAAATAGAATTTCTAATCCAGCGAGGGCAGCTGCGACGCTATGTGGCCAATGATAATCAAAACTGAGCTCTCTCACCTCCACCCTTCAGCTTCAAGCACCAAAGCCACACCAGCAACCTATGGGGGAGATCAGAGTGATATCTGGAGGATTTGTCAGAGGAGGAGGGTCCAGCTCTACCAGAAAGGCCCATTTATAAAAAATCAGAGCCACAGAAGCTCCCGAAGTATATACTATGTCTAAGTCTCCATGCTTAGACACAGCTATCACTTTCTTAGATTCAGATTTGGAGGGCTGCCAACATCCCCATGATGACCCTTTGGTGGTAAGAGCTGTGGTGGCCAACAGGACTGTCCATCGTGTTTTGATTAATAATGACAGCTCGACAGATATCATTTTTTCTTCTGCTTTTAACAAAATGGATATAGGAAGGGAAAAGCTTGAACTAGTAAGTGCCCACCTATTGGGATTCTCAGGAGAAAGGGTGCTGCCCCTGGGATGAATCCAACTCATCTTGACCTTAGGTGACCCACCTTGTTAGACTACAACAACTGTGAAATTCCTAGTGGTTAATGCACCTTCAGCACATAATATGCTCCTTGGAAGACCCTTGCTCAATTCTATAAGGGCTATTCCCTCTGCCTATCACCTTATAGTGAAGTTTCCAACATAAAATGGAGTTGGAGTGGTCCAAGGAGACCAGCGTGTAGCACGAGAATGCTACATGGCATCCATGAGAAATAAGGAGGTTGAGAGCATCCAATTGGATGAGCTTGACATGAGGGATGAACTCGAGACCAGGTCAACACCATCAGAAGAGCTGGAACCTATTCAAATTGATGAGGAGCTAGAGCATCTTGTTTACGTTGGATCCAAGCTGAGCAAGGAGATCAAGGATCTCCTCATCCAATTCCTGAAAAGGAACAAGGAAGCTTTTGCATGGAAGCAAGAGGACATGAAAGGAATTGATCCCTCTGTCATCACTCACAAGCTCAGCGTGAATCTAGCCTATAAGCCTGTTAAGCAGAAGAGGAGGAGCTTCGCCCTGGAGTGTCAAAAAGCCATCAATGAAGAGGTCAGCAAGCTCCTTCACGCGAAAGCCATTCAAGAAGTGGATTACCCACTCTGGCTAGCCAATGTAGTCCTAGTCAAGAAGACAAATGACAAATGGTGTCTTTGCATTGAATTTAGAGACCTCAACCATGCTTGCCCGAAAGATAGTTTTCCTTTACCCCGAATAGATTTGATTGTAGATGCCACTACGGGACATGAGCTCCTCAGCTTCATGGATGCCTTCTCTAGGTACAATTAGATCAGGATGGATCCCAGTGACCAAAAGAAGACCTCATTCATAACTGAGCAAGGAACATACTGCTATCAAGTAATGCCTTTCGGGTTAAAAAATGCAGGAGCCACTTACCAACGCCTAGTGAATAAGATGTTTCAAAAACAGATTGGGACCTCCATAGAGGTCTATATTGACAACATGCTAGTCAAGTCACTGAAGGTAGAGCTCCACATTAGACACCTAGCAGAGTCGTTTCAGGTCCTAAGAGAATACAAGATGAAGCTCAACCTAGCTAAGTGTGCCTTTGGGGTGTCAGCAGAAAATTTTTTGGACTTCATAGTTAATAGCAGAGGGATAGAGGCTAACCCAGAAAAGGTAAAAGCAGTGTTGGATATGCAACCTCCCTCCAACACGAGGGAAATACAGTGTTTAACCGGGAGAATAGTTGCCCTGAGTCACTTCGTTTCCAGATCAAGACAAGTGTTAGCCCTTCTTTCAAGTTTTAAAGAAAGTCTTTCAATGGGATGCTCGGTGTGAAGAAGCCTTCAAAGCACTGATATAATACTTGAGCTCCCCACCTGTCTTGGTAAGTTTGTTAGAAGGAAAAGTATTTACCCTTTACCTGGCTGTCTCAGAGTTCTCAACCAGCGCAGTGCTAGTAAGGGAGAAGGATAGAGCTCAGCAACCAGTTTACTATTGCAGCCGAGCTCTGAAGGGGACAGAGAAAGGTATCCTAAAATGGAAAAACTCGTTTTAGCCTTAGTGACAACCGCCAGGAGACTTAGACCCTATTTCCAGGCTCATACTATCGAAGTCCCAACAGATCAACCTATGAGGCAGGTGCTGCACAAGCCAGAATCTTCGGGGAGACTGGTTAAATGGGCCGTTGAACTTAGCAATTTTGACATCAGATACAAGCCAAGGACAGCCATTAAGGGGGAAATATTAGCAGATTTTATTGCAGAATTCACAACTGGGATACCTGTAGAGACAGCGCAGTTAGTACTTGACCTCCCCACGTGGAAACTGTCAGTAGATGGAGCTACCAATGCTCAGGGCAGTGGAGCTGGTTTGATTTTGACTTCCCTCGATGAGATAGATGTTGAATACACACTAAGATTTGAATTCAAATCTTCAAACAACGAAGCCGAGTATGAGGCAGTAATAGTAGGGTTCAACTTAGCTCATTTAATAGAAGCCGAGCAATTGGAGATCTGCAATGACTCACAACTCGTGGTGAAATAGATAGAGGATGCTTACGAGGCTAAGGGTGAAAAGATGGCCCTTTATTTTAGAAAGGTGCAAGAATTGATCAAGAAATTTTTGCAAGTAAAGATCAGACACGTCCTTAGAACTGAAAATTCGAGAGCAGACATTTTGGCAAGGTTGGCAACAGCTTCACAAAAAAATCTGGACAGGTTGATCCCCGTGGAGTATTTGGAGGAACCATCCGTTAGTGTTGAAGAAGAAGAAGTGCTCCCCATACAGAATCCACCAAGCTGGATGGACCCCATCTTGGAGTATCTCCAAAATGGAGCCCTGCCAGAAAACCCCAAGGAGGCTGTAAAGCTGAGAACCAGGTCAGTTAGATTCTCCATTCTACAAGGAAGCTTGTATAAGCGAGGTTTCTCAACACCACTCCTTAAATGTGTGGGAGATGAAGACGCCAACTACATACTCAGAAAAATCCACGGGGGAGTTTGTGGCAATCATATTGGAGCATGGGCTTTGGCAGGAAAGACACTAAGGCAGGGGTATTATTGGCCCACTTTGCTCAAGGACGAAACAGACCTGGTCAGGAAATGCAAGGCTTGCCATATGCATGCCAACATCCCTCACTACCCACCAGAGTTTCTGATCTCAGTGATAAGCCCTTGGTCATTCCAACAGTGGGGTCTAGATATACTAAGGTCTCTTCACACTAGTGTAGGACAATGCAAGTTCGTCATTATAGGAGTGGATTACTTTACCAAGTAGAGAGGTAGAGCCCTTAGCAACCATTATAGAACAAAAGGTTCAGAATTTTACTTGGAAATCCATAATCTGTCGATTTGGGATCCCCAGAGCAATTGTGTCAAATAATGGGAAGTAGTTCGACAACCCGAAGTTCAAAAACTTCTGTGTCGAGCTCGGAATAAAGAAAAACTTCTCTTCCCTAGCTCATCCTCAGTCCAATGGATAAGCAGAAGTCACCATCAAGACTATAAAGTCCGCCCTGAAGACCAAGTTGAAAAATCTGAAGGACAACTGGGTAGAACACCTCCCAGAAGTGCTATGGGCCTACAGGACAACTACCAGGTCAGCAACACAAGAGACTCCATTTGCTTTAGCTTTCGGTTCCGAAGTAGTAGCACCTGTCGAAGTGGGGCTCCCTTCACTTAGAACAGAGCTAGCAAATGAAGAAAACAATGATAATTCCCTTCTGCTAAGTTTGGATCTGTTGGAAGAAAAGAGGGAGACAGCACTGAACAACATAAAGAAATATCAAAGGAAAACAGCAAGATACTACGACAAGAAGGTCAAGCATAGGAGCTTCAAGGTTGGAGATTTGGTGCTGAGGAAGCTTCTACTAGCAAGAAAGGATCCCACTCATGGGAAACTAGGGCCTAACTAGAAAGGTCCAGACATAGTCTCTCGAGTAATTAGACCAGGAAATTATGAGCCATTCATGGAATGCAGAACATCATATGAAATTTTTTTAGTAAGTTTGCCTTGTCTATGATTCATCTATCCTTATGGGCACGCGTAAAAAAAAAAAAAGGAAGAAAGAGCCTTAGAGCTCAGTACGAACTTATTAGTTCGTAAAAAGAGTCATGTCGCTCAGTATGAACTTATCAGTTTGTAAAAAGAGCCTTAGAGCTCAGTATGAACTTATTAGTTCATAAAAAGAACCTTAGAGCTCAATATGAACTTATTAACTCATAGCAAGAGCCTTAGAGCTCAGTATGAACTTATTGATTCATAAAAAGAGCCTTGGAGCTCAGTATGAACTTATTAACTCATAGAAAGAGCCTTAGAGCTCAGTATGAACTTATTGATTCATAAAAAGAACCTTAGAGCTCAATATAAACTTATTGGTTCATAAAAAGAGCCTTGTCGCTCAGTATGAACTTATTAGTTCGTAAAAAGAGCCTTAGAGCTCAGTATGAACTTATTAGTTCATAAAAAGAACCTTAGAGCTCAATATGAACTTATTAACTCATAGCAAGAGCCTTAGAGCTCAGTATGAACTTATTGATTCATAAAAAGAGCCTTGGAGCTCAGTATGAACTTATTAACTCATAGAAAGAGCCTTAGAGCTCAGTATGAACTTATTGATTCATAAAAAGAGCCTTGGAGCTCAGTATGAACTTATTAGCTCATAAAAAGAGCCTTAGAGCTCAGTATGAACTTATTGGTTCATAAAAAGAGCCTTGTCGCTCAGTATGAACTTATTAGTTCGTAAAAAGAGCCTTAGAGCTCAGTATGAACTTATTAGTTCATAAAAAGAGCCTTGGAGCTCAGTATGAACTTATTAGTTCATAAAAAGAGCCTTGGAGCTCAGTATAAACTTATTAGTTCATAAAAAGAGCCTTAGAGCTCAGTATGAACTTATTAGTTCATAAAAAGAGCCTTGGAGCTCAGTATGAACTTATTAGTTCATAAAAAGAGCCTTAGAGCTCAATATAAACTTATTGGTTCATAAAAAGAGCCTTGTCGCTCAGTATGAACTTATTAGTTTGTAAAAAGAGCCCTAGAGCTCAGTATGAACTTATTAGTTCATAAAAAGTGCCTTGTCACTCAGTATAAACTTATTAGTTCGTAAAAAGAGTCTTAGAGCTCAGTATGACTTATTAGTTCATAAAAAAAGTCTTGGAGCTCAGTATGAACTTATCAATTCATAAAAAGAGCCCCGTAGCTCACGGAGAACTCTTAAGATCATAAAGCGAGCTCTGAGCTCACGATGACCATGTCAGTTCATGAGAAGAGTTCAAAAGCCCGGGATGAACTTACTAATTCATGACAAGAATGGTGAACTCATTGGTCCACGGTGAATTCATCAAAAGAGTCATAAAGCTCGAAAACATCAAAGGTTACAAAACAAAGGACTTCTTCAAGCCACAACCCATGCAAAACATCAATAATTACAAGGAATCAGTCAAAGCGAAATTCCTAGTCGTCTCTCCAACTCAGTTATCCTCTCCTTCAGACACAGGTTCTCCTTTTTCAGCTCATCCCTTTCCTTCCCAGCTGATGACAGTATATCCATCAGCTTTTGCCCTGAAGTGGAGAACAGAACTTCCCCCAGGCAAGATTTAGATGTAGGGGAGGAAGACCCATCCCTCTTGTGCCTCTTCGAAGGAGCTCCAGTGTCTTCGCTTTTATTAGACTCTGAAGAAAAAGAATCAGGTTAAAAAAAAAAACTTGCTCTACATCCTAAGTTTCTGATGGGGGGTAAGGCCAGAACTCTGTTGGTCAGTTGTCAGAGCTAGGGCAGAAGCAGGTTCAGGAGCAAGAAGCTCAGCAAAAGAGATAGGCAAATTAATAGAGTTTGGGGAAGATCCAACAATGGGAGCTTCTGAATGTGGGGCATCTACAGTAGTTGGGAGAGCTAAAACTTCAACAGCAAGGTCAGCAAAAGGGGGGAGCTCAGCAACAGGGTCCTCTAAAGAGGTTAGGGGCACTTTCTCTTCCTGCTGCAATCGCCTCTGTACGTTTAGGGGGGCACCCTCACCTTCTGCTTCAACCACCTCTGGGCCCTCATCATCATGGATATCAAAGTTGAAATCAAGGTCAGGGTAGGTCTCCTCAGCTCTTTCCTGAAAGGCCAACCACCTAGAAGCTCATTTGGTAGTGACATCATCTCGCAGCTTGACAATGTCTTTGTCCCTTGCAGATACAACAGCCTTAAAGGCAGTCTTGCCTCAGATAGAGCAACAAAATCTTGGGTTAAGCTTGCAAAGGAGCTCTGAGCAACAGAAGCCTCTTTGTTAGCCTTGGCCCAGGCATCCCTAGCCTTTTTCTCCCCCTCCTCACCTTGGCCTTCGCAGCTGTTAAGCCCTCAATGGTGGAAGCCTGCTTCTCCATTTTATCTTGAAGTTCTTGCAGTTGAGCTCGCAGGTCATTATTCTCAAAAGATAGCTCGGATACCTTAATTTCGTAAACTTTCACCATTTTGATAGAATTTTCTACGGAAAAGACCCTGTTCATCAAGCTCTTTGCATGAATAGCATACTGGAGACAAGAGGGAAACAGATAAAAGTTAGTGAAGTTCAGGTAAAAAAAAATAAAAATCCTTCGTTCTTTTCTACCTTGAGATGCTCCTTCTTCAAAACCTTGGAGCTTTTAGGAAGGGGTCGAGAAAATGATGCAGAGGGGGGATCGAGAAAGGTCAGGATTCGAGTGGTCTCTTCCAGAGCTCTCTCGACCTCAGAGGCCGAAGGAGATGTCTGTCCTGAAGCAGCAGCGCTTGGAGCAGAAAGTGAAACACCTTGAGAGGGGAGATCTGGGACAGCTGGTGCAGAGAAAGTATGTGACATGCCAGTCCTGAGCACCTTGGCAGGAGGTATGGAGCCATCGCCAGAGCTAGGTTCTGACTTGCGCTTACCACCGCTCTTGCCGCTACTCTTGATCTTCTTCATTAGAGAAAGCTTGGCCCTGAGTTCAACAGTAGTGGGCTCCATTGAGGATGAACCTAGGAGACCTAAAAATAGCTAAGCCTCATCCTTTAGCAGAGAAAAGAAGATAGAGGAATCAAAGGCAGGAGGAAAGTGTTACCTGATATATCTTCGATGGAAAGCGAGATGAGGCCAGCAACGAAAAGTGGAAGGGGAGCTTCAACCCTCACCTCAGGAAGGCAGAACCCGTGTTCTATGAGAGTCCAAGGTAGGATGAGCTCAGAGTATTTCTCTGGTTTGCACTTTTCCAATTTCTTCAATACTCGCTCTTCTTCAGCGCTGAGCTCAGGTCGGATACCTAGAAAACCAAGGAAAATAAGAAATAAGTTAACAAAGTAGCCAGGCTTGGATTATATATGGTCTGGGCAGAAACATACCCAAATTATCAGGGGCAGACCACTTTGTAGGGATGAGGAGGGTATCAGTTTTATCCTTTGAGTTGAACTCTCACTATGTACCCCCTACAAAGAAAAATTATTTCTTCCAGCCCTTATGGGAGCTTGGGAGGTCAGAGATGACCTGTTTGGCCTTAGTCCTCTTGAAAATATACAGAAAACCATCAGAAGAGGTCTGCTTGACATTGAACAGCTCCATAAGTAAGGAAACAGTAGGGACCCCAAGCTTATGGTCCTTAAAGAAGACTAGTAAACCCACCAGAACACCCCAGAAGTTGGGGGAGAGCTGTGCAGGGCAGACATTGAAGTGTTAAAGGACACCTTTGATAAAGGGATGAATGGGAAAGCGAAGTCCGTTATCAAAAGCTACCAGGAAGAAACAAACCTTCTTGTGGACATGGTGAACATATGTGGTGTACTTATCAGGACTCTAGGGCTAAACCCTTGGGGGGAAACGAAAGCGAGCACTGAGAACCTTCAGGTCAGAAGGGGTAAGTCCGCTGGGACCTACAAGTTTAGCGTTCCTAAAGGCAGCCTCTGTGCCAGAAACAATGACTCCCACATNGCGAGCACTGAGAACCTTCAGGTCAGAAGGGGTAAGTCCGCTGGGACCTACAAGTTTAGCGTTCCTAAAGGCAGCCTCTGCGCCAGAAACAATGACTCCCACATCACTTACTTTGCCCTTGCCCTTATCCGGTCTATCAGGCATGTGAGAAGAGGTGGAGGGGGCCTCCTCGGTTTTCACCTCTACCTCGGCAGAATCTACACCAGAAAAGTTGTCAATCTCGTCACCTACATCCCCTAAATCAAAGTCTCTTTCGGCAGACCTATCGCCTAAGAGGAAAACAGAGGAAGGAGTTGCTCCAAAGGAGGCAGACATGATTGGTAGAGAGAAAAACAGATTGAAAGAATGATAGAGAGGAGGAATACTAATCAAACACCCCCTAATAATCCTAAGGTCAGCACTGTACCCCCCAATGGTAAGAATTCGCACAGTGGAGTTCCAATCCACAAAGCGGGGAAGAGTAGATAAACAACAATCTCGATTCCAAAAGTAAAAGAACCGAAAAATCTAAAAAAACAATGGCCACCTTGAATTCGAGGGCTCCAGAGCGGGGAAAGGTAAGAGAAAGAGAAGGGGGCAGAAAAGGCGTACCTAGACAGGGAAGAGAGCAGCAAATAACAATCGAGGATGAAATTGGAGAGAAGAAGCAAAGCAAGACTTCGAGGCGTACCTGGAAAATGCAGTCTTGAGCAGAGAACNCCAATCCACAAAGCTGGGAAGAGTAGATAAACAACAATCTCGATTCCAAAAGTAAAAGAACCGAAAAATCCAAAAAAACAACGGCCACCTTGAATTCGAGGGCTCCAGAGCGGGGAAAGGTAAGAGAAAGAGAAAGGGGCAGAAAGGGCGTACCTAGACAGGGAAGAGAGCAGCAAATAGCAACCGAGGATGAAATTGGAGAGAAGAAGCAAAGCAAGACTTCGAGGCGTACCTAGAAAACTCAGTCTTGAGCAGAGAATGAGTGAATCGCGTGTAGGAAAGCCTAGAAATTGCATAGGAAAAGAGGTAGAGGCAAAGGTGAACAGCGTAGAAGATGAACAGGGAGTTTTGAGTGATTTTTGGGTAACCGTTTGAGCATTTAAAGCTTGAGTGACGTGTGCTGAAATAAGCGCGGGAATCAAGGAAGTCATGATTGCTGTAAACCGTCAAAGAGCCCCCCCCCACGTGCATCTCACATGTGGACTAAGATCAGCTAGGTGTAGCCCTGGTCCAATGCGAAAGCAGCTCAGCCCATGCCCAAACACGCTTGAGCCAAGGGCTGGGGGGCAACTGATGATACCTAACATAAATTTTAAGTGCTAAGCTCAGGAGGTCAGCTCGGACCAAGAGGTCAGACACATTAGCAGAGGTCAGAGGGTAAGGGCCGAGTGTCTCTTAAGGCAAGATAACAACTGGATAACCACGAGAGGATCCTAAATCGTTAGGAAGCTGTAATCAAGACACCCAATCTCAACCAACCAAGATCTTCTCCTAAAATTAAGGAGAAGCCCAAAAAATAAGGGCAAGAATCTCGGCTAAGATTCTTCTTAGTAAGGAATGATCTTATAAATGCAAGGTAACACCCCCTAACAGAAAGAGGACCTGAGTGGCAAAAAGAAGCCATAGTAACCTTGTAATCACCGTAAATAAAAAAAAGGAGTAAAAACCTCTATTTTAGAGTGGACTAGTCGAGCTCCCAAGTTAGTGAACCACTGTAATTTTATTGTCTTAACTTCCAAAGCCCTGTATATTATGGCATCATCTTAACAACCTAATGTAATCCCAGCTCATCTTTTATAAATGTGCGTTAACGCCATCAGTTTGAATCTTGACACACGTTGTCTTTCCTTGGAACCAAATAGAAGTTCGAGTGATCCACCGACCATTAACTCTATTTTGAGTCCAAGGCAAGTATCATTTCTTCGATTCTAAAACTGACCCACTTCTTGCCACATGTATAATAGAGAGATACAGCAATGCGTATGAAATCGGAGTCAATGGCATAGTGAACCACCGAGCATCACGAATATCCCGACGGTAAAGAGAACGAGATAGAGTAGTCGAGTTCAACACTCAAAAATTAGCTATGCAACAATTGAGCAAAAACAACTATACTAAAAGAGCTTTGCATCCTTTATATTCGCCGCCGAACTCCATTGATGAGGATATGCAATATGGGGATGTCCCGAGCACCATAATGGCCAAATGGAACACCAAGTTGAAGGCAAAGTATACTAGAATATCCACCGCTTTATGACAAGAGATCAGTAATCTACTAAGTGCCAAGCGTGTTTGGGTGGCACATGCACTGGTCAAAGAACTTAATTCACCGTTCAAGGCAAGATCTTTAAAATATTGTGTTCACCACAATGTTTTGGTAAAAGAAAAATCGTCATTGCAGAAACGCCATTCCTTCTTTGCATTCGCCAAAGTCAGTGCACGGAGATATAAAATAACAGACCTTTTTGAAGTCCATCAACATACAAAATAATAAAAATGGTACCTCGGAGCTCCGTGAGTTGAGCAAATATAGAGGCCAAGCACCTCCTCGTAGATTCTTGCGACATTTTGTAATGATAATGATACCCTAAATGTGCCCACTGTCGAGGCCTTGCATTCCTTTATGGGTAGAGATAACTTTGGTAGAAGAGCATTACTCATAAAAGTCCAAATACTGGTCCTTTACTAGAAGAAAATGTGTGTAGGGAAAGGTCCAGTAAATGACCCATTAACATCAAAAAAATAATAAGACTTTATGGGTAAGGCTAGTGACCAATCTACTCCACTTGAAGGCTTTGAAGGTGAGGTCTTGCAATAATATTGTGATATTTTATGTTTTTATGAGTTTGGAAGAAAGGCCGAGTGCTATAACTTGACTGTTGGAGAGACCGAACTCTAGAGATTCGATGTGAGATATATCAATGATCCCTCGGATTAAGCAGGTCTCACAAACTGGGTGATATGAAAATTTCGGGGACACCCTTGCTTCGTTTCCCACAGACGGTGCCAAATTGTGCCAGTAAAAATCTGTCAATCCATGAGCTGCAAGACAAAAAGAGGTTAGAGGGACCCCCGATGTTGAGCCAGGGGAGGCTTCTTCGATGCCAAAGTTNAAATTAGCTATGCAACAATTGAGCAAAAACAACTATACTAAAAGAGCTTTGCATCCTTTATATTCGCCGCCGAACTCCATTGATGAGGATATGCAATATGGGGATGTCCCGAGCACCATAATGGCCAAATGGAACACCAAGTTGAAGGCAAAGTATACTAGAATATCCACCGTTTTATGACAAGAGATCAGTAATCTACTAAGTGCCAAGCGTGTTTGGGTGGCACATGCACTGGTCAAAGAACTTAATTCACCGTTCAAGGCAAGATCTTTAAAATATTGTGTTCACCACAATGTTTTGGTAAAAGAAAAATCGTCATTGCAGAAACGCCATTCCTTCTTTGCATTCGCCAAAGTCAGTGCACGGAGATATAAAATAACAGACCTTTTTGAAGTCCATCAACATACAAAATAATAAAAATGGTACCTCGGAGCTCCGTGAGTTGAGCAAATATAGAGGCCAAGCACCTCCTCGTAGATTCTTGCGACATTTTGTAATGATAATGATACCCTAAATGTGCCCACTGTCGAGGCCTTGCATTCCTTTATGGGTAGAGATAACTTTGGTAGAAGAGCATTACTCATAAAAGTTCAAATACTGGTCCTTTACTAGAAGAAAATGTGTGTAGGGAAAGGTCCAGTAAATGACCCATTAACATCAAAAAAATAATAAGACTTTATGGGTAAGGCTAGTGACCAATCTACTCCACTTGAAGGCTTTGAAGGTGAGGTCTTGCAATAATATTGTGATATTTTATGTTTTTATGAGTTTGGAAGAAAGGCCGAGTGCTATAACTTGACTGTTGGAGAGACCGAACTCTAGAGATTCGATGTGAGATATATCAATGATCCCTCGGATTAAGCAGGTCTCACAAACTGGGTGATATGAAAATTTCGGGTACACCCTTGCTTCGTTTCCCACAGACGGTGCCAAATTGTGCCAGTAAAAATCTGTCAATCCATGAGCTGCAAGACAAAAAGAGGTTAGAGGGACCCCCGATGTTGAGCCGGGGGAGGCCTCTTCGATGCCTAAGTTAGTAATGTGATCAATACTTGAACAGGCGAGTGTATAAACTAAAAAAATAATATAGGTGTGTGTATGTGAAGTATAGGGCCGAAATGCTCTTACTTGAGGCCTCCTCTTTCTTCGATCTTCACCCATATATATAGAGAAGATTAGAGGGCTACTTACCATACTGTACAGCCGTCAATTGAGTGAAATAGGCGTGGACTAGCCTGCCAAAACACTCATTACCTGTCATATATTTATTGTAGTATGTCTCACTTGTGATATATGTTAATTCATTTATACTTCTTTCTTGAGAGTGGGGCTGGTGGACCCACCTGGTAAATAATGTCCTCTCAAGCAAGGTATATTTTTGGTGCAAGTTTTTTCATATTGGTTTGTGTCTGGAATTAGATAGGGGTGATTGGCAATCAAATGTTGCAGGATATTTGTGGTAGTGAGCAAATACCAGAGTCAAATACAGTTCAAACAAGCAGCAGAGTTAGTACTTCCAGTTTTTTTTTTTCTCCTTTTTCGTTGTTGTATGCGAAGAACCTGGAAAATGACAATATCAGGTTGGCAAGAATTAGGCATTGTCTGATTTCCATGAGGCCTTTGTTATTTGTGTAATTGCTGGGTGGGAGGCAGAGTCCAAATGTATTGCGACTTCTTGAGGCCATTAACGGGTGAAACCTGTTTCCAAGAATTTACTACTTATTCACTTGTGTTATTCTGGGATGTTGTGGGATATACTCGTCCTCCAAATGTTTTTTTTTTCCTCTTTTTTTTTGGGGATGGGGAGAGGAAGAACGACTTGAACCTTTAACTTCAAGAAGACAAAACTTTCACAAGATATGAGTATTATTAGACCAAAGGCCCATTGACAGTCCTCCAAATGTTTAAACCTTTCTTCTTGTTGCCCTGTTCCTACGTCAAAAAGATCTTGAGACTAGAGGTGGGCCTAGCAAGTTTTTCATTGGTGGGAGTGGGTAGGGGGAAATGTACCTAAATTGTTATCTTCAAGCTTGATATGAAACATTTGGCCAGCTTAGAGGTTGTGGACTGCATATTCACAACAATGAAATGATGCTTGAGCCAATGGTCGTTATGCTTGGTTAAAGATTAGCTAGCTAGATAATAGTATACACTGCCTTCTCTATCACCAACTTCTCTTTCCTGGAAGGATTTATAGAAATCTAATTATTCATGAAAAGAACAGACAAATGGATACCAATTCTTTTCAAGTACTATCGCGTACTGATGTGGTTTATGATCAACTCCACTTGCTCTGCTCCCATTTTCATTTGCTCAATGTTGATGTCAGTAGCATTTGGCTACTTAAGAGTAAAATATAACCCGTCGATGTCATTGCTGTGCAATAGGTATCGAAAACTTGAGTGATATTACCACTACTTGGGAGATCCTACAGTTTTCATTTGTACTAACCCATATATCAATATTCTTATTTACACTCTTAATTTTGGTGTTACGACAGGTCATGTATCAGATAAGACATAGGAAGGAGGAAGGCTTATTGAGGTTGGTGATCGGCTTTGAATTAGGATGGAGAGGCAAGCAAGGTGGGATATGCTATGCTTACAAGTATTGGTTTGGATATTCTATGATTATTAAGCTTTGTACCTAGAGATGGTAATGGAGCTTTGTGCGTTATTTTTCTCACTTTTACTGTTTTGAGGTTATTTTCTTAATATTGCAACAATAAGGAATGAAGTATTATGCATTATTTTTGAAGATTTTTAGTTGAACTAGTTGGTGCACACGTGCGTTGCACGTGAATTATTTTGAGAAAATAAATTATGAGACAAAGAAAGAAAATGTAATGAAAAAAACATGCCACGCAAATTAATTAGATATAAAATAATCCATGCATTAACTTGAATAGACTGTTTGACGGATGCAAAATGGTCAAGTGTAAGACAAACAAAGATACATATATCCCTAATGTCGNTCCCTGATGTCATAAGAAAATCAACAACGCATGAGATTTGTTGAAGCAATTGGGAAAAACCTATATTAAACTTAGAACCAACAATTCCTCTAGCAAATAAGGCTACCTACTCCAACTTGCAATTTGAATGCACAAATGCTCAACACACCAAATTTTATTTTGAACAGCATGTAGATAGAGGTCTAACAATGGGGGCGGTGACCATTAGGGTAACCACTGACCTCCAACACACCAAGTTTACTGCATGGTTTTATGGGTATTATAGAGCTTTCGGCTGGTTCAACAATTACAAATATAAGAAGCATCAGAGCTAGACCTTCTTTAATTATCATATGATGTCTTCTCTGTAGGCTACAACCTCTTTGATTACCATGTTTGTCCTCGAATATGCTATGGTGTTGTCAGGAGGCACTTCGAGTTCACAAAAAAAAAAAATTGCTTGGTTGAAAGACTCAAGCTCAGTTCTCAATTGACACTCAGGTTACTCTATGAGTTCATAATTGTTTTCGTAATGAAAATGAAAACGAAAATTGAAATAGTTAGAAAGCTTCAGCTTCATACATTAAAACATTTTCTAGTGTTTTCTTATCATTTCGGAAATTATTTTTTTCCCAACAATTGTTTAATTTTTCATATTAAATTTTTTTTTAAAAAAAAAATTTGCACATATGGTGACAACAATGACAACACAACTTTCAATGATTTATTTTGCTCCTCATTCATCCATCCTCAAACCGATGCTCATGTCTATTGGAGTTTGGTTGTTACTTAAGTTGTTTCTTTCAATATGTTTCTCTTTTTATGTTATATAATTCATCTCTATGTTCATCTCCTTCCTGAAATAATTTATGGTCTAGTTTTAGGTGGGTCTGCGTGTGTTGAGGGTGAGCTACCTGATAAAAAAAAAAAAAAAAAAAAAAA
>CAUOFW020008291.1:68864-192506 GCA_963454935.2 Ilex paraguariensis | reverse complement strand
CCCGTATTAAATGACACAAAATCAATGTCAAAGAAATCCAATACTCCTAAAACCTAGGTCTTGTTTCAAACATTAGATGTGAAGGAACAATCAACATGCATTTGAGACAAAGCAACCTAGCCAAGGAAAGAGTAACTGAAATAATCAAGAGATTAAGAAGATAAAGTTAATCAATAAAATAAGGAGCAGAGAAAAATGAACCTGTAAGTGTATCCTTATGACAAAGAATCCAAGTGAAAGACCTATAATCCATAGAATGAAGAATAGAGGAGCAATTTTATACTAATATACATATTAGAAAACACATGTCAAGCTTGATTACTTGCAATGCCTTAAACAAAAAAACCTGATACACTCATAATAGCTCCATTTAAAACAAAAAGATCAGTTCCGAGAAACCAAAACTCATTTGAAACAAAATGTTTACTTCGATTTAAAATGACAAAAACCTAGTACTGAAAAAGTTAAATTCAAGAAGAGAATAATTTGAATAGTATTTATAATGAGAACTAAACCAAAAGAAAGAAAATGTCAAAAACTAAAAACAAAGAGGAAACAACCCCCAAAGCACCAGGATCAAGAAAACTTGTTAATAAGATAAGCTAACAGAAGAACACCAAATCTATGCATATATTCAACTACATGTAATTCGCATCGTAAAAACATATAGAATTAGGAATAACAAAAGGGATTCATATAGTCTTNGTAGGCAATGAGTGTTTCATTGTGAATAGGTATAGGTATATGTATTGCTATCAATGACCTTATAGGCCTTGAACATCTTATTGGGAATCTTATCATTCAAGTGATTCTTATTTCGCTGCTTGTCATTCAATAGAATTGAAGCTTTCAAAATTTCNAATAACAAAAGGGATTCATATAGTCTTTGTTAGAAGTTAACTGCACCTAAGTAACCAATGCAAAGTCCTCACTATAAACTTTAGCAAAGGTATGCTGCTTGTATTGTTGTGCCAAACAAGTAAAACACATGGACCTCNTGAGTTTGGTTGTTACTTAAGTTGTTTCTTTCAATATGTTTCTCTTTTTATGTTATATAATTCATCTCTATGTTCATCTCCTTCCTGAAATAATTGATGGTCTAGTTTTAGGTGGGTCTGCGTGTGTTGAGGGTGAGCTACCTGATAAAAAAAAAAAGTGTGTGTTGTTTTGCAACTGTGAGTTCATGTGTGCATTCTTGATGCAAGTGAGTGCAAAATGCATATTTCAGCTGGGCTTAAGACACCGGTTGGCATATGCTGTGTGTAGGCAATGAGTGTTTCATTGTGAATAGGTATAGGTATATGTATTGCTATCAATGAACTTATAGGCCTTGAACATCTTATTGGGAATCTTGTCATTCAAGTGATTCTTATTTCACTGCTTGTCATTCAATAGAATTGAAGCATTCAAAATTTCAAAACAAAATATACTGGACAAATTTAAGAAGAAAAAACTATAGATGAAAATTAAGTAGATTAAAAAAGAATATGATTGTATGTAGCCTCAATAAGGAAAAACATATCAAGACCAAATTCCATAAGCCATAATTAAAATAAAGATAATCCACAAAAACTGACAAACCGAAGCAAATAAAAAAAGAAAGGAAAAAACATCCGAAGCTAGTCTCAATTGAGGGAAACATAGTACACAACATGCAACACAAAAAACAATACCAACCCGTATTAAATGACACAANACTCAAAATAAAGAATTTGCATGTAAAGCTAGCCAATATGTTATGGAAGAAATCAGTTGTTCCACACTGGAGAAGAACAAGTATCCACACACCAGCAATCGACATGACATGCATTAAGGCCTCAAAGGGCATATACTACACATTCATAAGCAATTATGAAATGAATCACAACACAAAAGGCAATAAACCATTGCTCTTTTAAATAGTAGTGAACATGTCAAAGGCTCAAAACAGAAGTTGAAAGAAGGTAAGGATAGGACACATAACAGAAAGATAAATGAATAATAAGTCACATCTATTCGCAAAATTTTAACCAAATACATCCCCAAAATTGCAATGTTCGTATCAGTATGGACATGTCAACAAAGTAATTAAGTAATATCAATGCATGATTAGAGTGGGCAAATCATAAGACATGCACCACCCCACATCTAGGCTCACACCTCAACTCATCCACAAGTTAGCNAAATATTTTAATTTTTGTTTTTTGTTTATCAATTTATCTATTGTTTTTAGGTTTCCTTCTCTTTGTATTGGAGATCACAAAATTGCAATTTCATACCATCATACCAGATATAAAAGTACTGGTTGAGGAGAGTGTGTCAAAATGTCAACTCCTAAAGCAGTTATCAATTCAACTGCATATCCAAAAAAGGCATACCAAATGTATGTGTGCCTTTTAAAAGAAGGTACCTCCATTGGTTTTTCAGAATCCTTGCTCCTTCTATCATNTACCCCTGCATGCCACGTAATTAATCATGAAAGATGCCAATGCACCATAGTTTCAATAACAAGAAATCTAGTTTCCAAATTTTTAGAGGGTTTAGACCTTTCAAGTAACTGAAGACTAAAAAATGTTTTACCATGTCACCAAGACCAAGCACCATGAACTCAGCACCTTTATTTCTTGGAACCACACCACCCAACAAGTTCCTCGAAAACACAATCTTAACTGGCAGCTCCAGCTTTTTTGTAATCATTTGGAGTCTAGGAAGACTTAAACTATTAGCCACTCTGTGAACAGAAATTACTAACCAAAGAGATTAGACATTTTTCAAACAGTTTTGCTAGCACAAATGAATGCAAGTACTTGTATTAGAATAACCAAAGAAATCAGCCACTTATTGGTTACTTTCAATTTGGCTTATTTGGAATGGATAGCACTTCTATAGGCATTTTAATAGACATTTGTTGTGCATTGCGTTTGATGTAGGGTGGGGCTGCGGCTGGTGGCTATGGGGTATGCTTTGGGGTGGACTTCAATGAGTCTGTTGAGAGAGAGAGAGAGAGAGAGAGAGAGAGAGCTAAGGTCTACATATGCTATTGCAAGAAAAAAATACACTGCTTCAAAAAATAAAAACAAAGCAATCCATCCTAGACCATAAAAAAAATCCCAAAATCATCTCATGCCTTCAACTTAAGGATGTAAGATTCACCATACGGAGTTCATTTAGGGGTTGATACATCTAAATATATGTGTATAGATGCAGTGATGCACACACACCGAATAAAACTAATCTCTACGACTCCATCAAAAAGTAATACAATTAAAGAAAAACACTCCAAAAATCGAGTGGCGGGAAAGATTCTCCTAGTTGGTGATCGTCAAAATCAACAAATTTCAAAAATTGAATCAGAAAAGCCTTAGCTTCAGCAAATTTTTTTGTTTTAAACACTCTCAAACTTTGCTCAACAAATTAATCCCAACTTCTATGCAAAACCAGAGTGCACACGATTGTTCACAACGATAGAGAACTCAAAATTGCATAAACCGTGACGAGAACTGTACCTTTTTTGACTTGTCGGGGCCGAAGAGACAGTCACAGCTGCTGATTACACCAGAATCATAGTTGACACAGTCGAAGAAGATATTGCCAAGATCAAATCAACTTTTACCTTTTTATTGAGATCCTAAAAAACGGTGGGTCCTTCGCAGATGAATGAATGCAAGCACAAATGAATAATACCAAAATAAATCATCAAAATTTTGATTCGAGACCGAAGGGAATGGAGCAGCCAATGGCTAAGGTACCTGTTGAAGTTACAGTAGCTATTGATTTCCGACTTAGTCAAATCATGTGAACGAAGTCTGCACACAAGGGAGAAATTAATAGAAGAATCAAATAACAAGTGGAATCAAACATGACGATCTAGATGACTTTATCACCATTGCATTTTGGATTGCTCAACGGAGAGGGTTGTTGTCATATCAGCTCCTCTGAATGGCCATATCAGCATCAAAATGGAGAACTGTAATAACTACAAAGGTAATCTCAACTGAATTCACCATGGAATTTGAGTTTATGATGGCCTTGTCGTCATAATTGAAAGCCTGGGACCCATTCATCTCTCGTGGTGCTGGGAGGAACTTAAGAAGTTTGAATTTGGGGGTTAATCTAATCCTAAGGGGTGACAGAAGCCTCATGGGAGCTCTTGACAACCCTCTCCATTTGCATTCTTGGATCTTTATCCCTTCCCCGGCAACGGCTAGGAGGCATTACTCTATTTGGTTAGAGGGAGATAGGGGTTGTTAATGTTGGCCCAGGCGGTCCGCTTTAACAGGCACCTAAGAAAAGTCATAAGGTCCCAAAAGACTAGCCTGGAGGGAGGCAGCCAAGGCATTGAGGCTGTCAATGGAGAATCTTGGTGTGCGAGACATGTCAAAGTGGGAGGAGCTTTCTGAAGAATTGGAGGAAGAGGTCTGGTGTACTTTGGAGTCTTCAAGGTCCTGATTGCTATCCTCTTTTAAGTTGGCTTCCCTACAAGAGTCGTCAATCAAAATCGCTTGTTTAAAGGGAATGGGAAGTTAGGAAAAATTTTGGTAGCCGGGAGTGTAATTCAGCAAGACATAAGTCGCTCGGGCAAGGTTATCCATCCTTTGATATTATCAAACTGTGATCAAATCTTAGAATGAGACTGAGAAATGTAACGATTGAGCAGCTTCTTCCTTTATGCCTTCCTCTGCAAAAGACACAAATGTCAATATACATGCAGATGCCAAGCGAAGCAAAGCTAACTAGACGAATGGAACATACACACTTGACTCCCTCATGATCTTGGGGCATTAAAGGCCAAGGTACTTGAGTCCCTTTCCCCTCTCCCATTGACTACGATGAGATCTTGCATGTATCCCTTGTCGGAGTTGGGCAAGTGGGAGACAAGATACATGGTGGGGTTCCTAGCTTTGAGATAATTTTTCTTCCTAGGGATGGTCCATACTTGCTTGTTAGATTTAATTAAATTATTACGGAATTCCCAAATGTAGGAAGAGGTATTATTTTTGTAACTCGATTGATTATCGAGGTCGTCTCCTTAATGAAAACGCATGGTTCAAGAGGTGATGGTCAAAGAAATTGATCACTTAACGAAATAACAATTAAAAAAAAGAACCAGTTGATTTGTAAATATCACCTCACTGTGAATAAACATTTTGAGTCAAACTCTATAACTCACTCGAGCTTATGGTCAAACGCATTCAAACGGCAGATATTCGTTTAACACCCAATTCATAAATAACAAATATGTATTCAAGACAATTGAATTGGTTAAATGGAAGTCACTTTGATTGCAATGATTATGAGAATTACCTATGTCAATTTTTAGTTGTCAATGAGTAAGTAAGAAGATATAAAATTAGAGAACATCTTTAATTTAAACAATTCAATTAACTCAAATAAATTGACAATAGACAAGCCCTAGTTTTGAGTCAGAACCCCCAATTTACGGATGATACTACTTCACCGATCAAACTAGTGAACGATTACTCATGCATGACTGAATTGAAATTGAAAGAATAAAGAAAGCATCATTGTAAATGAAAGCAAAAAAGAGAAGAATTTAAATTTCAAGAATTGAAATTATAAGAAAAATAAATACCTTATATTAAAATTGCAATGAATGTAAATTTTTTGCAGAAAGGAACCAAAAGTAGTTGCCTGTAAGCATTGAAACAAAGCTTGTAAATTAAAACAACAGAGAAAACTTAAAAGAAGAAGAAGAAGAAAATCTAAAACCCTAGGTAAAAAAAAAGAAAAAAAATGATGGAGTGGAGCACACACTCTCTCTCTCTTGCTAGACTTGGGTATTTATAAGGGACTTCCTGCTGATTTTTCTCCCATTGGTCCACCAATCACAACCCTTGAAATATGCCAGTCGATTGCCTTCCTTAGGAGCCTTAATTACCAAAATTATAGTAACAGGACTGTTCATTGTTTTCCTCCTACTGGTTGTCTTGCTCTCCTACTGGTGGAATCGATGTGCTAGACCCTTTCACATGAGGAAATATAATTAGTGTTCTGAACTAATTCCTGATTGCGCACTCAATCGTTTAGGCTGGATAATATATGGGCAAAGTAAGGATTTTCCTGACATGCCATACTATATCAGTCATGTTCTTACACATTATGGGCAACAAAAATTTGGTAGGGTCACTGATTCTTCAAACAAAATGGAGATAAGACAAGAATCAGATTATTTTTATTTTTTTTTTGACATGATAAGTTGATATAAGAACAAGTTTATAGGGGATGAAGATCAATGGTTTGAACCACCTATTGTAAAAATGTAAATATTTCTTTTAATTTTTTCCAGTTTTTATCATTTCCACTAGTCTATCTTCAACCAACCAGTAGGAAGTGTTAACCTACCGATAGAACCAACTTTTAGCCTTTGTTATACTGATAGAGAGGGTGTTTTCTCAATTTTGGTTGTTGTGGCTCTGGCTTCACTCGTAGACCTCTTAGCACATCTTCCAAGTCCTCTATGACATTTAAACACATGCAATTACATGTCCTTACACCAATTCAACTTCAAGTAAACAAATTCACTATAAAATACAAAACTCAACTAAAACAAGGGAATTAAGTGATGAGCATGACTAATATGAATGATTATGAGGCGTATAATATGCAATATTATGCTCTCATCAGTCCACATAGTTTTGTAGCAGAAAAGGATCTCATCCACCCTTAGCTTGATGCCGAGTAGAATGTTCAAAGCTATGACCACCATCACTATCCTGAAAAGGTTGACACACCATTGTCCAAGGAAGAGCTAGAAATGCATCAAGAACTTGAGCAGAAGAGGAGGTAAAGAAAAACCTAATACCTTCCTCCATGGTCATTTTGGTATGGAAAGGCATCAAGTTAGGGGAACCTATGGTGGCGCTACGTTGGTTGACCTTAAACACTATTATCTGTACAAAGTCTGGGTAGTAGAATTTGGCCCTAAAATTGGAAATCCACTGAGGTATGTTTACTTGAATTTTCCTAGCTTTACCTTCTGAGGTGCTAGGTTTACTTTTGTTTCCTGTCACATTTCTTCACAAGGTCCTCGCCATTTACAGAGGATAAAAGGAACACAAAAGAGAAAAGGAAAGTGGAGAATGAAATGGAACTGAGTATACTTATTGAAGGAGATGCTTAGGATATCTTCAAAGGAAAGGGAGTGGTCGGTCTTGCTAAGATGCTGTTAAGCTTTGACGATTCAAATGGGCCAACCATAACATTGATTACCAAGAGTTGCAACACATTAGCAGCCATTTTCAAAGATCAACAGCAGACGTGCGTGTAACAGTCGACAAGAAGCGATGTGCACAAGTTAGCCTCCGATCTCCTTAGGCCACATGGCCTATGCGTGCAAAATTGGAAGTTAGGGGCAGTTAATGGGATGCGAAATGACTCTCGTATCAAAGCATGACATGTGGAAACAAATACACTGAGGGAATTGAACGATCCCGAGTATAGAGCTAGGAGGGACGTGCCCAAACATGCAAAAGTCAAAACGTGCACCCTAGGGCCGAGCATTTAACACTAGGTGGGCCCACCAGGATGCAATTGGTTGTAGAGAATGATTGATTCCGCCAATACGTCACATCATAATGTACAACAAATTTCAAAAAATCCGGATAAAGGCCTGGCCTTGACTAACATGGATTTCTGAGGGGCACGCATACGTAATGTACAGTTTCAATGCAATGAGTGCTCAACACAACTCAAAAAATGTATTGTTGAGATCATTAAATGTTGAAGGGACATGCATTGAGCACTCAGTGTCCCGAACGGCTAATCATTGCAGGACCAAATCTCGAGGAGATGCCAAACTCCCAAGGCCTAGTAATTGCATGGCTCGAGAGAAATATAGCTCACTAATAACTACCCACATGAAGGTTTTCTCAGCTGGCTTGATGAGATCCTTATAGTGCCATGTCATTATATTAGAAAGTAAAATATCCCAATGAGTTGGGTCACAAGTACACATTCGTGAGCAACCTAGTACAATAAAAGTCTTATACTCCCCTTGATCTTCTATTGACTTAGGTATCGGAGGGGATAAGCCGTATAGTCTCCGGTCCCCTTCTGACCTTGTTCTCTGCTGCAGGAGCAAAACCGTACAACCTCTACCGTGGTATAGTTATCTCAAATTATTGCGAGAATTCACCTGTACACAGACCTTCATAATTTTGGNAACCGTACAACCTCTACCGTGGTATATTTATCTCAAATTATTGCGGGAATTCACCCGTGCACGGACCTTCATAATTTTGAATTTTTGTTAATTCTATTCAATAGTAGTAATCCATCAACAAATTCACTAGGCCACACTATTGAGTTATATTGATTCCAATAGCATCCAATAGGGGCCTAATATAAATGGCGGTTGATGATTCAACTTGATTCAAAATGATAATATTTAATATCAAAAGTAGTCAAAGCATTTTTGAAACTAGGACCCTGTCTGAGTGGTAAAATACCACTAGTAATATCTTGTATAAAATTCATACACAAATTTCCTCTCATCTCACATTATGCATACAAATAAATTCTATTATTTGAGTCATGCCCAAATTCAATCCACATCATTGTTGACATATTTTCATCATCACTTTTAAAAATCAGGAATGTTCAAATCTATTTTAGAATGACTTTATCTGAGTCATAAAATATCCCATTTACTGAAGCTATATAATACATACAGACATCTCCCCTCCTCTCTCACAAAAAAAAAAAAAAGAAAAAATTCTCATTATTCTGAGTTATGACCAACTCAACCCAAGTCATCGTTGACATATTCGCGTTGAGTTTTAAAGATGACACATAAGTTCTAGATGAAGGGATAGGATGAATGACTTGACTAAATTTGTTTACAGGGTCCACTCTTTGAAAATATATTTAGTGCATCCGGACTACTACACAGGATATGATAACAAGGTCCACTCGAAACTCTTCTTCCTGCATGCTTGTTCTACGGTTCTTTATCAATGGTTGGTCTCCCAATCTAGAGATTATATAGTCTTCTTTGGGCTTCTAATTAACAATGCAAACGGTCTTCTCAGGGCACGGTGACAGGCTGCGAAGCATCCCAGTCATTCTAATGATGGGAATTACTTTTAATACCTTCCAGAACTCGAATAAGCTGGATGTCAAGGTTTCAATTCCATCATGTTTTTGAAAAATAAAAAAATTAATATATTAAAGAGATTAAAACAAAATTCCAAGTATTTTTTTTTTTAACTGAACTCGGTACCAAGTTTTTGGCAATAAGAATCGGAGAAAGAGTCGTGAGACTCAACCTTATATATAAGTGAATCACAAAGTGAGAAAGATATCTATTACTGGGTCAATCCTCTATTGCTCAACTCAATCCCGAGTTGACTAGATGATGAACTGGCCCTTTTCAGCGGGCATCAACTATTAATGTTTCGTGGTATTACCATGTCTTAAGTACTTGCATACAAAATTCCAAAAATTTGAACTTAATTTTTGGACAAAATTTAATGATCTAATTCAATACAATCATTAAATTTAAAATGAACCTTGTTTATCATGAAAATATTAAGTTCTTAAATAAAATCTCAATAATATTTGTCGCATCTTTAAGTTGGCCCGGATAAATGATAATTACTACATCCTAAACCTCCGATGTCCCACCGAATTAATGGTGGTCCACTCGGCTGCTTATTTCGGTGATAATTACTACATCCTAAACAGCCTGTTCAGGAAGGAAAAATCAACCTATTTTTGTTTATTGGCCAGACAAAGTCAATTCACAACCAAATCCACCTACACGCTTTCCGTGGAAAATTGATTGTGCAACATTGAACTCCACACTGCCGGTATCCTTTGCATTTATATATATAACTCCTCTGGACCATGTTTTCAAAGCACAAAAAACTCTGTTTTCTACACCTTGCACTAAGACAACCATGGCCTCTAGTATAAGAAAGAATTTTCTAACACTTTTTCTCGCCGGCCTTCTCGCGGGGGCACTGCCGCTATTGGCTGTGGGTCAGAACTGCGGTTGTGCTGCAGACCTGTGCTGTAGCCAATATGGTTATTGTGGCACTGGAAATGACTATTGTGGCGCAGGGTGCCAGGAGGGCCCTTGTTTTGCACCACCCAGTACTAATGATGTTTCAGTTGCTGATATCGTGACAGATGCTTTCTTTAATGGGATTGCTAATCAAGCTGGCTCCGGTTGCGCCGGGAAAGGCTTCTACACACGAGCGGTATTTCTGGAAGCCCTGAATTCATATTCACAATTTGGCAGGGTTGGTTCCATTGATGATTCTAAGCGTGAGATCGCAGCTTTCTTTGCTCATGCCACTCATGAGACTGGACGTAAGATTTTAATATCTCTAACATATTGTCTGTCCAACATATTGCTTGCTGCACATTTACACTCACCAGCACATTTACACACACCCACGGCCCACCCACACATTATTTCTTATATTTATCCTTTCAATTTCAAATTTCTCGCATATTGGATTTTAGTCCTGGTTTGTAACTATGGACCCATCCCACTGACGCTAGTAGGACCCAATGAATTCAACGGTTATAAGTGATCTAGACTGAAAAGGGTGAAAAATGAAATTGAGAGGAACCAAAATAATTTTTTTTACATCTATGCAAGTTTGTTCTTGAATAGATCGTACCCATTACAAAAAGCTTCCGCTTGTAGTGGGTAGTAGAAAATCTTTCCATTTTCAAGAGTCGATGAACTCGTGCACAAATATTTTATGTTGTCATGAATGCTTCCATGCATGTAATGTCCACTACACGAAGAAAATGTAGGTTTCCGTGTGCATTGTTTTTGCCATCTCCTTGCACTATGTATGTGCATACTCATGCACCATAGCCTTTATTGTTAATAGAACTTTTCTACGGTGAAATTAAATAAGGCAGAACTGTAATAAGCCATTCTTTTTCTGCAGACTTTTGCTATATAGAGGAGATAGATGGTCCTTCTAAGGACTATTGCGACGAGTCTAATACACAGTATCCCTGTGCACCTAACAAGGGTTACTATGGACGAGGTCCACTTCAACTATCATGGAATTACAACTATGGGCCAGCCGGAAGGAGCATAGGGTTCGATGGACTAAACAATCCTGAGATCGTCGCCACAGACAGCCTTGTGTCCTTCAAGGCCGCCTTGTGGTTTTGGATGAATAGAGTTCACACCATCATAACTTCTGGCCAAGGGTTTGGAGAAACCATTCGCGCCATTAATGGCCGACTTGAATGTGATGGTGCAAATCCTGATACTGTAAATGCCCGTGTTGCATATTACACAGACTATTGTAGCCAACTTGGTGTTTCTCCCGGGGATAATCTGAGATGTTAGGATCCAAAATTTCTTAGTACGTTTTTCTTTTTCCTTGTACCTTTTTTTTTCTGCCGAGGCCTGAGAGCTTTAATAGAAATAAAGAATAATACCAAGTAGGAACCTTGTTTAGGTTTCTGTTGATTATTTACATTAGTTTTCGACAAAACAAATCTGACATGTAGGGAAATAAGTGTACTGTGATGCTGCTTGTATACAATTGTTGGCCTTTATCTTGAATAAACAATAAGATATGTTGTTGCTACATTCATCAAAAGTGCAAATGATTCGACTCTTAATATTTATATATATATATATATATATATCATACATCTACAATTGTTTTGAGTTTTTTTTTTAATTATATGAGTCATTTTCTTGAAAAAAAATATATGATTTACATCACATTGTAAATTTTTTATTCAAAAACCCTAGATCTTGAATACGGTTAAATAGATAATGTTTCTTGGTAATCTCTTACATGCTTTCTTGGAGTTTTTTCTCTTTTGAGAAATTATGGAACTATTATTTGTTGTATGTGTGAATTTTTTTGAAAGTATGGATATTATCTCTTGTGTGGGTGGGTGTGATGATCCGCTCAAACTTATATTGCATGGTGCTTAGATGAGTTTCTTATCTCAAGGGGTTTGAAGGCTCCCTATCACTCGTAGTGGAATTGCTTGGTTCTTTGCAATGTTCCAAGAATTTTCACTATTTGTTCACATGGATTGAGACTGAGTGTTAGTATTCCATTCCTAAGAAACAATTGTTCAATACTGATGTGTCAGTATATATGCTTCCTAAAACATTGTGGCCCAGCGGCGACNCTTGTATACAATTGTTGGCCTTTATCTTGAATAAACAATAAGATATGTTGTTGCTACATTCATCAAAAGTGCAAATGATTCGACTCTTAATATTTATATATATATATCATACATCTGCAATTGTTTTGAGNCTGTGATGCTGCTTGTATACAATTGTTGGCCTTTATCTTGAATAAACAATAAGATATGTTGTTGCTACATTCATCAAAAGTGCAAATGATTCGACTCTTAATATTTATATATATATATATATATATATCATACATCTACAATTGTTTTGAGTTTTTTTTTTAATTATATGAGTCATTTTCTTGAAAAAAAATATATGATTTACATCACATTGTAAATTTTTTATTCAAAAACCCTAGATCTTGAATACGGTTAAATAGATAATGTTTCTTGGTAATCTCTTACATGCTTTCTTGGAGTTTTTTCTCTTTTGAGAAATTATGGAACTATTATTTGTTGTATGTGTGAATTTTTTTGAAAGTATGGATATTATCTCTTGTGTGGGTGGGTGTGATGATCCGCTCAAACTTATATTGCATGGTGCTTAGATGAGTTTCTTATCTCAAGGGGTTTGAAGGCTCCCTATCACTCGTAGTGGAATTGCTTGGTTCTTTGCAATGTTCCAAGAATTTTCACTATTTGTTCACATGGATTGAGACTGAGTGTTAGTATTCCATTCCTAAGAAACAATTGTTCAATACTGATGTGTCAGTATATATGCTTCCTAAAACATTGTGGCCCAGCGGCGACTGATAGGAGGATTTGTGTGCGTGTGTGTGGGAGGGACAGTTATATTTGGTGTGAGTTCATGTTAATCAACATGCTTACAAGAGATATTCTTAATGAGAATTGTTGCTTTTTTTTGAATGATTCCACTCGATTATGGATTTTCAGCTTATGCATCAAAACTTGAGATCATTATTATATAACACATGTTTTACTTCAAAAGTTATAAAATTATTTTGTAAATTGAGACCTACCTTATTTTTTTTTTCTAAACCTTGTTGAGCTGTGGAAAAGTTTTCCTAAGGAGCTAATTTTACTCACCCATTCCTTAACATTTGCATATGGAGGTTGATACTGACTTAGGTGAGCACGAGACTATGAGATTGAGGCGGATCCGGAGGTTGATCCAGCTTTTGAGGCTTAGAATTTTTATTTTTTTTTGTGAACTGGGAGGCTTAGAAGAAAATTTGGCAAAAAGGATTGTTGGTTGACTTGCTTGTGACTCCCATGACCCAAGCTGAGGAATATTGGGATAGAGCTGTTGGCCANTGGAGGCTTAGAAGAAAATTTGGCAGAAAGGATTGTTGGTTGACTTGCTTGTGACTCCCATGACCCAAGCTGAGGAATATTGGGATAGAGCTGTTGGCCAGTCGGCCAACTTGGAGCTTCAGTAAGATGGTTAGCATTATTATTTGTTTCACAAACTTTGCTATTCATACCCTAGGTATAAATTCCCCTTTCCTCTTCCCTCTGCTGCATCTAAACAACCATTCCAAGCACCTCAAAAATATTCATTTCAGAGAGATAAAAGAAAGAGTCGAGAGGGCTAGCTAGGGTTTTTCAAGATCCTGGGTTCACATACACCAGTTTCTAGTCGATAGGTATTTTTCCTGTCAGAGAAAGGATTTCTTTCATAATTCTTTTTCAGTGATGCATGATATATTATTTGGGATATCATGTTAAAAATTATGTTGATTATACCAAAGATTTATATTTTCGTTGCACTACGAATGAGAAATAAATTAGGCATTTAATGGTAATCATGTTTTTTCTGTCGAATATGATATTACTCTATGGATNTCTGTCGAATATGATATTACTTTATGGATTATGGCTATGATATTTCAATAAAAATTATGATGAATATTTATATAATGTGTATGTATATGACATTCAACTTTTGGACTGTGGATGGTGAATGTGATTGTTATTGGTATTGGTATGACCTAGAAACTTGGGTGCATTGTGTTGATGGTCATTTGGTTTACAGATATCGTTGTTGCTAAGTTATGCATCATTTCTAGACTAAGGTTAGTTTAGTACTTTGTACTCTGTGACTATATATATATGTTAGGTATAGTTATGTAACATATATGTTATTCTTTTATCCTAATTCTTCTTTCTCTCTTATCTAACTTATCAAAGTTCTCGAAATTCATCATAAACTACATCTCGTAACCTGCAGTGGACAACGTATAGTTTAACGAAAATTGGGCAGAGTCTCTTTTGTACGAGAAGCTCTACCCAATATACAACCTCTGCAAACCTAATCATTGACCACACCGGGTCTCAACATCAACATTCAATCAATATATTATTGAATACCAACATTCACGACCATTATCATACAACATCCATTCATAAAAGAATAAATATCCATATATTATGTCTCATTACAAGCCTTTAACAAAATGCAAGTTTTGTACTTAGATCTATACAAGGCCAAAATATCGATGCATACAAGGGACTACAAAACTCCAAATCAAGAACCACAATTCGGCTTTGTCATTAAAGCGGGCCCATAGGAGGGCCTTCAGCGGAAGCTAGTCCAATATAAATGCTCCCACATGGGATGAGCTAAAGCTTAGACGGGTATCTCCTATAGAGAATATCTGGCATATGATATGAATATGCATCAAAACACACTAAGCATATATCTCAAGTAACATATGAATGCTACCAAACATGCCAAATATGAGTAATGTTCATGAATGCATGTCCAACACAGAACCCCCTCCCAAGTTCCCGTGCATGAAACGTGATACAATGTCATGATATGAATCGGGCATTTTAAGTCCTCGCCATTGACGCTGCCCATCTAATTACTATTTTATCAAATTCTTATGTCTTTCTTGGGTAGGTAATTTATGAACATTATACCAATGGGGTACCAAACTGACACGGCATTTGAGGGCGTCCCACCTCCGATTTCGAGTGTTGGAACATAAATCTCAATAACCATTGGTAGCACGTATGTATCAAATACTAAAAATTTTCATTTAAAACTCTACTAGGCGGAATTAGGGTTTACCTTTGAGATCGCTCGGGATTGATCTCGTCTTAGCACGAACGTAGAACCTAACAACGAACGTGGAAGACTACTCGACAAACCTCGCGACCTTCTGTCGTATATTCCCTAACATTAGAATCTGGATGCAGTGTGAGTTACCAAAATCTCCGAAATCCTACTCTCCATTTTAGCCTCTCTAAAACACGTGAGTAAAGAATATATGCTTAATTAGAGAGCCTTGACGTCTATATATAGGCTAAGATAGAAACCCTAAGGAAAAATAAAGGTCGGGTTTCCAATGGGCTTAGGATTCCTATGTTTAACCCATAACAAATATCCTACAATCCATTAATAATAAATCAGTCCACTAAAAACTTATTATTGATCTCCTGAGCCTTATCTCAAAACTATATTTGACCTTCTTATTATTATAAANTTCTGAAGCAGGTATGGATAATTTAACGGATTTTGTCCATTCTAATTGTTCTTAACAAATACTTTGATGTTATATATATTCTGAAATTTATGGGTAAAAACTTTACAGTAAATTTGGGTGGGTTTGGATGGAATTATATACTTATAGAGAAGCTGAAAATGAAATTCGTGTAGTTCAGGCAGCCTGGACACCTTACACGAAAATGACTAGAACTCCATTTACAAAATTCAAAATGACGTGCCGTTTGTTGGGTTGTAAACTAGAACCGTAGATTTTTCCATTGGCATAAGGTAGAGCACTNATGTCGGATAATTAAATTCACTTGTAGGGTTTGACATGGATAAAACTTATGAGCTTCTTCAAAAGGACTTCATCAACCTATTTAAATATTAGGACGTGGTTTCCTTTAATAATTAATTTTCACCATAAAATAACATCGTCTTCCAATTCACCGAGCTTATTGACTCAATATGAATCTCACACTTTTATAAATTAAAGTGAAAAACATTATATGTATGAGAGAAAGTAAATTTGTCTTAAGGAGATTGTGTTTCACAAGACTCGGATTGAATATTCTGATTTTCTTATTTTATTGTTCATGCAAATTTGTGTTACTGCGAGTGCACTGATTTTGCTTATTTTCTATTTTGATTAAGTTGTATAGATATAAGCTCAATTTTGTTATTGCATACATTAGACTTGATACAATTTAATATAATCAAATTATATACTTATTTTCTATAACACATTAGACAGCTTGATGACAAGATTATAGTCCTCATTGTATATGTGGATGACATAGTGATTCTGAGACCTATCATGCATACATAGCATTTTAAATAATAATAATGCTGATGATGATAAAAAGAAAGATAAAAAAAATTAGTAGCATGTCAAATGTAATTTTGCAACAAAACTTTGTGGGGTTAAATTATTAATTTTACCCGAAACCATAACAGTCATTAGAGGGATATTTAAAAATTTATGGAGTGGGAAATCAAAATAATAATAGCACTCGTGACAATTGGGTTAAGTGACAGCCTTCACTTTTAGGAAGCTTGGTGGCATTTGCTAAGGTAATAGAATATTCTTATTCAAACTTTTGTTGACACCTAGTGAGCTACTTCACCTTCTTGCCACTAATATCTCCCCCGTTTTATTCACTGTTATAAAAGAAGATGTCTTTTTTCCTCTTAA
The DNA here is from genome assembly GCA_963454935.2 of Ilex paraguariensis. Taxonomy (NCBI): domain Eukaryota; kingdom Viridiplantae; phylum Streptophyta; class Magnoliopsida; order Aquifoliales; family Aquifoliaceae; genus Ilex; species Ilex paraguariensis. The sequence continues at coordinate 175,719 of CAUOFW020008291.1, read as the reverse complement.
TTCATCTTTCCACTTTGAATTATAATCACTTGGCTTTGGTGTTGTGGAAATCTTCAAGAATCATAGTTGGGATTGAACTAGAGATCAAAGTTCCTTATATTAGGTAAGAAATTTTTGTTCTTGCCGAGTCATAATTGAACTTGACTTTAAGTTGTGGGTATACCTTAATATATTTGTGTTGTAAGGTAACAAGCTACCGTCAACAATATTGATGATAACGTAGTCAAGGGTTTTGGGGTAGTGTTGCAACTAGACATCAATTTATGTATGAGTTTTGATGTTCTGAAGCAGGTATGGATAATTTAACGGATTTTGTCCATTCTAATTGTTCTTAACAAATACTTTGATGTTATATATATTCTGAAATTTATGGGTAAAAACTTTAGAGTAAATTTGGGTGGGTTTGGATGGAATTATATACTTATAGAGAAGCTGAAAATGAAATTCGTGTAGTTCAGGCAGCATGGACACCTTACACGAAAATGACTAGAACTCCATTTACAAAACTCAAAATGACGTGCCGTTTGTTGGGTTGTAAACTAGAACCGTAGATTTTTCCATTGGCATAAGGTAGAGCACCTGGGTACTATTGAGAAAAATACTTGTGTTAGTTTAAAGTCAAGTTAAAGTAGAGGAGTGATTGTAACATTTCAAATTCAATGTTCTATTGAAAAATAATCGGAATGGAGCCTTTAGGTTAACGTTTTGAGCCTGTGATCTTTCGTTAGAAAGCCTAAAAAGTATACTTTAAAGCGAAATCGTCCTTATAGTAATACGGTAATATCCAATGAAATTACCAACCGAACACAGCTAGGTCAAGCTGGTTTGATGAAAAACCCTAGAAATATAGGTTAAAAAAGGGTTTCACTTTATGGGATCGAGCAAGTTACTTTATGATAATTTTCCTCTATGGGTTACTAACTTAAAATGTGAATAAATATTATAAAATAGTTGTAATGATCACTAGATATTGTAGTGTTAAAATACCAAGGTTTGGATTTAAAATGGATTGTGAATTAGAGTCACATGGAGGAAATTATGATCACTTGGTTTTCTTGCTACCCAAGTAATCTAAAAATGTTAATTGAATATTGCAAACAAGTATATCAGTTTGACATGCATTAAAGTTAGATAATCAATTGTTATGAGTTCAAAAGCAACCCAAACTATGGAGGTTTAACTCAATCATTTCCAAAACATCTTTAATGCATTCTCAAGCACGACAGACAGGCATATTGAAAGAATTATCATGAGTACATGGTCATGCATTTTCAATGAATTCATGGCACATATTTGAATGATGAATCCATTGGCATGATGTGTGCTTGGATCGGAGGTTACTTCAACTGTTTTGGCTCCACCTAGAGGTGGAGAGGCATTACATAGTTGTTGAGTTCTTTGAGATGAGTTTGTTTTTCATACAATTGATAATGGCGAGAGTATGCCTATGTTTAAGTAAAGTATGAATGCGTTGATTATTGGCGTTGAGATAGCAATATGAATATGCTATGTGGTCTTAAGTGGTGAATATAGCCTCATGTTTAATGCCATTTTATAGCCTTATTGGCTAATGCTAGTTTATTGTTAATGAATGAAATGTGTGGACTATAGACTAGTGATGGCAATGTGTATGTTAAACAGTCTTATTGGTAGGTGAATAGCCTTTAATGCTATTATAGCGTTAAAGGCAAATGTTTGGCCTTAGTGGTGATTGTATAACCTTAGTGGCGGATGTATAGCCATAATGGCAGATTGTGCCATAGTGCAGAATTATGCCTTGGAGGCAGATATAGCCTTAAAAGACTAAGTTATGGCCTTAGGGGGAAATATACGTATGTAAATGCCAAACATGGTAGTTNGGGAGCGTTATGTTATGCATTATTTCTAGATTGAGGGTAGTTTAGTACTTTGTACTCCATGACTATATGNCCATAGTGCAGAATTATGCCTTGGAGGCAGATATAGCCTTAAAAGACTAAGTTATGGCCTTAGGGGGAAATATACGTATGTAAATGCCAAACATGGTAGTTTGTAGGTGATTATTTATTTAATATTAATGAAGTGATGTTAGTAATACGAATTGTATGTACGATAGTTTCGTATTGTGAAATAATATTTAATGTGTTGAGATAGTAATGACATGGGAAGTATATTGTTGTTGTTTTATGTGATATAAACGTGTATATTCACTGAGCTTGTTGTGTNCTTCTCTGTTCTTTTCTAATTCCTAATGACATAATTAATCTGTAATGCTCCAAATTCGTATTTTTTGTCATTAACTATATATACATCATCCAACCACAAAAACATGCTAAAACAACCATAAAATAAATAAACCACTCATCATTCAACAACTAACTAAACTAAAATTTTAAGTCAACATAATTGAAACCTTCAATTTATAGCCAAACTCAAAGTAATCATTCTCCAATCATTAACTAAAATAAAATATCCATAACATGATTAATCCATTAAGTTTAAAGCTTAAAACTAAATAAAGCATCTATAAGTCACCAAGTCTAGATCCACATCCTGATCCCTCTTTGCATCCCAATCTACTTGCTCACCTAGCCCAATTTCCTCAATACCAAAATCTAAAAAAATGTTAGTAGTAGGGTGAGCAACAAAGCCTAATAAGAAAATCTTCTCAAACTCAACAAGATTTTGAAATCATCAAAACAGATAAGTCTCACTTTGTAAAATAACATATAAGGATTTTAAGTAAAATATCTCAAGTTTGTTGTACACACAATAAAGTTCATGAAGAACTAAAATCAGCACTAAAAGCCATATATCATCACAATCAACTTATATCTCATGTATGTAGGTTGACTAACATGAATTTACACATCGAGAATATCCTAACTCACACACACACACACACACACACTCCTAGATCATCAATCCAATTCTCGCAAGGAGAAACCATTTTCAAGAAGGGCGTATACCAATACATCAGCATTGACATAACTTACCAGGAATAGTATACGGGCCCTTCGCCTTGATCACCGTTAGCAAATAGTGAATTCTTGAACCTCACAAGAAACCAAAGAACTCCACTACGAGTGTTAGGAAACCTCCAAACTTCTCAAGGTAAGAAACTCATTTAACCAATCTACGATACCTGATAAATTACAACCCACATTCATCACACCCGCCCATACAAGAAACATTTTTCATAAAATTAACCTATAATCAAGAATCATGGTTCCACAACTTTCCAAATAGAATATTCAAACTAACAGGCAAGAGATGTCTAAGAAACATATTTTATTTGATCATAACCAAAAACTAAGGTTTTTGAAATAAAAACAAATAACTCTTGCATGTAAATTATATATTTTCAAGAAAATGATTCTCGTAATTGAAAGGAATTTTCAATAGTTATTTATCTAACATATATTTAAAGATTAAGNAAAACTAAGGTTTTTGAAATAAAAACAAATAACTCTTGGATGTAAATTATATATTTTCAAGAAAATGATTCTCGTAATTGAAAGGAATTTTCAATAGTTATTTATCTAGCATATGTTTAAAGATTAAGATCAAAAAATATATAAATAATAGCCCTAACCTCAATGTATGAATTTGAGAAAGAACCCCTACTTTAAAGATTAAGATCAAACAAATTTTTTTCAAAAAGATAAGGTTGAATCTAAACAACATTCACACCCGACCTCGGCACGGCCTGGTGGCGGCAATGCACGTTTGTTTTTTTCAACACAAGTCCATGTAGGTCCTTCCCCGTTTGCAAAATTGTAATGCCCCATGGGGAACAACCCATAGAGCGAACTTGGGGTATATATGCTCATCAAACCATTCATGTCCAAACAATATAGGATTGGTGTCCAATCTCACATTGTTTAACTTTTATTTTCATATTTCAAGGGGATCACTTTGGAGCCTATTTTTTTATTCACTTCTTACTTAATTTGAGCAAGCGAATATACTGCGTTATTCTCCTCAAGTAGTAGAACATGAACTCAAGAAAGTTTAAACAAAACGATGAGTGGACAAAAAAAATATTTTTCTAGATTTTAATCCAACATAATATTGATTTGAGATTCAAATTTTATAAATGTTTTGGTGAATGTAGAATTATTGAATTGAGAGAAACAATGTCTTCTCTATAAAAGCTTTGAGCCACCTTTTGGAATTAATTGCTTTAAACTCATGTGAGTAGGTACAATTTGGTACTGCCAACCATGTAAATACTATTAGGTTTAATTTATGGGAAAATAGAGGGTTGATACAATATTAGAATTATTAGGGAAAAAGTACACATTTTAAAAACATTTGTAAAAAAGTCCACCTACTATAACTAAAGTCTAAAATAACCCTTTTTGAAGTTGTAGAGGTTTTCCATCCATATACGGAAACTGGCGAGAAGAAGGGGGAAGAGGCAACAACTGTTCACACAATTCCACCATTGGCGGCCGGAGATCGCACAATTTAAGGAGAAAATTTGAAATTCAAACGGTACACAATATCTACTCCAAAAAAAATCTCTCAGTAGTCACATACTTTGTCACACTATGACAAAGTATGTTGCAATATTAGTGTGACAACAAAAGTCACACTGCATATATACATCGTATGTAGGGTTTGACACATTGTGGACGTTACAGTGTGACATCAATTTCACAGTGCATATACACATCCATATGTAGGGTTTGATGCATTGTGAGCATCACAGTGTGACATCAATTTCACACTACATATACACATCCATATGTAGGGTTCAAAAAAGTGTGGCATCACAGTGTGACTTCAATGTCATAATGCATATATAGATCATATATAGGATTTGACAAAGTTTTTAGAACACCAGGTATTGAATGAAAGAATAAAATGTAGTTCAAAATTCAAATGTGTCCTATTGAAATAGGAAACTGAATCCCACAATTAATGGTCTAAAAAATCGTCTAGTTGTCCCATTGAAATAGGAAACTGAATCCCACAATTAAATGCTTAAAAAACCGTCCAGTTGTCCAATTGAAATAGGAAACTAAATCTCACAATTAACTGCCTAAATTATATTTCATGAATAAAGGAAAATGGTTTTACGTAAATGAAATATTTAAAAAACAAGCAAAGTGTATCTGTTCACCAAATATTTACACAAAAAAAGACCTATACACAAAAGATTTATATGCACTTCCTTAAAAATAAGTAGTGTGTAGTATAAANTTTGTCACACTATGACAAAGTATGTTGCAATATTAGTGTGACAACAAAAGTCACACTGCATATATACATCGTATGTAGGGTTTGACACATTGTGGACGTTACAGTGTGACATCAATTTCACAGTGCATATACACATCCATATGTAGGGTTTGACGCATTGTGAGCATCACAGTGTGACATCAATTTCACACTACATATACACATCCATATGTAGGGTTCAAAAAAGTGTGGCATCACAGTGTGACTTCAATGTCATAATGCATATACAGATCATATATAGGATTTGACAAAGTTTTTAGAACACCAGGTATTGAATGAAAGAATAAAATGTAGTTCAAAATTCAAATGTGTCCTATTGAAATAGGAAACTGAATCCCACAATTAATGGTCTAAAAAATCGTCTAGTTGTCCCATTGAAATAGGAAACTGAATCCCACAATTAAATGCTTAAAAAACCGTCCAGTTGTCCAATTGAAATAGGAAACTAAATCTCACAATTAACTGCCTAAATTATATTTCATGAATAAAGGAAAATGGTTTTACGTAAATGAAATATTTAAAAAACAGGCAAAGTGTATCTGTTCACCAAATATTTACACAAAAAAAGACCTATACACAACAGATTTATATGCACTTCCTTAAAAATAAGTAGTGTATAGTATAATTTTTCACAATTTTCCCTTGATTTATAAATATCTTGTACTACCCATAAGCTTGTCTTTGGGCTTATAAAAATATGTTGGTTCGATCGGGCCTATAGCCTATGCTAGGAAGGATTGCACTAGAATTGTAACTGATCAAATTTGATTTGAATCCATTTATCAGGATATGGAGTGAAATTTTAATTCATTTATCCAAATCTGATTAGATTATGTCTAGACTTTATAAATGTATATGAATATGAATACCTATTAGTCGGATCTAATAAATTTATTCTTGTTGTTGAATTTTTTGGATTAGTGAAAAAATTGAGATAAAATTGAATAAAAATTGTTGGAAATGAGTTAAACTTTTATCAAAATTTTGAATATGTGATAAACTTTTCGTCAAACACAATTTATGCAGGTTGAATCGGATTATTTGGCCAGATGTTCAATTGTAACTATGTGACGCCCCTAAAACCCAGGGGTCCTGTTGACCACTCGTCAACCTGCGAAAATGCCCGTGATTGTCGCATGATCCGACACCACTTCAATAGTTTCCCATTTACTGGGATTTTAAACTCACACGTGAAACCCATGCACCTTTATCATTGTATTTAACCGTGGTCCAACGTACCACATTCCATTCTCCATTGTAGCCCATTTACATCATAGGAACTAAAGGCTGCATAGCCCAAGGCCTTGGAAGATAAATAAAAAAAAAATAAAGTTTAAAATCTGCCAAAGCGTACCGGTACGGGTTGCTCACTGGACCTCACTGTATCGGTACGCTAAACTCTCTGGACCCCCGCCGTACCGGTACACTGAGTCTATTTTTTCCTGTTTCATCAGTTTTCGATTTTCAATCCAATCAAAACCTTTCCAAATTCATCCCAAACATGTATAAAGATATTTTCTACATTATACATGATTCATACAAGTCTATTACAACCCATTCCATATAATTTACCTGTCAAAATGGAATTAAACCAAAAAGTTTTACATAAAACTCGGTTCAAGAGCCATAACCCGGCTCTTCTTCACTCTCGAGGCCCCGAATGTATGTCATCCACCGGAATATGCCCCGTACCTAAAATATTTCCTATATAGGGTGAGCCAACGCCCAATAGAATATTTCCTAGAAGGGCTACTCCCCACCTAAGTTCATTTGAATGTACACATTCAACAATACACAATGAATATCCATTCTAATGCAAGAATATGTAATTGATGTTGGAATCTATCCTGTCATACCATGGAATGAGATGAGACTTACTCATGCATTTTACCCCGAGTCTTAACCGACTCCCACAACACAATGCAGTGTCAATGTGTAATTTAAACCGTCAGCTATGTTACACATCAATGACATTTTCAAAACAAGGGTCTTTCTTGGAGTGGGTATTCATGGACTTACACCAACGGCACCCAGCCGACACGGAATTCATGGACATCAACCAACGGTTCCGTGTACACCGACACACTTTATGGGCTCTTATACCAACAGAGTGCGAGTCCAATCACCGGGCCTTTCACCCGAGGGATCTTTCAGCCCTTGTTGCTAACCCGACCCAATTTTTCATAAAACTGTGCGACTAAGTCGAATCATCGATCCAACATTCCCAAGTCCACTCGCCATACACCAAATGAGGTGAAGACGACAACTATGCACACACACCCTCAATTTGCGATGTCTCCGTGCAAATGCAATGTAATGAACCATTGCCCATCAATGTCATGTTCCACATGTAATGAATGTCATATGGATAACTTAAACCACACATTTTACATATCTCATGGCAATTTATGTCTTATGTACATAATCACCAATTTCATCACACATCAATATAGCAAAGAGCATATATTAACATTTGATATGCAACCACAATCCAAAACAAGCATGTATACATAACTCATGCCAACAACACATTCAATTCTTAGGGCATGAAATAAACACATACCATGCCCACCAATGCCAATTTCCAAGAAATCACCCAATCATTTCTATATATCAACCCAAGCTAGGAATTAATTTTAAACCATTTTAATACACATTTCCATAACCATAGTCAAATGACTTATGTTATTCAATACCCTTACCCATTCCATAATACACCCTAGGTAAGAAATCAACCTAAGTAGGAGAAATCCTACCTCTTGGAGCGTAAGACAAAGGGAGAAACCTCTAGAACACCTCCCTAAGCTCCAAAATCTTTGATTTCACAAAATCTCGTCTTTGAAACTTAGGTGAAATTCCTCGTTCTTGGTACGTGTACGTGGCCCTCGTCGCGTAGACCAACTTTAACTCTTGGTCCGACGGATTCCGACGGACAGAACTTCTTGGATTGAGAAGAAAGTCTTGAAAAATAATTTTTCTCCTCTCTTCCTTCAACGTCTGAACACAGTCGGCCAAATGGGTAAGAATATCTGAAGTTTCAGATATTTTGCCCCTATTTATACTTTTAATTGCGCGACCCACATTGTTCTGCTCGTTTATTACTTTCGGGTCCGTTTTTAATCCGAAACGACTTAATTAAGTTCTGGTTTCAGTTTAAATAAATTTTATTTGAAATTTTATTCAATTACAAGGAAATTTCATAATTTTCATTTTTGGGGACCTTTAAAAGTTCATTCGTCACCTCATTGTTTCGTAAAATGTGTAAAAATTTGATTATCTCAAAATTCGACAAAAATTGACATAGCAGCTCGATTTTGCGATGCAAATTCAATGGTGAAGTCCGTTGTTTCATTCGAGCTCTATATAAACATGCATTTTAAACCAGCATAATAGTGACAAATTAATATTTTGCCATTTTTTTTGAAAAAGTTTAAATTTCCCTGGGTTTTACAAACTAGATTTGGATATCAATTAAGATTTTAGTAAGAAAAATTGTGAAAAGGTACACTATATACTAGTTATTTGTGAGGGAATACTTTAGTATAATTTTTTTGTATATCAGTCCTTTTTTGCGTAAATGTTTTGTGAAAAGATATACTTTGGCTTTTTTTAAATATTTCATTTATGTAAAAGTCCATTTTCTTTATTCGTGGAAGATAAGTTAAGTAGTTAATTAAGAGATTCAGTTTCCTATTTTATTGGGACAATTTTCTTATTTTTTTATTCTATTTTAATGGCTAAGTGAGTTAGAATTTGAATGCATTCCATTTTAAAAATATTTCATATTCTCTCTCTATATGTGACTCTCACCATTAATATCTCTCTCCATATTTTATCTCTCTTTTCTCTCTATCTCCCTCTATTTTCTCTCTCAAACTCATTCTCTCTCCCATTGTTACTCTCCTCTCTCTATTTGCTCTCTATTTCTCTCCCCCCGCTTAATTTTCTTTCTCTATTTATGCAGTGTTACATTTAAGTCACATTGTGTGACACCCACCATGTGCAGTGCAAAATATTGCATATGATGTTTGTTTTGTAGTGTGATATTGGAGTCACACTTTTGATGTCCACACCATGGAAAAATAATGCATATGATGTATAGTTGCATAATGACACTGGATTCACATTGTGAAACTCACCATGTGTTTTTGACATTTTATATGATATATGTATGAAGTGTTATATTGGAGTCACAGTGGAATGTCATCCAAGTGCAAACCCTGTATATGGTGTCTATATGCAGTGTGACGTTGAAGTCATATTTGTGATGCCCACAGTGTGCCAATTCCTGGTCACACAATAATACTTTTCATGTGCCAAAACCTGCATATGTGGTGTGTATATAGTAGACATTAATGTCACAATAATAATGTCCATAGTTGTCCAACTCTGCAAATGTATTTTACAAACAGTGTGACATTAGTGNAGTTATAAAAAGTGTACTTGTCACACCCCGAATTTCAACAAACCCGGGGAGTGAGTGAAAAGGAAGAAGAAAAGTAAATGAAGGGTCATTAGGTTGGATAAATTGATTTTTTTATTGATTTTCCATATTTTTTTCATTTTTTTCCCAAAGTTTTTCAAGCTACTCTTCTTCCATNAGAATTTTAGAAAGAATTGGGAAAGATTTCAAATTAAGAAATTTAAAATTTATTTAAGTTTTGAATTTAGTTATGCATATTTGTGTGTGTATATATATATATACACAAACACAAGATATTAAAAGAGAGAAAGAGAAAGAGTTCTAATACAAGAAAACTCTAAATTTTAAGAGTTTTAGTTTTCAAATTTATTAGTTTCCTTATCTTGCTTTTTCAATAGTGATGTGATGATGTTAATGATACTTCAATCCTTCTGCTCCAAAGTACACTTTTTGTCAAATGTTTCTAAAGTTTGTACTTAAAATCAAATAAGTTATAAAAAGTGTACTTGTCACACCCCGAATTTCAACAAACCCGGGGAGTGAGTGAAAAGGAAGAAGAAAAGTAAATGAAGGGTCATTAGGTTGGATAAATTGATTTTTTTATTGATTTTCCATATTTTTTTCATTTTTTTCCCAAAGTTTTTCAAGCTACTCTTCTTCCATTTTTAGCCTATTTCTTTAAGATTTCTAAACCCCCCCTTTTGACATCCTTCCCACCTATTTAAAAGTGTTTTACACACTTAACAAGTCTTTTAATTTTTTCATAAAATTTTGACATAACCTCCTTTGTTTTTCAAGCCTTTTTTCCACCTAATATTCACAATGCTTCATATGTATCAGTAAATCACAACCCACCCTCACTCAGTGGCTACAATCCATGTAAATTAAACATACATCCTTTGTTTTTAACATACACATCTAGTTGTCGCAATATACACATATGATATTTGTTAAACAAAGATATCCTACATATCAATTGAGTTTACACCCTTACACATTAAATTGACCCAAGGCCTATATTTCATTAATTTTCTAAATTGAAATACAAGTCATTTGGGCTTTATGCCCATACATACAAAATATGCCGCAATGACCAAATATCCATTCAAGCCCCTTTTCTCTCATTCTTTTAAGACTTCCTCTAGTCTCAAGTTTATTTATTTATTTTTTGGGGAGGGGGTTCCTCAAGTCTCAAGTACCGGGAGTCTCATCTGTAATATGATATCCCACGACTGGGTCAACCCAACGGCTGGTATGAAAAAATGCTAATGTTAGAAATAAATTTAAGGCGTGACATGTGCAAGTGTATATTGTAAGAACTACAACCCCACAATCCCTCAATGCTATGCAATGTCAATATGCATGACACACTCATGCAACTCTATGTCACCCATGTCTCGCTTCATAGTCTGTCCCCGTCAGCCTGCGAGTACTGTCATTGGCCAAATTTTGGGGTTTTCACCACAGGATCTACACCCTTATAATGCATAACACCAAGTGTTCAACCCACATTATGTATGCCAAGATGCTAAGATTCATGATGCACACTAGTCCCTCCTCAAAGGTTCCATCAGCATCAACCACAAGGTCACCCCAATCCACCACATGAGCCAGATCTAGGGTGTATTTTTGGAGCATAGAGACATGAAATACCGCGTGAACATTTGATAGATTTGACGAAAATGCCAACCGGTAAGCCACTGTACCAACCCTCTCGAGTACTTCGAAGGGCTCGATATACCTCGGCGACAACTTTCCCCGCTTATCAAACTAGACCACTCCTCTTTTAGGCATCACCTTCAAGAAGACATAATCTCCCACCTCAAACTCTAGAGGTCGCCGTCATCTGTCGGCGTAGCTCTTCTGCTGGCTTTGAACCGTGAGAAGACGCTTCCGAATTAAATCCACCTTCTCCGAGGTGTCTCTAACCAAGTCCGGACCCATAAAGGGTCTCTCTCCCACCTCCGTCCAACAAACCGGAGATTGACACAACCTCCCATATAATGCCTCATAGGGTGCCATCTGTATGCTCGCCTAGTAACTGTTGTTGTAGGCAAACTCTACTAAGGGTAAGTGCTCTTCCTAGCTACCTTTAAGATCTAGGACGCATGCCCGTAGCATGTCCTCCAACATCTGGATAGTCCTCTCCGACTAACTGTCCGTCTGGGGATGAAAAGCAGTACTCATCATCAATTGTGTCCCCATGGCTCGCTGGAAACTCTCCTAAAAATGAGCCATAAACTTGGCATCCTGATCCGACACTATAGATATGGGCACCCCATGCAATCGGACAATCTCCCGTATATATAACCTGTAGAATTCCTTGAGTGTGAAGGTCATCCGCACTGCCAAAAAGTGTGCCGACTTCATAAGGCGATCCACAATCACCCACACCGCGTCATGTCCCTGCCATGTCCATGACAAGTGAGTCACAAAATCCATCGTGACATGCTCCCACTTCCACTCAGTTACCTCCAAGGCTGGAGTAATCCCGCTGGTCTCTGGTGCTTAGCCTTAACCTACTGACACATGAGACATCGGCTATCAAAATTTCCAACGTCTTTCTTCATTCCGCTCCAATAATATTGGCGACGAAGATCATGGTACATCTTCGTACCACCTGGATATACAGCAAACCAGGAACAATGTAACTCTTTAAGAATCTCCTCTCTGAGTTTCGCAGACTGGGGAACCATTATCCTTCCCCTAAACCGAAGACTACCATCTGAATGAATGACCCAATTCTCATCACATGTACCCGATCGTACCAGATCCTTGATGGACAAAATCTCAGTATCTTGTCCCTAGGACTCAATCACCCTGCTCAGTAGGGAAGGTGTAGCCACCAAGCTCCCTAAAACACCTTGAGCCTGACCCATATATCTTAGCCCAAACTGTCCCACAGTCTCGAGCATCTGCCACTCCCGGGAAGCCACACTAGCCAAGACTCCCTATGACTTCGGACTGAGTGCATTAGCCACCACATCGGCCTTACTGGGATGGTAATACAAAGTGAAGTCATAATCCTCCAGAAATTCCATCCACCTGCGCTGCCTTATGTTGAGGTCTTGCTGTGTAAAGATGTACTTCAGACTCTTATGGTCCGAAAATACTTCAAATTGCTCACCATAGAGATAGTGGTGCCAAACCTTCAAGGTAAAAACAATGGCCGCCAACTCCATGTCGTGTGTAAGGTAATTCTACTCGTGGTTCTTTAACTGCTAAGAACCATAAGCTACTACCCTCCCAGACTGCATGAATACACAACCAAGTTCGTCCTTCGAGGCATCAGAATACATTGTGTACCTCTATCCCCTTTCCGGAGCTATCAGAATAGGAGCTAATGTAAGCCTCCTCTTCAACTCCTGGAATGCATTCTCACATGAATCATTCCACTCAAAATTGACCTCCTTCCGGGTTAATCTCCTCATAAGGGCAGCTAATTGAGAGAAGTCCTCAATGAACCTCCTATAGTACCCTTCTAGTCCTAATAAACTGTGTATCTTGAAGACAGACTTCAGCTTTTCCCAATTCATAACTGCTTCAACGGTTACATCCGAAGCCGACACCACATGTCCCAAAAATTTCACTTTAGTAAGCCAAAACTCACACTTGCTGAACTTGACATACAACTGATGGTCTCTCAACTTCTAGAGTACAATCTTCAAGTGACCCTCATGCTCCTCCTTAGACTTGGAGTATATCAAGATGTCGTCAACAAAAACTATGACAAACTGATCAAGGTAGGGTTGGAACACCCTATGCATGAGATCCATGAATGCTGCTGGAGCATTCGTCAATCCGAAAAGCATGACTGTGAACTCGAAATGCCCATACCGCGTCCTAAACGCTATCTTAAGGATATCTGTCTCCCTAATCCTCAACTGATGGTAACTAGTGCCCCTTTCAGCTGATCAAACAAGTCATCAATCCTCAGCAAAGGGTACCTATTCTTGATAGTGACCCTATTCAACTACCGATAATCTATGCATAGTCAAAGGGTCTTGTCCTTCTTCTTGGCAAACAACACCGAAGTGCCCCATGGTGAAGTGCTCGGTCTAATAAAACCCTTGTCCAACAATTCCTGTAATTAGACCTTGAGTTCTTGCAACTAAGTAGGCGTCATCCTATGTGGAGTCATAGAAATGGGCGATGTACCGGGATGTAACTTAATGGTGAAGTCTACATCCCTATGTGGAGGTAATCCTGGTAGTTCATCTGAAAAAATATCCTCATACTCACACACAACTCGAGGTAGACCTAACTCTTGTCTCGCCTTGTCCTCCAGGGTAAGGCTTGCAAGCTAGCCCATTAACTATCCTTGCCATCGAGAGTTGTACACGGCCTAGGGTAAAACATCTTGCCTTTCCCCTTGAAACTTAAAACAGACACCGTCCGATGTGTAAGCAGTGACTCTCTTTCGATCACAATCAATGATGACTCGATGAGCCGTCAACCAATCCATGCCAAGGATCACATCAAATTCTGACATGTCCATGACCCTAAGGTCCACGGTGAGTAGAATCCCCGAGATCTCCAATTCACAGTTCCGACATATTTGATCAACTCTCACCCTAGTTCCTAAAGGACAACTCACATATAACGACTTTACCAAGGTCTCAACCTCTAAGCCCAAGTCTTTCATACAAGATGCAGCAATAAAAGAATGCGATGCACCAGAATCAAATAATATTCTAGCTCATAAGCGAGAGAGTAGGAATGTACCTTGTATCACTGACTAATCTGTCGGCTCAGTTTGCGGCACCATGGCGTAGACACACCCCTAGGTTCCTGAAGTACCGGCTTGTGAGCCCTGGCCTCGACCTCGACCCATGCTCTGGCCCATCCAGCCTGATTGCAGAGTCCCCGCACGAGAAGTACTAGGGCCTTGTGCAACGCCCTAGAACTGGTACTGGCTTCCCTGGCCTATGGTGGGGTAGGGAGGAATGTAGTGAATTTGTGGTTGCCCCCCTAAAGACTGGGATTGAGATGTCCCATAAAATTGGGATCCTTGCCTTTGGGGGCAACCCCTTCATGTGTCCCGACTGGTGGCAATGGAAACATGTCCTCTGCCCTGCCTGATATGTAGTCCGCTAATTTCTCCCACCTTGGGAGGATTGACCCTGGCCTTGGCCTTGATAACCACGGCCCTGCCCTTGAGGGGTAGAAGTTCTCTGCCTCTTTCCCGAGCTAGAAGAAGAAGATTTTCCCTCATTCTTCTTATCTTTCACACCCGCCTCTCGGATGTTCCATGCATCCTCTACTTCTCTCTCAATGGCCATAGCTGTCGTGATCATCGAGTCCAAGTCTTACAGAAGAAGACCCACAATTTTACCTTGGATGGACAACTTCAAGCCATCCTCAAACTTCCTCACCTTGGCCATATAATCGTCGGTGAAATGTGCTAATTCCGTGAACTTAGCCACCTATTCCATCACTGACATCGTTCCTTGTCTCAAGTCTAAAAACTCCCAGACCTTTACATGTCTAGCAGCAGTCGGGAAGTGCTTTCCCATGAAGAGCTCCTTGAACTCTACCCAAGTCATAGCCTCCAAATTCTTTGAGTCCTTCACCCAATCCCACCACAATTGGGATTCTCCCTCCAGCTTAAATGTTGCTAGGGTTATCTTGGTGGCGTCGGAGGTGATCTCTATAGCCCTCAATACCTTATTGACTTGTCGGAACCAATGGTCAACTACCATAGGATCCGTCCCTCCCATGAAGATCGGAGGTTGATGTGCCTTGAACTTCTGGAGGTTGCTCGAGCCTCCTTGTCGCCCACTAGCACCAGTCTGTGCAAGGGTGGCTGCCGTAGCACTAGCCTGTGCTATAATAGCAACCGCCGTACCAATTACCTCCGCTAAGGCTTGTTGGTCAAAAGCTAGTGGTGGTTGGTTATTGTTCCATCCACCCCGACGTCCCCTTCCTCTAGTTACCATCTACACACATGCTAGATAGCAATAGAGCATTTTATTTAGTATCCCCTGATAGGGACCAAACTTGAAAATTTGAGATTTATCTCCTTAGTTCCCTAGTAGAGTCTATGTCACCCACTAGAAAACATTTACACTTTGAACTATCCCATTTATTTCTGTTCCGACCCCCAAGGTTATGTTTTCTAACCCTAGTGTCCTTTTTTATATACATTTTACCATATATATCCTTCACATAATCACATAGCATGTAATCATGTAACAAAATGTAAGTACATAAGATGAGATGTACAATGCATGCAATGGACTAGACCCAATGCCCATTTAGCCCTAGGTAATCGCATACCTATGCTCTGATACCATGCTGCGACACCCCTAAAATCCGGGGGTTCCATTAACCACCCGTCAACCCGCGAAAATGCCTGTGATTGTCGCATGATCCGACACCACTTCAATAGTTTCCCATTTACCGGGATTTTAAACTTACATGTGAAACCCATGCACCTTTATCATTGTATTTAACCATGGTCCAATATACCACATTCCATTCTCCATTATAGTCCATTTATATCATCGGAACTAAAGGTTGCATAGCCCAAGGCCTTGGAAAACAAAAAAATTTAAAATATGCCAAAGTGTACCGATACGCTAAACTCTCTAGACCCCACTGTACCGGTACGCTGAGTCCATTTTTCCTGTTTCATTAGTTTTCAATTTTCAGTCCAATCAAAACCTTTCTAAATTCATCCCAAACATGTATAAAGATATTTTCTACATTATACATGATTCATACAAGTCTATTAGAATCCATTCCATACAATTTACATGTCAAAATGGAATTAAACCAAAAGTTTTACATAAAACTCGGTTCAAGAGCCACAACCTGACACTTCTTCACTCTCGAGACCCTGAATGTATGTCATCCATCGGAATATGCCCCGTACCTGAAATGTTTGCCGTATAGGGTGAGCCAACGCCGAGTAGAATATTTCCTACAAGGGCTACTCCACACCTAAGTACATATGAATGTACACATGCAACTAAACACAGTCAATATCCGTTCCAATGCAAGAATATGTAATTCATGTTGGAATCTATCGTGTCATGCCATGAAATGAGATGAGACTCACTCATGCACATTACCCCGAGTCTTCGCCGACTCCCAGAACACAATGCAGTGCCAATGTGTAATTTTAACCGTCATCTATGTTACACATCAATGACATTTTCAAAACTAGGGTCTTTCTTGGGGTGGGTATTCAAGGACTTACAACAATGCCACCCAACCGACACGGAATTCATGGACATCAACCAACGGTTTTGCGTACACCGACACATTTTTTGGGCTCTTATACCAATGGAGTGGGAATCCAATCACCGAGCCTTTCACCCGAGGGATATTTCAGCCCTTCTTGCTAACCCCCACCTAATTTTTCATAAAATCGTGCGATTAAGTCGAATCATCGATCCAACATTCCCAAGTCCACTCGTCATATACCAAATGAGGTGAAGATGACAACCATGCACACACACCCTCAATATGCGATGTCTCCGTGCAAATGCAATGTAATAAACTACTGCCCATCAATGTCATGTTCCACATGTAATGAATGTCATATGGACAACTTAAACCACACATTTTACATATCTCATGACAATTTATGTCTTATGTACATAATCACCAATTTCATCACACATCAATATAGCAAAAGAGCATATGTTAACATTTGATATTCAACCACAATCCACAACATGCATGTTATATATAACTCATGCCAATAACACATTCAATTCTCAGGGCATGAAATAAACACATAACATGCCCACCAAAGCCAATATCCAAGAAATCACCCAAGCTAGGAATTGATTTTAAACCATTTCAATACCCATTTCCATAATCATAGTCAAATGACCTATGTTATTCAATACCCTTATCCATTCCATAATACGCCCTAGGTAATAAATCAACCAAAGTAGGAGAAACCCTACCTCTTGGAGCGTTAGATGAAGGGAGAAACCTCTAGAACACCTCCCTAAGCTCCAAAATATTTGATTTCACAAAATCTCGTCTTTGAAATTCCTCGTTCTTCGTACGTGCGCGTAGCCCTCATCCCGTAGACCAACTTGAACTCTTGGTCCGACGGATTCCGATCGACGAAACTTCTTGGATCGAAGAAGAAAGCCTTGAAAAATGATTTTTCTCCTCTCTCCCTTCAACGTCTGAACACAACCGGCAAAATGGGTAAGAATATCTGAATTTTCAAATATTTTTCCCCTATTTATACTTTTAATTGCGTGGTCCACATTGTCCCCGCTCGTTTATCACTTTTGAGTCCGTTTTTAACCCGAAACGACTTAATTAAGTTCTAGTTTCAGTTCAAATAAATTTCATTTGCACTTTTATTCAATTATAAGGAAATTTCATAATTTCTATTTTTGGGGACCTTTAAAAGTTTATTTGACACCTCATTATCTCGTAAAACGTGTAAAAATTCGAATATCTCAGAATTCGACGAAAATTGACATGACAGCTCGATTTCACGATGCGAATCCAACGGTGAAGTCCGTTGTTTCATCCGAACTGTATATAAACATGCATTTTAAACCCGCATAATAGTGACAAATTACTATTTTGCCTTTTTTTGAAAAAAATTAAATTTACCCGGGTTTTACAAACTAGATTTGGATATCAATTAAGATTTTAATAGGGAAAATTATGAAAAGTTACACTATATACTGGTTATTTGTCAGGAAATACCTTAATATAATTTTTTTGTATATGAGTCCTTTTTTGTGTAAATGTTTTGTGAATAGATATACTTTGGCTTTTTTTAAATATTTTATTTACGTAAAAGTTCTTTTTCTTTGTTCGTGGAAGATAAGTTAAGTAGTTAATTAAGAGATTCAGTTTCCTATTTTATTGGGACAATTTTCTTTTTTTTTTTAATTCTTTTTTAATGGCTAAGTGAGTTAGAATTTGAATGGATTCCATTAGTTTTAAAGATATTTCATATTCTCTCTCAATGTGACTCTCACCATTAATATCTCTCCTTATTTTATCTCTCTTTTCTCTCTATCTCCCTTTATTTTCTCTCTCAAACTCATTCTCTCTCCCATTGTTACTCTCTTCTCTCTTTTCGCTCTGTCTCACTCTTTCCCCCCCGCTTAATTTTCTTTATCTATTTATGCAGTGTTACATTTAAGTCACATTGTGTGATACCCACCATGTGCCATGTGTTTTTGAAACTTTATATGATATATGTATGAAGTGTTATATTGGAGTCACAATGGGATGTCATCCATGTGCAAACCCTGTATATGGTGTCTATATGCAGTGTGACGTTGAAGTCATATTTGTGATGCCCACAATGTGCCAATTCTTGGGTCACACAATAATACTTTTCATGTGTCAAAACCTGCATATGTTGTGTGTATACATTAGACATTAATGTCACAATAATAATGTCCGTAGTTGTCCAACTCTACAAATGTATTTTACAAGCAGTGTGACATTAGTGTCATAGTATATCTATCACAATTTTTTGTCACAAAATGCATATATACACACAGAGAGAGAGAGAGAGAGAGAGAACTAAATAGTTCTAATTTAAGAAAATTCTTAAATTTTGGAATTTTAGAAAGAATTGGGAAAGATTTCAAATTAAGAAATTTAAAATTTATTTAAGTTTTGAATTTAGTTATGCATATGTGTATGTGTGTGTGTGTGTATATATATATATATATATACTCATACACACAAGATATTAAAAGAGAGAAAGAGAAAGAGTTCTAATACAAGAAAACTCTAAATTATAAGAGTTTTAGTTTTCAAATTTATTAGTTTCCTTATCTTGCTTTTTCAATAGTGATGTGATGATGTTAATGGTACTTCAATCCTTCTGCTCCAAAGTACACTTTTTGTCAAATGATTTTAAAGTTTGTACTTAAAATCAAATAAGTTATAAAAAGTGTACCCTGTCACGCCCCGAATTTTCACAAACCGGGGAATGAGTGAAAAGGAAGAAGAAAAGTAAATGAAAGGTCATTAGCTTGAATAAATTGATTTTTCATTTATTTTTCATATTTTTCCATTTTTTTCTCAAAATTTTTTAAGCCACTTTTTTGCCATTTTTAGCCTACTACTTTAAGATTTCTAAACCCCCTCTTTTGACATCCTTCCCACCTATTTAAAAGTGTTTTTACACACTTAACAAGTCTTTTAATTTTTTCATAAAATTTCAACATTACCTCCTCTTTTTGTTTCAAGCCTTTTTCCCACCTAATATTCACAATGCTTCATATATATCAGTAAATCACAAACCACCCTCACTCAGTGGCTACAATCCATGTAAATTAAACATACATCATTTGTTTTTAACATACACATCTAGTTGTCTCAATATACACATATGATACTTGTTAAACAAAGATATCCTACATATCAATTGAGTTTACACCCTTACACTTTAAAATGACCCAAGGTCTATATTTCATTATTTTTCTAAATTGAAATACAAGTCATTTGGGCTTATGCCCATACATACAAAATATGCCCCAAGGACCAAATATCTATTCAAACCCCTTTTCTCTCCTTCTTTTATGACTTCTTCAAGTCTCAAGTTTTATTTATTTATTTATTTTTGTTTTTATATTTTTTTTAGGAGGGGGAGGGGGAGGTTCCTCAAGTCTCAAATATCGGGAGTCTCATCTGTAATATGATATCCCACGACTGGGTCAGCCCAACGACTGATATGAAAAAATGCTAATGCTAGAAACAAATTTAAGGCGTGACATGTGCAAGTGTATATTTTAAGAACTACAACCCCACAATCCCTCAATGCTATGTAGTGTCAATTTGCATGGTACACTCATGCAACTCTATGCCACTCATGTCTCGCTTCACAGTCCGCCTCCGTCAGCCCGCAAGTACTGTCATTGGCCAGATTTTGGGTTTTTCACCATAGGATCTACACCCTCATAAATATATAGCACCAAGTGCTCAACCCACACTATGTTCCAAGGATTCATGTATGCCAAGATGCCATGATTTTTCTCAATGTGAATTCTATGAAATATTTCATCAAACACGTGATGTATAACTTAAAATATGCCTCATTCATAAAGTAAAACATAACTTCAAATTCACAACACTTTATCTACATGAATGCAAGGCATAATTTAATGAATTAAATATATGATCAAGCTTCATATTCATTACTTTCACAATTTTTCAAAGAAACTACAAATACACAAACCACCAATTCATGGAATAAATCATAACTCTCAAACCACAAGAGTTTCTCTACGTGAACATAACCTAGAATATAATAATCCAACACATAAGCAAGATACACCTTTATCATATTAACAAATTGTCAAGAAAATCAAAGAACAAAAAAGTACTTAAACTACTAACTCTAAGTTTTCAAAGCAACTACCACCTAAGTGATTTTCTAACATTAAGTAAACACCTAAATCATTCAATCAACACATAAGAAGGCAAGAAAACTTAAATATATTCCCAACTTAACAAAATATCATACCTAAAATGATTTTTCTCAAACCAAGAGAGTTGTGTTCACTGTATAGTGAAATTGATTGATGAGAATATAGCCCTTATTGAGAGAAACAACTTCTTAGAAGGAAGTCTCGCAAAAATCTTGACCTAGGAATGAGTTTTGGTGACTTGAAGCTTGAAGAACCTAGGGTTTTTCTTCTTTTTTTCCTTCTTGAACGTGTACTGCCCTTTCCCAGACCAAAAACTGATATTTTCACACTAAGGAAGTTGTATTTATAGTGAAGGGGCAAAGACGTAAAATAACCCTTTTACCCTTTATGAATCCGGGACCCCGTTACACTACAACCTATCCCGAAACGTCTCAATGCGACATTTTATTTTAACCAAAGTTCTTAAAATTATTTTAACTGAAATTTTTCAAAAAAATAGATTTTCTCTTATGGCCATGTTTGGCCAGCCCCACCTGGGCCAGCCAGGATGCCCTTTTGGTCTAATTTTTAAAATTATGTATGTTTAGGTTCAAATTCACACGGTAAGTTTATTTTAACATTCTAAGCATGTTTCTCTTCTATGTCATACTCAAATTATGCTCATAAACATGACCTACACCTAAATGATGCATATATAGTGCCCTACCGACAAATGATGCATGAATAATGTCTTACCGGCAAAACTGAAAAATTTATTATCACTTTTCAGATCTCTGTACCGACTTCCAAAAAACCTATTTTAATATCCTACGGATAAATTGGTTGTATTCAAATCCAAATGGACTTCTGCCCAGCTCAAATCTAATTTATTGACAGGCCTAACTATACATGAATAATGATGGTGTAAATCGAATTGTATGAGTAATGAATTGTAATTATGCTTTGCAGTGATGATGTTGTGATAATAAAAGAAATGTTTTTCTAGGGGCTGGGAGGATTAACATAAAAGAAGTATAATAGTTCACCAGCTCGGGAGCTCGGCTAATCCACTCTTTAATGGAGACTCTTACTCCTTGTCTTTCAATAATGCTGATTGCAAGAGTACAATGGCTAGTTTTTGCCTCTAGGGTCCTCTCCCCTCCTTGGGGGTGTTACATAGTATTTATAGGGCTGTTCCTTATTCAGTGGGATCTTGGTCGAGATTCTTGCCCTTATTTCGTGGGGTTCTCCTTAATTCTAGGAGAAGATCTTAGTTGGTTGAGATTAGGTGCCTTGATTATAGCTTTCTAACGCTTTAGGAACCTCTCGTAGTTATCCAGCCGTTGCCTTCCCTCAAGAGACATTCAGTCCTTGCCTTTTGACCTCAGTTAATATGGCTGACCTCCCGGTCTAAGCTGAACTCCTAAGCTAACACTTGGGATTTACTTTAGGCATCATCAGTTGCCCCCCAGCCCTTGGCCCAAGCGAGCTTGGGCATGGCCTGAGCTGCTTTCGCATTGGACCAAGCCTAAACCTAGCTGACCTTAGTCTGCATGTGAGATGCACGTGGGGGGGGGGGCTCTTTGACAGTTTATAGCAATCATGGCTTCCTCGATTCTCACGCGTGTTTCAGCCCACGTCACTCCAGCTTTAAATGCTCAATCGATTGCTCAAAAAACCGCTAAAAACTCCTTATTCATCTTCTACGCTGTTCACCTTTGTCTCCGACTCTTTCTCTCTGTGATTTTTGGGTTTTCCTCCACGTGATTCTCTTATTCTCTGCTCAAAATTGTGCTTTCTAGGTTCGACTCAAAGTCCTGCTTTGCTCTTCTCCTCCAATTTTGTTCTTTGGCTGTTGTTTGTTGTTCTCTTCCCTGTCTAGGTACGCTTCCTTCTGCCCCTTTCTCTTTCTCTTGCCTTTCCTCACTCTAGATCCCTCGACTTCGAGGTGGCCATTATTTTTTTGGGTTTTTCGGTTCTTTTTCTTTTGGAATCGCGATCATTGCCTATCTCCTCTTCCTTGCTTTGTGGATTGGAACTCCACTGTGCGAATTCTTACTATTGGGAGGTATAGTGCTGACCCTAGGATTATCATGGGGTGTTTAGTTAGTATTCCTCCTTTTTATAATTCTTTCGATTTGCCTTTCTCTTTGCCAATCATGTCTGCCTCCTCTGGAGCAACTCCCGCCTCTATTTCCTTCCTAGGTGATAGGTCTGCCGAGAGAGATTCTGATTTAGGGGATGTAGGTGATGAGATTGACAACTTCCCCGGTGTTAAGGCTGTCGATACCGAGGTGGACTCCAAGGAACTCCCCTCATCTTCCTCTTATGTACCTCCTAGTGCTGACAAGGGTAAGGGCAAGGTGAGTGAGGTTGGGATTCCTGATAGTATAGTGGGTATGGGGGCTACCTTCAGGCATGCTGAGCTCGTGGGTCCTAGTGGAGTGGATCCTATTCTCATGGAAGCTCTTAGTTCTCATATTGGTTTTTCCCCTGGTATTCAGCCCTGGTGCCCGGATAAACTCACCCCATACATTGCCCAAGTGCACAAAAGAGTTTGTTTCTTTGTGGCCGTTTTTGAGAATGACCTTCGTTTCCCTATGCACCCCTTCATCAAAAATGTTCTATAGCACCTCAATGTCTGCCTTGCTCAGCTTTCTCCTAACTTCTGGAGTGTTTTAGTGGGTCTTTTAGTTTTCTTTAAGAAGCACGGGCTTGAGACTCCCACCATTTCTCTGCTTATGGACCTTTTCAATGTCAAACTTACCTCAATTGAGGGCTTTCTATATGTTTCTAGGTGGACCTCGTCTAGGCAGATCATCACACACCTCCTGAGTTCTCATAAAGGTTTGAAAAATAATTTCTTTTTCGTTAGGGGTGTCAACTGGGAATACAACCCTGCTGATAAAATAGACACTATTGGGATTCCCAGAGCCTGGTCAGCCCCAGATAACTTAGGTGAGTTCTTGCTTGACTGAACTGTGGTTTGAAGATTTATGAGTTGTTTTCTTGACCTCTACATTTTTGGTGTTCTCCCTTTCTTAGGCATTCGACCTGAACTCAGCGCCGAGGACAAGCGGGTGAAACTGAAGTTGGCTAAGTGTAATCCAGAGAGGTACTTTAACCTCCTTAAGCCCTAGGAATTAGAAAGGCAGGGATTCGGCCCTCCTCCAATCCCATTTTCCTTTATCCGACCTGAGGACATAGAAGGTAATGCTCTTTCCCTTATTTGGTTTCATTGATTTCCTCCATTTCTTTTTCCTTTTGACTAACCAGCTCAAGCCAAATCTCCCAAGGTCTTCTATAATGAAGCCTACCCCTGAGATGCTCCAAGTTAAGGTAGAACTATTGAAGAAGAAAAATAAGGGTGGTACCAAGCGCAAGGTTGATGGCAGTTCTGGTGGGAGCCCAGTTACTCGAGCTAAGGTTCAAAAAATGAGTATTTTCTCTACCTCTGCCTCTATCCAGAAGACTCCACCATCCCCCCTATATGCTTTACCAATTAGGACTTTCTCTCCCCCAAGGGACCTGACCTGTCACTGAAGATGCTCTTGGGCGAGACCAGTCCTCCCCTTTTGTATCTAAAGTTGAGAGGGCCTTGGAGACTGCTCGCACTTTTCCTGGTCGTGTTGCTTCTGCATCAACCAAGGAGACCTCCCAACCTCTCGTGACAGGCAAAGGGGTCTTCTCAAAGTCTGAGAATTCTCTTATTACCAATATGAAGCGTGCTGCAGAGGTCATTGCCTCCATTATCCCAGAGTCTGACGTTGATGCGGCCACTTCTGTACCCCTGGGAACCTGTATTTCCACTGCGCTGTATGGCTGTACTTTGGTGAGATTCTAATTTATCAAATTCTCCTTTTTTTTTTTTGGTTGTCCTGCACTCTTCCCTTTACACTAATCTTTCATGCTTGTCTTCAAACCGCCATTCAAATAAGTAACTTTTTAAAGCGAATCCAAGCCCTAGAGGGGGCGGTCAATGCTTTCAAAGCTTTTGAGTTGAAGTGTGCCAATCTGGCCTTTGAGAATAATGACCTTAAGGTCCAGGTAAAGGAGTTGCAAGAGCAAGTGGAGTAGCAGTCTTTCCTTGCTAAGTCCAGACAAGAGGAGCTTAGCAAGACTAAGGAAAACCTCCAGTCAAAAATCGATGACTAGATCGAGGAGAGCCGAAAGTCTGTTGATGCTCTAGCTTCCTTCAAGAACATGAAGAGGGAGTACGAGGTGCTAGTAGAGGCCAATGATGCTGTCAGGGAGGAGTTAGGGGCTGCCAGGGAGGTGCTGGAGGTGCGAGACACTACCATCCAAAAAAAAGATGAGTTGATTGCCCAGCTAGAGGATGACGTTCTCACCAGGTGGGCAAAAAGGTGGATTGCTTTCCAGGGTATAGTTGAAAGGAATTACCCTGAACTGAACTTTGACTTTTCAATTCCCCCTAAGGAAGAGGCCGAGGGGTCTGATGAAGAAGAGGATGATGCTCTTGCTCCTCCTGTTTTTGAAGATGTGCAAATAGACTCTAGAGGGCTCATTCCTCTAGTTGGGACTTCAGCCCAAGATGCTTCTGCCTCCTTAGGCATCTCTACTCCTCTGGCTGCTGAGTCTGATTCTTTCCTCCCTGTTGAGCTTGTCACAAGAGCCTTGGTTGAATTTGAGGTCCCGGCCTCTTTGCCTACTCTTGGCCCTCCTGAAACTTTAACTGTTGTTATGCCAGAGAGGTCGCCTGCTGAGCTAGAGAACCCTTCTTCCATTCCTCGTGCTAAGACATCAACTACTGCACTGCAGGGCCCTTCATCTACTTTCCCTTCAAAAACTTAGGATTTGTAGCTTTGGGCTAATTATCTCAGAATTGTAACATTTTGAAACAAAAATTTCAGAATTGTAGCATTTTGTATCTTTAATTTACTACTTATAGCTCTCCTTCTTTACCTTTGCTTTTAATTTGTTGCTCTACTCTACCATCAATCGAATATGATATTCCTTAACTCTTTGCCCCCTTTGCTTCAAGGGGTCATTCAAATCTCCTTGAAGTAAAAATGTTAGGAATAACTGTTGATGTGCCTAGCTGAGCTTCTAGCTTCTCAACCTACTTCTGTCCGAACTCCAGCAACTAATCACCAGAGCTCTGACTTTACTTCATCCTCAAAGATTTAGGATATGAAGCCATTTTTTTAAACTTATCAACTCATGGTAGTGACAATTTTAAACCAAAATGCAGCTATGTAACTTCTACTGCATAATGCAATCTTCTCAACCCTTTCCCTCTCTCTACAAATGGATAGGAAATTTGCATGACCAGTTTAGCATACATAGTAGGGGTGTAGTTTTTAGCTGTTTGAAATATATCACAATGAGTACCTGAAGTCTTACCCTTAAGGAGCTTCCATTTGCTAACATGCGTAGCTGACCTTTAAGGAGCTTTGATTTGCTGACCTACATAGCTGACCCTTAAGGAGCTTTGATTTGCTGACCTGCATAGCTGACTTGCTCCAGGGCTAAATAACCTCCGAGTTGACTTGAGGGGACCCTTTGGTAAACCTTAGGAGTCATGTGCACGTGTAGCCATTGGTCAGGTTCTCTTTTCTACTCGTGAGTTCAGCAAATCTGATTAGGTGAAGTGAAGTGCGTACAATCATGCTCTGTCCAGTGGTTCCGATGTGCCGAGGTCCTAGACTGCCATGGACCACACGCAAGGTGACAACCTGGAAGAACATGCCTAGATGCAGTTGCTTGAGTGCATTGACTTCCTCATTTTCTGACTTGCTGACCTCCGGATGTATAAGGTTTTATTTTGACCTTTCTTTGATGCTCTGGACCCTCCTTGGAGGTCTACTTGTTTTATACGACTAGGAATTTTGCTTTGATTGTACCCTTGTAACCACAGATGTTCTGGAAAACTGAATTTTTCCATATTTACATGGACCAATGAGTTCATCATTCTTGTTATGAATTAGTAAGTTTATCCCAAGCTCTTGAGCTCTTCTCATGAACAAGTGAGTTCTCTATAAATGTTTTTTTTTATGAACTAATGAGTTCATCGCGAGCTCTAAAGCTCTTTTCTATGAACTAATGAGTTTATCGTGAGCTCTAAGGCTCTTTTTATGAATTGATGAGTTCGTCGTGAGCTCTAAGGCTCTTTCTATGAACTAATAATCGTGAGCTCTAAGGCTCTTGTTATGAACTAATAAGTTCATCGAGAGATTTAAGGCTCTTTCTATGAACTGATGAGTTCTTCGTGAGCTCTAAGGCTCTTGTTATGAACTAATGAGTTTATCGTAAGCTCTAAGACTCTTGTTATGAACTAATGAGTTCATCGTGAACTCTAAGGCTCTTGTTATGAACTAATGAGTTCATCGCAAGCTCTAAGGCTCTTTCTATGAACTAATGAGTTCATCGTGAGCTCTAAGGCTCTTGTTATGAACTAATGAGTTCATCGTGAGCTCTAAGGCTCTTGTTTTTTTTTTTGCGTGCTCATAAGGATAGATGAATCACATAATTGCTACTTTTTTTTTTAACAATGGTTCATAATACAAGATAAATTTATTGAAAAAATTTCCTAAGATGTTCTGCATTCCATAAATGGGGCAGGACTTTCCTTTCTTCCATTTGTAACTTATAATTTCCCGGTCTAATTACTCGAGAGACTATGTATGGACCTTCCTAGTTAGGCCCCAATTTCCCATGAGTAGGATCCTTTCTTGCCAGTAGAAGCTTCCTGAACACCAGATCTTCGACCTTGAAACTCCTATGCTTGACCTTCCTGTCGTAGTACCTAGCTGTTTTCCTTTGGTAGTTCTTTATGTTGTTTAGTGCTGCCTCCCTCTTTTCTTCCAACAGATCCAAACTTAGCAAAAGGGAATTACCATTATTTTCCTCGTTTGCTAATTCTGTTCTAAGTGAAGGGAGCCCAACTTCGACAGGCAGCACTGCTTCGGAACCAAAAGTTAAAGCAAATAGAGTCTCTTATGTTGCTGACCTGGTAGTTGTCTTGTAGGCCCATATCACTTATGGGAGGTGTTCTACCCACTTACCCTTCAGACTTTCCAACTTGGTCTTCAGGGCGAACTTTAAAGTCCTGATGGTGACTTCTACTTGTCCATTGGACTGGGGATGAGCTGGGACAGAGAAGTAATTCTTTATTTCAAGCTCGACATAGAATTTTTTGAACTTTGGGTTGTCGAACTGCTTCCCATTATCCGACACAATTGCTCTGGGGGATCCCAAATTGGTAGATTATGGATTTTCAAGTAAAATTCTGAACCTTTTGTTCTGTAATGGTTTCTAAGGGCTCCACCTCTGCCCACTTGGTAAAGTAATCCACCCTTATAATGGCGAACTTGCATTGTCCTACACCAGTGGGAATAGGTCCTAGAATATCTAGACCCCATTGTTGGAATGGCCAAGGGCTTATTACTAAGGTCAAGAACTCTAGTGGGCAATGAGGGATGTTGGCATGCATCTGGCAAGCCTTGCATTTTCTGACTAGGTTTGTTGCGTCCTTGAGCAAAGTGGAAAAATAATACCCCTGCCTTAGAGTCTTTCCTGCCAAAGCCCGTGTCCCAATATGATTGCCACAGACTCCCCCGTGGATTTCTCTGAGTATGTAGTTGGCATCTTTATCTCCCGCGTATTTAAGGAGTGGAGTTGAAAAACCTCGCTTATACAAGCTTCCCTACAGAATGGAGAATCTAACTGACATGGTTCTCAGCTTTGCACCCTCCTTGGGGTCTTCTAGCAGGGCTCCCTTTTGGAGATACTCTAAGATGGGGTCCATCCAGCTTGGTGGATTCTGTATGGGGAGCACTTCCTCATCTTCAACACTAATGAATGGTTTCGCCAGATGCTCTACGGGCATCAACCTGTCCAAATTTTCTTGTGAAGCTGTTGCCAACCTTGCCAAAACGTCTGCTCTCGAATTTTCAGTTCTAGGGACATGTCTGATCTTTACTTGCACAAAATTCTTAGTTAATTCTTGCACATTTCTAAGATAAAGGGTCATCTTCTCACCCTTAGCCTCGTAAGCACCCTCTATCTGTTTCACCATGAGTTGTGAGTCACTGTAGATCTCTAGTTGCTCGGCTTCCATTGAATAAGCTAAGTTGAGCCCTACTATAACTGCCTCATACTCAGCTTCGTTGTTTGAAGCTTTGAATCCAAATCTCAGTGCATATTCAACATCTATCTCATCGGGGGATGTCAAAATCAAACCAGCTCCGCTGCCCTAGCATTGGAAGCTCCATCTATCGAAAGTTTCCACGTGGGGAGGTCAGGTACTAATTGCGCTGTCTTTGCAGGGTATTCTAGTTGTGAATTCTATAATGAAATCTACCAATATCTACCTCTTAATGGTTGTCCTTGGCTTGTACCTGATGTCAACCTCACTAAGTTCAATGGCCCATTTAACCAGTCTCCCCAAAGATTCTGGCTTGTGCAGCACTTGCTTCATAGGTAGATCTGTTTTAACTTCGATAGTGTGAGCCTGGAAGTAGGGTCTAAGTCTCCTGGCGGTTGTCACTAAGGCTAAAATAAGTTTCTTCATTTTAGGATATCTTTCTTCTACCCCCCTCAGAGCTCTACTGCAGTAATAAACTGGTTGCTGAGCTCTGTCCTTCTCCCTTACTAGCGTTGCGCTGGTTGAGAACTTTGAGACAGCCAGGTAAAGGGTAAGTACTTCTCCTTCTAACGGGCTTACCAAGACAGGTGGGGAGCTTAAGTATTCTTTCAATGCTTTGAAAGCTTCTTCACGCTGAGCATCCCATTGAAAGGCTTTCTTAAAGACTTGAAAAAAGGGCTAACACTTGTCGCTTGATCTAGAAATGAAATGACTCAGGGCAGCTATTCTCTTGATTAAACGCTGTATTTCCCTCGTGTTGGAGGGAGGCTGCATATCCAACACTGCTTTTACCTTTTTGGGGTTAGCCTCTATCCCTCTACTATTAACTATGAAGCCCATAAATTTTCCTGCTGACACCCCAAAGGCGCACTTAGCTGGGTTGAGCTTCATATTGTATTCTCTCAGGACCTGAAACGACTCTGCTAAGTATCCAATGTGGAGCTCTGCCTTTGGTGATTTGACTAGCATGTCGTCAATGTAGACCTCCATGGAGGTCCCAATCTATTTTTGAAACATCTTATTCACTAGGCGCTGGTAAGTGGCTCATGCATTTTTTAACCCGAAAGGCATCACTTGATAGCAGTATGTCCCTTGCTCAGTTATGAATGAGGTCTTCTCTTGGTCATTGGGATCCATCCTGATCTGATTGTACCCATATAAGGCATCCATGAAGCTGAGGAGCTCATGTCCCGCAGTGGCATCTGCAATCAAATTTATATGGGGTAAAGGAAAACTATCTTTCGGTCAAGTACGGTTGAGGTCTGTAAAGTCAATGCAAAGCCGCCATTTGCCGTTTGTCTTCTTGACTAGGACTACATTGGCTAGCTAGACTAGGTAATCCACTTCTCTAATGGCTTTTGCGTGNACGGTTGAGGTCTGTAAATTCAATGCAAAGACGCCATTTGCCGTTTGTCTTCTTGACTAGGACTACATTGGCTAGCTAGACTAGGTAATCCACTTCTCTAATGGCTTTTGCGTGAAGGAGCTTGCTGACCTCTTTGTTGATGGCCTTCTGATGCTCCGGGGTGAAGTTCCTCCTCTTCTGCTTAACGGACTTACAAGCTGGATTCACGCTGAGCTTGTGAGTGATGACAAAAGGATCAATCCCTTTCATGTCCTCTTGTTTCCATGCAAAAACTTCCTTGTTCCTTTTCAAGAATTGGATGAGGAGATCCTTGATCTCCTTGCTCAGCTTGGATCCAATGTAAACAAGATGTTCTGGCTCCTCATCCATTTGAATTGGTTCTAGCTCTTCTGATGGTGTTATTCTGGTCTCGAGTTCATCCCTCATGTCAAGCTCATCCAATTGGATGCTCTCAACCTCCTTATTTCTCATGGATGCCATGTAGCATTCCCGTGCTACGCGCTAGTCTCCTCAGACCACTCCAACTCTGTTTTCTGTTGGAAACTTCACCACAAGGTGATAGGCAGAGGGAATAGCCCTTACAGAATTGAGCGAGGGTCTTCCAAAGAGCATATTGTATGCTGAAGGTGCATCAACCACTAGAAATTTCATAGTTGTTGTAGTCTGACAGGGTGGGTCACCTAAGGTCAAGATAAGTTGGATTGACCCTAGGGGCAACACCCTTTCTCCTGAGAATCCCAATAGGTGGGCACTTACTAGTTCAAGCTTTTCCCTTCCTATATCCATTTTATCGAAACTAGAAGCAAAAATGATGTCTACCGAGCTGCAATTGTCAATCAAAACACGATGGACAGTCCTATTGGCCACCATAGCTCTTACCACCAAAGGGTCATCATGGGGATGTTGGCAGCCCTCCAAATCTGAATCTAAGAAAGTGATAGCCATGTCTAAGCGCGGAGACTTAGACACAATATATACTTTGGGAGCTTCTATGGCTCTGATTTTTCACAATTGGGCCTTTCTGGCAGTG
The DNA here is from genome assembly GCA_963454935.2 of Ilex paraguariensis. Taxonomy (NCBI): domain Eukaryota; kingdom Viridiplantae; phylum Streptophyta; class Magnoliopsida; order Aquifoliales; family Aquifoliaceae; genus Ilex; species Ilex paraguariensis. The sequence continues at coordinate 144,204 of CAUOFW020008291.1, read as the reverse complement.
CTGGACCCTCCTCCTCCAGCAAATCCTCCAGATATCACTCTAATTTCCCTATAGGTCCCTGGTCTAGCTTTGGTGCTTGACGCTGAGGGGGTGGAGGTGGGAGAGGTCAGTTTTGATTATCATTGGCCATATAACGCCGCAATTGCCCTCGCTAGATTAGAAATTATATTTCCTTCTTCAATTGGATACAATCGTCGGTGTGATGATCATGGTCTCTGTGGAAGTCACAATACTTCGTAAGATCCCTTTTTGTCGGGTCTGCTTTCATTCGGGCTGGCCACCTTGAGAATGTCTCATGTTGCACCTCATATAGTATTTGAGACACCGTAGCAGTCGGAGGAGTGAGCTGTCGGGGTGCATACCTCTGTTGTAGCTCTAGTTGTGGAGGGCCGAGGCGAACCCTGACATTTTCTCTTCTCTTTGGGGAACGCTCTCTGTCTCTTTTTGGAGACCTGCCTCATTTTCTTTCCTTTTTGGGACTTCGTTCTCTCTTATTTTCTTTCTTCCTTTTCTCCTTTCTCGACGAAGAGCTCTCGACCTTGGAGAAGGGCGCTTCCTCACCATTTATGTACTTTTGTGCTTTGGCAAGCACCTCTGCCATACTAGCCTAGGGGTTCTTTGAGATGAAAAACATCAGATCTTTTGACTGAACTCCCAGACCTGCTATGAAGGCTATAATAACAAATTTTTTGTCAGCAAAATTTTTGTCTAGGACATCCACCTTCAAGGATTCTGAGTTGAACCGTTGGACATAAGACCGTAGGTTCTCATCAGGTCCCTGTTTCACATTTAACAAATGGTAGCTCAGTTTTCTATAGGTCCAAGCTCCAATGAAGTGGGACACAAACGAGATTGACAGCTCTTTAAAAGAGGAGATCAAGGCTGGGGGGAGTCTATTAAACCATGCTAAGGCTGAGCCCTTCAAGGTGATAGCAAAGGCCCTGCATTTAATTGGATCTTGATATCCATGCAACTCCATTTAGTTTTTGTAGGTGTTGAGGTGGTCCACGGGATCCTTTGTCCTATTGAAAGCATCCACCTGCTGCATTCTGAATTAATGTGGGAGAGGGAAGTGCAGCACCCCAACAGTGAATGGGGATTCGGTTTGTTACACCAAGGCATCCATAGTGACTGGGGCCTTGCTCTTCACTGCCTCCTTCATCTGGCTGAGCTCTTGTTGGATGTATTTGAAACGTTGCTCCCAGTGATGTTCTCTTCTCTCTTGTTGATAAGGGAAGAAATCGCTCCTCTCTCCTTTCTTACATTGACTTTGCACTTCCTCGTTGTGACCATTCCTAAAAGGTAGGCGAGATTCTTGCCCCAAGGTCTGGCTATTCTCTCCCACCACATTAACTTCTCTGAGGGGGTCGAGATGCAGTTGCTTCCTTGGTGGTGGATTATTCTGGCTTCTTTAGGCCAGTCGCGCCTCCTGTGGGCATTGTAGGAGCTTTAAGAGCTCTTCATTCTATTTTATCAAATTTTCATTGACAAGACGAAGGGTCTCCATGTTATTATTCATGGGAAGGCTCCCCATGGGGGGATCTGCTTCTTGTGTATTTTCAGGTTGTCTGCTATTTACGACTTCTTATTGATCTTGCATCCGTCGAGGATTGGTCTAACTTCGGCTCATGTTTCACATTGATACCATCAGTCACTAGAAAATCAGCTTTATTTGTAACATGAACAGTCATATTTCCACAGACGGCGTCAAACTGATGGTGTAAACCGAATTGTATGAGTAATGAATCGTAATTATGCTTTGCAGTGATGATGTTGTGATAATGAGAGAAATGTTTTTCTAGGGGTTGGGAGGATTAACATAGAAAAAGTATAGTGGTTCACCAGCTCGGGAGCTCGGCTAATCCACTCTTTAATGGAGACTCTTACTCCTTGTCTTTGAATAATGATGATTGCAAGAGTACAATGGCTAGGTTTTGCCTCTAGGGTCCTCTCCCCTCCTTGGGGGCGTTACATATTATTTATTGGGCTGTTCCTTATTCAGTGGGATCTTGGCCAAAATTTTTGCCCTTATTTCGTGGGGTTATCCTTAATTCTAGAAGAAGATCTTGGTTGGTTGAGATTAAGTGTTTTGATTATAGCTTCCTAATGCTTTAGGAACCTCTCGTTGTTATCTAGCCGTTGCCTTGCCTCAAGAGACATTCAGCCCTTGCCTTCTGGCCTCAGTTAATATGGCTGACCTCCCGGTCTGAGCTGAACACCTGAGCTAACACTTGAGATTTACTTTAGGCATCATCAAATAATATTCTCGATAAATAGACGTCATTTGTACTTACTAGGAGAACAATAAATGACTCAAGCTTTTCATGAACCATTTGGAACAAGCCTATGTTGCAACTTGTTTATGTTCATTCATTTTTTCAAAGAGAAAAGAGATAGATGCGTGTTAGTGGGGGAAATCTAGCATTGATTATGTGTTAATTAAGTTATCTAATATTGGTGGCCATGTAGAGAATATTATATTTTTTAGCCTAAAAAAAATATTGAATGTATTTTGTACCTTCAGATCAAATAGATAAAAATTGAATTAATCTTAATTGTTGATGTTCTTTTATAAGTAAAATTCAACTTCTTAGTTGTAAAATTAGATACTAATAATTATCTCGTGCCTGAAGATACTCTACAATACTAAAAAATGAGTATTGATTGTGTAACATATATATTTTAAATAAAAATTTATCATTCATCTTTCTTTTAATCTCACAATTTAAAATTAAATTGAACATGGAGAAAACAAGAAAGATGTAGGGAGGGAGATAAGAGAGGTAGGTGTGGATTTTGGGATTGTCTGGTATTGGGGAGTGTGCTAGCTGAGTTATTTGATATTGGGGGTTGTGTAGAGAATATGAAATTTTTTAGTAGGAGGAAAAATTTGGAGTGAATTTTGTACCATTAGATCAAAGTAAATGAAAATTGATTCAATTTTGATTATTGTTGTGTTTTTATAAGTTGAAATTTCAACTTCCGAACTATAATAGTAAATACTAGCAATAACTCATGTCTAAAGTCACTTTGCAATATAAAAAATTGAGCATTAATCATATAAAATTTATATGTTAAACAGTAATTTATTTTTTTCTTTAATTATAAATTTAAAATTGAAGTGAATAAAGCAAAAATAAGATAGAGACAAGAAAGAGATTAGTGGGGTAATTTGACATTGGAGATTGTGTTAATGATTTGTCTATTATTGGGAGCCGTGAATAGAAGATGATATTTATGAGCAGAAAAAAAAAATTAAAAATAAATTTTCTATCATTGCATCGAAGTTGATGAAAATTGAATCAATTTTGACTGTTGATGTATTTTTATAACTTGAGAATTCAACTTCATAGTTGTTATGTTATATATATATATATATACTAGCAATTACCCGTGCTTGAAGACACTATATAATAAACAAAGAAATTGCAATTAATTGATCGTGCTCAATGTTGATGTATAACACAAAAACTTGTATATCAATATGAGCCCTACAAAACAAAATTTAAATAAACCAAGATGTTTGGNTTATCATTCATCTTTCTTTTAATCTCACAATTTAAAATTAAATTGAACATAGAGAAAACAAGAAAGATGTAGGGAGGAAGGTAAGAGAGGTAGGTGTGGATTTTGGGATTGTCTAGTAATGGCGAGTGTGCTAGCTGAGANAAACTAACATCTAGAATTTAAACTGTGCTTGCTATGGTAGTTGAATTTCAAATTTTACAAAAAAAAAAAAGAACACAATTAAATTTATCAAAGGACCATACCAAATAACCATAAAAACAATCATAATTAATCTCCTCTAAATTGATTTTCAAAACTTTCAACCAAATAAGGAGTCTGTCCCATGACTATCCAACTTACCTCAAAGCCGTAGTACCACCAAATTCTACTTCAGAATCTCTAGTGCCATTTAATACGAATTGCCCACACTATTAGAGAACCTTTCATCTAAAAAAATAACAAACTCCCATTAACAATCTCACGTACACATACACATATTGCTTGTGGATTCATATTAGTGTACCAGGTTGGGATCTACCTATATATACTTGTGTAGAACTTCAAATCTTACCACCTCTATAGCTCTAAAACTGCATCAAACAAAAAAAAAGTTATGATTATCATGGGCTAAACTTACTAGTATAAACGAATTTTTTTTCTTTCACTGGAGCAAAACAACAAAAAGTTCAAATCATTCCATATATAAAACATATNGTAGAACTTCAAATCTTACCACCTCTATAGCTCTAAAATTGCATCAAACAAAAAAAAAAGTTATGATTATCATGGGCTAAACTTACTAGTATAAACAAATTTTTTTTTCACTGAAGCAAAACAACAAAAAGTTCAAATCATTCCATGTATAAAACATATTGCCCAATAACTATTGATGAGTTATGTCGAAATGTACAATTGCCCTAAAACCAATACTATGAAACAAAAAATTATTAAAATAAAAGTTGTTAAACAAAATTTGCATGGAAAAAAAACATAGATCTGCCATTAAAATTTAATCTACCAAAATTGAAAAATATTCAAGTGCATAATNTTGCCCTAAAACCAATACTATGAAACAAAAAATTATTAAAATAAAAGTTGTTAAACAAAATTTGCATGGAAAAAAAACATAGATCTGCCATTAAAATTTAATCCACCAAAATTGAAAAATATTCAAGTGCATAATAGAAATAAAGACATTGATGATAAAACCTTTCATACATATCTCACAAAAACTATTTGATTTGCACCAAATAAGATTAAGGCGATATACTCAAACCTGATTTTAAACTTTGTAAGAAGTTCAAGAAAGGCAAAGCATTATTGGTTTAGAAAATCATATCATCATACAAAAATCTATCCTTTATATGTAGGATTTTTGAAAACTTTCATAGTTAGAAAATTAAAAAAATACAAAGAATTTTCTTAGTGGCAAAAAAAACTCCCAAATTTGACCAGAATAAAAGAAAATGACTCTTGTTCAGGCCATTATTCTTGAGGACTATTTTTTTTATCAGTTTCTACATTATCAAAGATGTAACAAAGCATCAAAGCTCTAATTTAACCTCAATCAGACCAAAGAAATCATAAATCAAACCACTATAAGAGCACAATCAAACTACATGGATGTACCTTGCAAACTTGAGAAAATTAATTGTGAGAGAGTGGTCTCATTTTTTTGCTGGTGATGGGTTTTGGAATGATTGAGAATAGATAAGGATGAGATTGAGAATGGTTTTATCAAGGTTGTATGGCCAATGAATCAACCGTATTCCCCAAAACTTTACCTTTTGCAAGGAAAGAAAAAACATTAAGAATCCCTACTACTAGAACACCCAAAAATTATCATTGCAGCAGGGGAAAAGTATTGAAAACCCCTAATAACAATAATCAAAAAATTGTTAATACCCCACATGTACATCATTTCAAGCAACCAAATAGAGATGTTAGAGGTGGGGAAAAAAGCATTAACAAAATTAAATCAAAATGTAAAAAAAAAAAAGATGGTGGTTTGGAGATTTTGAACTCTCATGCATTTCAACAAACATTTCATGTGCATGTTGACTGGGGCAGTAATGGTGACCTAGGAGAATAGAAATTTAATGAATGGGAGGTGGCTATGGCATTGTGTATTGTTTGTGTGTGTGTGTGTGCATCAGAGAGATGAAGACAGAGAGAGAAAGAGAGGAGAAAGATGAAGTGAGATGGGAAAGATAGAGATGAAAAGAAAGGGAGTTAGAACCTAGATAGTGGGTGTGTTGTTGGCATTGGCTTTGGTGTTGTTAGTGATTTGTTGCTCCATGGTGTCGCTAGATAGAGAAAAAAGCGAGAAGGAGAAGGAAACCAGAGGGAGAGAAAGAGTGTGTGTGTGATATGAATAGTAAAGATAGAGAGGAGTTGCATTAGGATAGAATTTTAGGGAGATATGTGTCTTAGTTTGGAAAGAGAAACATGAAAGATGAGAGTGTGAGAGACAGCCAATGTCTTAGTATAGAAAGTGATCCCTTAACATAGGAAACAAAATCAGGGAAATAATGATTAGAGTTGTAATCTGTATTTTAGGGAGAAAGAGAGAGACAAAGTTGAGGAATGAGAGATCGCTTAGTTGCCGGATTTGATTGGGTTGAAGAATTAAATTTAGGGATGTTAGCTTTAGAAACTAAAAGTTTTGAACGGCAAAAAATTTTTAAGACCTAATGTGGTACGTCAGATCGAAACAATCTGAGACGTCAATAACTTGAGACAATTTAAAATATCGTTGGCCGTTGGATGATGCCTTTTTTGATCTTGCAATGAGCTGAGTAGCTCTTTGTCTCTTGAATTCAAAATCGTTCTACATATTGTATGCATGTATTATATTTTAATTATGCACAATACATTATATACAACTAATTTATTTGATTCAATCATATTTATGTTTATGATAAATGAGTCGAGGTCTCTCTTGAACTCGCGACTAGACTAAAGTTTAACTCCTATCACAAACTAAGTTCAATTCATTTAATCAATCGAGTTGAACTAAATTTAAACAAGATGCTTATNGAAATTTAATGAATGGGAGGTGGCTATGGCATTGTGTATTGTTTGTGTGTGTGTGTGTGCATCAGAGAGATGAAGACAGAGAGAGAAAGAGAGGAGAAAGATGAAGTGAGATGGGAAAGATAGAGATGAAAAGAAAGGGAGTTAGAACCTAGATAGTGGGTGTGTTGTTGGCATTGGCTTTGGTGTTGTTAGTGATTTGTTGCTCCATGGTGTCGCTAGATAGAGAAAAAAGCGAGAAGGAGAAGGAAACCAGAGGGAGAGAAAGAGTGTGTGTGTGATATGAATAGTAAAGATAGAGAGGAGTTGCATTAGGATAGAATTTTAGGGAGATATGTGTCTTAGTTTGGAAAGAGAAACATGAAAGATGAGAGTGTGAGAGACAGCCAATGTCTTAGTATAGAAAGTGATCCCTTAACATAGGAAACAAAATCAGGGAAATAATGATTAGAGTTGTAATCTGTATTTTAGGGAGAAAGAGAGAGACAAAGTTGAGGAATGAGAGATCGCTTAGTTGCCGGATTTGATTGGGTTGAAGAATTAAATTTAGGGATGTTAGCTTTAGAAACTAAAAGTTTTGAACGGCAAAAAATTTTTAAGACCTAATGTGGTACGTCAGATCGAAACAATCTGAGACGTCAATAACTTGAGACAATTTAAAATATCGTTGGCCGTTGGATGATGCCTTTTTTGATCTTGCAATGAGCTGAGTAGCTCTTTGTCTCTTGAATTCAAAATCGTTCTACATATTGTATGCATGTATTATATTTTAATTATGCACAATACATTATATACAACTAATTTATTTGATTCAATCATATTTATGTTTATGATAAATGAGTCGAGGTCTCTCTTGAACTCGCGACTAGACTAAAGTTTAACTCCTATCACAAACTAAGTTCAATTCATTTAATCAATCGAGTCGAACTAAATTTAAACAAGATGCTTAGAATTCGTCATGATCCCTACCTAAACTAAAAAACACTTTTTCATGAGCGAATGAGCCAAGCCAAACGACTTGATTTTTGNGTTGTTAGTGATTTGTTGCTCCATGGTGTCGCTAGATAGAGAAAAAAGCGAGAAGGAGAAGGAAACCAGAGGGAGAGAAAGAGTGTGTGTGTGATATGAATAGTAAAGATAGAGAGGAGTTGCATTAGGATAGAATTTTAGGGAGATATGTGTCTTAGTTTGGAAAGAGAAACATGAAAGATGAGAGTGTGAGAGACAGCCAATGTCTTAGTATAGAAAGTGATCCCTTAACATAGGAAACAAAATCAGGGAAATAATGATTAGAGTTGTAATCTGTATTTTAGGGAGAAAGAGAGAGACAAAGTTGAGGAATGAGAGATCGCTTAGTTGCCGGATTTGATTGGGTTGAAGAATTAAATTTAGGGATGTTAGCTTTAGAAACTAAAAGTTTTGAACGGCAAAAAATTTTTAAGACCTAATGTGGTACGTCAGATCGAAACGATCTGAGACGTCAATAACTTGAGACAATTTAAAATATCGTTGGCCGTTGGATGATGCATTTTTTGATCTTGCAATGAGCTGAGTAGCTCTTTGTCTCTTGAATTCAAAATCGTTCTACATATTGTATGCATGTATTATATTTTAATTATGCACAATACATTATATACAACTAATTTATTTGATTCAATCATATTTATGTTTATGATAAATGAGTCGAGGTCTCTCTTGAACTCGCGACTAGACTAAAGTTTAACTCCTATCACAAACTAAGTTCAATTCATTTAATCAATCGAGTCGAACTAAATTTAAACAAGATGCTTAGAATTCGTCATGATCCCTACCTAAACTAAAAAACACTTTTTCATGAGCGAATGAGCCAAGCCAAACGACTTGATTTTTGAGTCAGTTACCATTTGGTGGTATATTACAAGATAGAAATCCTCATCCTTTCCAAAGATGGGTTCCATATTTAGCGGGCATGTTGATGGAAGACTCCACCTGCATAAGAAGAACCCATTGCATTTGATATTTGATTCACTGAATAAGATCCATAAAAAATTATGGTTGCTCTACCTAGAGTTTGTTGAATAGCATAATATAAATTCATCTATTTACATTACCATACCAATCACTAGCAGTATCTTGTGCGATTCACAGATGTTTCAATTCTTCTTTACCCCACACCCTTTATACTCACCAGTCACCATCAAATAATATTATGGTAAAATAACCAATTTGTGGGTTGAATTGATTTGTTTTTTAAAAAAAACCTTGAATGTGAATTACCCTAAAAGGACGTAGTGCTTAGGTATACCACATGGACGATTTAATTAGGATTTTAAGCAAGTAGCTAATTTTATTTAAGCAGACCAACGAATCATTGTTCCCTCTATGAGCTTGGTAAGTGTTCACCCTTGTGCCCTCATCCAAGGGTAGGGTTGTCAATCGTGTCATATTATGTTATTTTTGTGTCANATGATTAGAGTTGTAATCTGTATTTTAGGGAGAAAGAGAGAGACAAAGTTGAGGAATGAGAGATCGCTTAGTTGCCGGATTTGATTGGGTTGAAGAATTAAATTTAGGGATGTTAGCTTTAGAAACTAAAAGTTTTGAACGGCAAAAAATTTTTAAGACCTAATGTGGTACGTCAGATCGAAACGATCTGAGACGTCAATAACTTGAGACAATTTAAAATATCGTTGGCCGTTGGATGATGCCTTTTTTGATCTTGCAATGAGCTGAGTAGCTCTTTGTCTCTTGAATTCAAAATCGTTCTACATATTGTATGCATGTATTATATTTTAATTATGCACAATATATAATATACAACTAATTTATTTGATTCAATCATATTTATGTTTATGATAAATGAGTCGAGGTCTCTCTTGAACTCGCGACTAGACTAAAGTTCACAAACTAAGTTCAATTCATTTAATCAATCGAGTCAAACTAAATTTAAACAAGATGCTTAGAATTCGTCATGATCCCTACCTAAACTAAAAAACACTTTTTCATGAGTGAATGAGCCAAGCCAAACGACTTGATTTCTAAGTCAGTTACCATTTGGTGGTATATTACAAGATAGAAATCCTCATCCTTTCCAAAGATGGGTTCCATATTTAGCGGGCATGTTGATGGAAGACTCCACCTGCATAAGAAGAAACCATTGCATTTGATATTTGATTCACTGAATAAGATCCATAAAAAATTATGGTTGCTCTACCTGGAGTTTGTTGAATAGCTTAATATAAATTAATCTATTTACATTACCATACCAATCACTAGCAGTATCTTGTGCGATTCACAGATGTTTCAATTTTTCTTTACCCCACACCCTTTATACTCACCAATCACCATCACTCCCACGGTCCCACCTGCACCCTAATATTATGGTAAAATAACCAATTGGTGGGCTAAATTGATTTGTTTTTTAAAAAAACCCTTGAATGTGAATTACCCTAAAAGGACGTAGTGCTTAGGTATACCACATGGATGATTTAATTAGGATTTTAAGCAAGTAGCTAAATTTTATTTAAGCAGACCAACGAATCATTGTTCCCTCTATGAGTTTGGTAAGTGTTCACCCTTGTGCCTCATCCAAGGGTAGGGTTGTCAATCGTGTCATATCATGTTATTTTTGTGTCGGGTTACTTTCAGTATATGTAAACCCCCCACATGTTGATATTAATATAATGGTAAAAGTGTTAATAATTTTAATTTATGTAATGGCGTAGGAATGAACCATGTAGGTTTTAACCGTAGAAATGCTAATATTGTAAAAACCCGGGTAAATGTATGAAATCCTTTATAATAGAACTTGTATCAACTATGTTGGATGTACAAATGTATGTTGTATAAGTTTGGGTTGGTTTTGGATGGTTGGTGAACAGATTAGAATGGGTTGGAAATGAAGAAGGAAGGATTCGTAGAAAAATAGGCAAAACCTTCCGGAAGGTCGATGAAAAACCTTCCGAAAGGTTAATGTAAATGTTTGTCCAGTAGGCAAACCTTCCGGAAGGTCGATGCAAAACCTTTCAGAAGGTTAATATAAATGTTTGTCCAGTAGGCAAACCTTCTAGAAGGTCAATGAAAAACCTTCCGAATGGTTTTCGAAAAATCTGAAATTTTAAGTCGCGAACAGCCGGCTTTCCTTCCACTATAAATACTTAAGGACAACTCTAGCCCCATTTCAACATCTCTAACCCTAGGAAAACTTAGAGAGGAAGAAAGAGAGGGAAAAACACAAGATGAAATGTGATGCCCCAAAATCTGGGGGTCCGTTGATTACCCATCAACCCGCGAAATACCCGTGGATACCGAGTAGCTCGATATCACACCGTTATACCCCATTTTCCGAGGTCATTAATTTAAGAAAATTCGGGCAGAGTCTCCTTTGTACGGGGATCCTTACCCAAAACACGACCTGTGCAATATACATTAACATGACCCGTCCAAGGTCCCATATAACACAATGACCACACAGGGTCCATTTATAAGTAAAACTTGACCACACCGGGTCCAATTATAATTAAACATTGACCACACCGGGTCCAATCATCCATATTTATATCAAAACATGCAAGGTTAGTTTAACAATAGTCCATATAAGTTCTATTACAATTTAAAAGATTACATGCTTAAAACATGCTTTCCAAAAATATTTTACATCAACACAAAATAAAGCCACATTTGGCTTTCTTCACCCTTGCGGCCTTGAATGAGAGCCGTCCACCGGCGTATATCCCGTACCTGAAATGTTTCCTGTATAGGGTGAGCCATGCCCAATAGAGTATTTCCTACCAAGGTTATTCCCCAACCTAAGTGCATATGAATGTTCATGCAACACTTTACAACCAACTACATCCCAAACAAGAATATATCATTCAATTTTGAAATCTTAGCAATGTCATGCCATTGCCATGAAATGAGAGGAGACTCNAACATTCCAAGTAAGAATATGCAATTCTAGGTTGGAATTCTACCATGCCATGCTATGAAATGAGATGAGACTCACTCATGCAGTTTACCCCGAGTCTCCATCGACTCTCACAACAAAATGCAGTGCCACTGTCATCTATTTTACACATGAAATGACATGTTTATATAAATCCAGGGTTTTTCTTGGGGGTGGATATTTATGGACTTACACCAACGACACCTGACCGACACGGAATTCATGGACTACTACCAACGGTTCCGCGTACACCGACACACTTTATGGACTCTAATACCAACGGAGTGCAAATCCAATTACCAGGTCTTTCACCCGAGGGATATTCTAGCCCTTCTTGCTAACCCCAACCCAATTTTCTTAAAACCATGCGACTCAGTCGAATCATCAATCCAACCTTCCCAAGCCCACTCGTCATACACCAAATGAGGTAAAGACGACAACTATGCACACACACACCCTCAATATGCGATGTCCCCGTGCATATGCAATGTAATGTACCATCGCATGTCAATGTCATGTCTCATGTGCAATGAATGTCACATGAACTACTTAAATCACATTTCATCATGTATCATGGACAATTATATCATACTCATATAACCTCCACAAAAATAACTCATCACAATGTCAATATATTGTACACACATATTAACATTTCTTTTCAACACAATCCATAAGCCTGTTACTAAGCATGTTACTACACATGTTACTACATAATCAAGTAATAACACACTTAACTCTCAATGCATAAAGTAAACACTTAGTATGCCCACAAAACAGCCCCAAATTAGGCCATATAGCAGCCCCAAAATAAGCCACAAAACAGTCCCTAAACTGGCCACATAGCAGCCCCAAATCAAGCCACAAAATAGTCCATATACAGCCCCCAAAATAGCCCCTAATTAGTGCACAAAACAGCCCCAATTTCAGCACCAAACAGTCCACAACATGGCCTAAAAATAGTCCAAAATTAAGCCCCTTAACAGTCCATTTGGACAACCCTTGGACAGCCCACATACAACCCAATTTCAGCCACTAAAAACCACTTAAGGTAAGAATAAAACCAAGGTAGGAGGGAACTCTACCTCAATAGAAGTGTAAGAACTTCTATAACACTAAAACAACCTCAAAGCTTTGATTTTCCCCAAAGTCTCCTCTTGGATCTTCGGTGAAATCCACTCTTTTTGGTACGTACGCGTAGCCCTCGTCAAGGAGATGAACTTTGGCTCTTGGTCCGAGTTGATCCGAGTGACGGAACTCCGGATATTGAAGAAGGAAAAATTATTTTCTCTCTTTTCTCTCATCTTTCTCTCCAACGTGTGAACCAGCAGAATACAAAGATATCTATGCTGAAATATCTAATATTTAACACTATTTATAATTACCAAGACATAGCCCGAGTCGCGCCATGTGTCCCCCACTTGTTTGGTCCTTTTTCGGCCCAAAACGATTTAATTTCGTACCAGTTTAAGCTTAAAATATTTTATATAAATTTATTTAAAATATTTTTTAACTTTCAAAATTTTTTTAAAAGATTTCGTTTTTGGGGGTCATCGGACACCCGTTGCTTCGAAAAATGTGAAAAACTCGACTATCTTAGAATTCGACGAAAATTGACAGGGCAATTAAATTTTGCGATGCGAATCTAACTGTGAGGTCCGTTTCATCACCCGAGGTATAGAAAAATACCAATTTTCAACCCGCGCTATAATGACAAATTATCATTTTACCATTTTTTTCAGAAAAAGTTAAAATTTTTCCCAGGTTTCACATGAAAGAGGAGTTGCACATTGGATTGGATCAAAACCTTAATGTTTCAAGAACACCAAGGTAGAGGTTCCTTTCATTCTTGACTATTGAGGCTAGGGCTTATATGTATATGTATGTTTTCATTCTCATTTAGATATATATGCTATGAAATCACCCTTTCTTGTTATTGTTGCAAAGATCACCATGTTTTAAACAAATTTAGGGTTAGATAACCATGAAAACTCTTTTTTCTTCACTCAAAACCCTAGTTTCCAAGAGAAAGGGATTTTTCTCTCGATTTTTCCCATGTTCTTGATTTCAAAACCTTTGTGCTTTGTAATGAACAGTAAAAATGGATTTTGATTATCTCTTGTTTAATTTCTTAAATTGTTCTCTTGTAATACAAATTGTGAAATTTGGGGATTTTGGATTTCCTTGTGATTGGATAAAATGTTTGTTCTTGCATCTCTTGTATGGTTGTTGTGATGGACTTGAATTGCATTCGAGCACTGCCGTAAAGTGTTAGAGGTTAGTCTATCCTAGTAGAGGTGAGATGGTTTCCTAGCACTTGTAGTGGATTATTGTTTGTGAGAACAACCACTATTGTTCACGTAAGTTCTAGGCAGAGGGTTAGTATACTTTTCCTGGGAAGGATTTGTCAATGCCGTGAGAGACGGTATACACCCTTCCTAAAATATTTGGGATTGTGTGATTATGGTGGGTGAACGAGGTAGAGTCGTGGTGTAGATTAACGAAAAACAACCAACATACATGAGAATATGGGATGACATTATCGAATGATTAATTGATTTATTCAACATGTTTATTCCTTTCATTTAACTTATCGTTATTGTGTTAACTTGAGATCGAATAAATTGTCACTGTTTTATTCCATATGATAGATGATATTTTGAAAAGTGAGACCGGATTATTTTATATGTTTCTAAACCTTGCTTGAGTTTGGGAGGATGTTGCTATAGAGCTTAGTGCTCACCCCCTATAAACAATATATTTTCAGATTGTGGTCTAGAGGAGGAGATTGGAGTTGAGGAGCCGATACATTGGGAAGTTCCACTATATGGGCACGTGGATCCCGAGATGGATGCGTAGAGCTATACTCTTCTATGTGATAGACTAGGAAACTCCTTTTGAGACTATGTAAAGTCTAACCTTTTGTTATTCCGCTGCAAAGTTTAAACTTGATTCTTTTGAGATGTAATTGACATAGTTCATCATATTCTTTTGGGATGTAGATGTTATAGTTCGGCATATTCTTTTGGACAACGTTGTAGATATTGTGGATGATGAATGAAATTATCTTTAATTATGGATGTTATTAATTGCTCTCGTGTTATGAATGGTTTTAGATTGTAATGTTGTCCAAGGGGATTTTGGGGCGTTATAATTTTTTGGTATCAGAGTTTNGTGTTATGAATGGTTTTAGATTGTAATGTTGTCCAAGGGGATTTTGGGGCGTTATAATTTTTTGGTATCAGAGTTTAAGCTTTAGGTCTTACATGGGAGCTATAGGTTATGGATTAACACTAGAGGGTTAGGACTAGGTTGCATGAAATTGTTGATATAAGTTTTACACACGTCTCATGCTTTTGATTAAAGTGATAGTTAGGTTGTCTTGTACATCAAGGAAACTAAATTGTGAATTGATGTGCATGATGGATGGTGGACGTAGACGTGGACGTGAGCGTGGTCGTGGAGGTCAAGCAAAACCATCACCACCACCACCTCTCGATGCTATGAATGGCATATACCAATGCCTATGGGAGCTAACCACTCTAGTACAACACCAGAATGGGAACAACAACCACAATGGTGGGGTTCATCCACTAGCTCAGGTGCTGGGCAACGACAATGAAAATTGAAGGATGTTTGTTCTTCAAGAGTTCTTACGGCAACACCCACCTACTTTCCAAGGAAGCTCTAACCCCTTGGATACGGATAAATGGATCCGTCAGGTAAAGAAGATGTGTGATGGCATAGGAGTTATCGAGGATCTTCGGGTCGGCTTAGCTACATATCTGTTAGAGGGGGAGGCAAACCATTGGTGAGATTCTGTGAAGAGAAGAAGGAATACAGATGCTCTTACCTGGGAGGAGTTTGATCAAATCTTCCAAGACAAGTACTTTCTTGAATCAGTCCGAGATAAGATGAGTGCCGATTTCCTCGCTCTACGATAGGGTAGCATGACGGTAGCCGAATATGAGAGAAAGTTTGACGAGTTATTCCGCTATGGCACGGAGTTCATATCTATCGAGGCCAGGAGGGCCAAACGCTTTGAGCAGGACTTGAGGCCTGCCATCAGGGAGAAGCTTGTAGCTCACAAGATCTAGGACTATGGGGATCTTATAGATAGAGCGGCACTGGTGGAGAAAGACACAGAGGACAATCAAAGGCGATATAACTTCATGAGGGGAGGTCCGATTAGGACCGGTGGTAACAGTAGTGGAGGCAGAGGGCGGCGCCATACCGTCGCCAAGACTAGGTGGCCGGACAGAGACTTCAGACAGCCCAAAGAGCTAGAGGCGCACCAGAGAGAGCAGGCACTGACCCACGTCAATGCTTCACATGTGGAGGTGTTGGGCACTTCAAAAATAACTGCCCATCACTTCCCCTAAGAACCAATCAAGCAGCTGAGCAAGTAAATGCAAACAAGCTACCACTACATCAGAGACCGCTAGGAGCTATAGCACCCGGTTGTGCCAATCAAGGGAGAGTGTTTGCTTTGACTCAATCTGAGGAACATGCTTCCAACGCCGTTGTGGAAGGTATTATTCTTCTCTACAATTCTTGGGCCTGAATTTTATTTGATCCTGGTGCTACTCATTCATTTATATGCACTACATATGCTTTGAGTTTGGGATTGAACTTAGAGAAGCAAGAATATGCCTTGAGTATTGACATGCCTACGAGAGAATGGTTGGATACTCGAAGGGTGTGTAGAAGTTGCGTGCTTCGAATTAGGGAGCAAGAATTGATTGTAGATTTGGTTGCATTAGACATTAAGGGGTATGGCATAATATTTGGAATAAACTTGCTGTCCACTTTCCGTGCGGTAATGGATTATTTTTGCAAGCGGATTTCATTTCAATTACCGGGAGATGTAGTTTTCAGTTTCATGAATGATCAAAATTCTTCCCATCCATTTCCTACTACGGGTAGTAGATTCTTGAAAGCTAAGGCGGGGAAAAATTTGAGTTTCTTAGCCAGCTTAATGGGTGATGATCATGATAAATTCCAATCCGACGTGGTATTGATTGTGTCGACCCAGATGAACTACGAGGGTTACCCCCACAGAGAGAGATTGAGTTTACAATCGATCTATATCTGGGAACTGAACCCATATCCATCGTACCATATCGGATGGCACCTTTGGAGTTAAAGGAGCTAAGAAAATAGTTGGACCAACTTTTGGCTATTGGGTTTATCCGTTTAAGCACTTTACCTTGGGGAGCCCCCGTCCTTTTTGTGAAGAAACATGATGAAACACTTTGGTTATGCACAAACTACCGAAGGTTGAATAGGGTTACAATAAAGAATAAATACCCATTACAACGAATTGATGATTTGTTCGATCAGTTGATAGGTTCTAAGTATTACTCCAAAAATGATCTTCGCACAGTGTACCATCAATTGTAGATCAAGGAGAAGGATATTCCTAAGACAACTTTTCATACCTGGTATGGTCATTTCGAATATACGGTAATATCGTTTGGACTGACTAATGCTCCTACAACCTTTATGGACTTGATGCACAAGGTATTTCGACCGTATCTAGATCAATTTGTCATCGTGTTTATTAATGACATATTAATCTACTCACGGACACGAGGAACATGCACGCCATCTCTCGATTGTGCTACAGACATTGAGAGAGCATAAACTATATGCCAAAATGAGTAAATGCGAGTTCTGGATGAAGGAAGTGAAATTCCTAGACCACGTGGTATCGAAATAAAGTGTAGCTGTTGACCCCGCAAAGATTGAAGCCATGATGAAATGGGTACCACTAAGGAATGTGACTGAAGTACGTAATTTCTTGGGCTTAGCGGGCTACTATCGGAGGTTTGTGGAAGGGTTCTCCAAGCTAGCGATGCCCATGACACGCCTTATGAGGAAGGGAGAGAAGTTCGTGTGGACTCAAGTGTGTGAACAAGATTTTTGCACCTTGGAGGAAAGGTTGATAACATCTTCTATCCTCATTATTCCGAGCAGTGGGGAAGGATATGATGTTCACATCGATGCTTCGTTAAGAGGATTGGGATGTGTGCTCATGCAAGAGGGTAAGGTAGTTGCTTATGGCTCGCGACAACTAAAGATCCATGAGCAAAATTATCCAACCCATGACTTAGAGCTTGCTGGTGTAGTTTTTGCTCTTAAGTTGTGGAGGTGTTACCTGCATGGAGAAAAGTTTCAAGTGTTTTCTGATCATAAGAGTCTCAAGTATATATTTACACAGAAAGACTTGAATCTTTGGCAATGAAGGTCGATTGAATATCTAGAAGACTACGATTTCACACTTAACTACCATCCGAGGAAGGCTAATGTAGTAGCAAATGCACTTAGCCGAAAGTCTCGGGGTGAAATCAATGTCCTTGTTGTTCATAGGTGGAAGATGATTGATGCTTTGTAGGAGTTTGATCTGTTGGTGGATAGACGAGAAGATTGACCATGCTTATTTAATCTTGTAGCTCAACCAATTCTTTGACAAAGGATTGTGGAGTTGCAATGATTAGATACAGAGTTGAAAAATGTCCAGGGTAGATTGGAGAGGAATGAGATGATTGAGAATTAGGCAATACATAATGATGAGTTACAGTTTCGTGGAAGACTATATGTACCCAACAATGACCAAGTAAGGGAAAAGGTGTTGGGTGAGTGCCATCATTCAAAATTTTCCATACATTCAGGTAGTATCAAGATGTATAGAGACATGAAGCATTAATATTGGTGGAAAAGGATGAAACAAGACGTGGCTAAGTACGTGTTAAAGTGCGCGGTGTGTTAGCAGCAGGTGAAGATTGAGCATCAAAAGCCCGAAGGATTATTACAGTCCTTGCCTATTATAGAGTAAAAGTGAGATCACATCACCATGGACTTCATGTCGGGTTTTCCACGGACTTCACGCGGCCATAATGCCGTATGGGTTGTTGTGGATAGACTTACCAAGTCGGCTCATTTATTGAGTATGAAGACTACGGACTCTTTGGAGAGCTTGAGCAAGCTCTATATTCGCGAGATTGTTAGATTACATGGAGTTCCGCTCTCTATTGTTTCGGGTCGTGATTCTCATTTTGTGACACAATTTTGGCAAGGTCTACAACGAGCTATGGGGATAGGGTTACACTTTAGCACCGCCTTTGATCCCCAAACGGATGGTCAATCCGAGAGGGTAATACAGATTTTGGAGGATATGTTATGACCTTGTGTGTTGGACTTCAAGGGAAGCTAGAGTAACATTTGTCATTGGTGGAGTTTGCATATAACAATAGCTTTCAATCCAGCATTGGCATGGCACCTTATGAAGCATTGTATGGGAGACCATGTAGGTCATCGACTTGTTGGCTAGAAGTTGGATAAAGTAGTTTGTTTGGGCCAAAGATTGTTCGGGAGACTACAAAGAAAATTCAACTCATCCAGGAGAGACTACGCATGGCTCAAAGTGGACAGAAAAGCTATGAGGATAAAAGACGAACACCCATGGAATTCCAAGAGGGGGACCATGTGTTCCTCAAGGTGTCACCCAAGAAGGGAGTATTTAGATTTGGTAAGAAGGAAAAATTAGCTCCAATGTACATCAGACTGTTTGAAGTGATCAAAGCGGTGGGCAAGGTGGCATATCAACTTCGGTTACCAACTCAGCTATCAGGGGTAGATGACGTGTTCCATGTGTCAATGTTGAGGAAATGTCAATCGAATACAATGCAGGTCGTAGATTTGGAAGATATTGAAATTCAAGATGGAGTAATATATGAAGAACAACCGGTAAAGATCCTCGACACCAAGGAGAAGGTGCTTCGTAACAAAGTCATCCAGTTGGTAAAAGTCTTGTGGCAACATCATGGAGTGGGGGAAGCTACTTGGGAACCACAGCTGAAAATGCGAGAGAAGTACCCTCATTTGTTCTCTACTTAAGGTAAGTTTCAAGGACGAAACTTTCTTTAAGGGGGGTGGATTGTAAACCCCCCACATGTTGATATTAATATAATGATAAAAGTGTTAATAATTTTAATTTATGTAATGGCGTAGGAACGAACCATGTAGGTTATAACCGTAGAAATGCTAATATTGTAAAAACCAGGGTAAGTGTATGGAATCCTTTATAATAGAACTTGTATAAACTATGTTGGATGTACAAATATATGTTGTTTAAGTTTGGGTTGGTTTTGGATGGTTCTGGAATGAATTGGAATGGGTTAAAAATGAAGAAGGAAGGATTTGTAGAAAAATAGGCAAAACCTTCTGGAAGGTCGATGAAAAACCTTCCGGAAGGTTAAGATACATGTTTATCTAGTAGGCAAAACCTTCCGGAAAGTCGATGAAAAACCTTCCAGAAGGTTAATGTAAATGTTTGTCCAGTAGACAAACCTTCCGGAAGGTTAATGTAAATGTTTGTCCAGTAGGCAAACCTTCCGGAAAGTCGATGAAAAACCTTCCGGAAGATTTTTGAAAAATCTGAAATTTTAAGTTGCGAACAACTGACCTTTCTTCCACTATTAATACTTAAGGACAACTCCTTTAGCCCCAATTCAACATCTCTAATCCTAGGAAACCTTAGAGAGGAAGAAAGAGAGGGAAAAACACAAGATGAAAGGGGAGTTGCACATTGGATTGGATCAAAGCCCTAATGTTTCAAGAACACCAAGGTTGGGGTTCCTTCCATTCTTGACCATTGAGGCTAGGGCTTATATGTATATGTATGTTTTCATTCTCATTTAGATATATATGCTATGAAATCACCGTTTCTTATTATTTTTGCAAAGATTATCATGTTTTAAACAAAGTTAGGGTTAGATAACCATGAAAACTCTTTTTTCTTCACTCAAAACCCTAGTTTCCAAGAGAAAGGGATTTCTCTCTCGATATTTCCCTTATTCTTGATTTCAAAACCTTAGTGTTTTGTAATGAACAATAAAAATGGATTGTTGATGATCTCTTGTTTAATTTCTTAAATTTTTATCTTGTAATACAAATTGGGAAATTTGGGGATTTTGGATTTCCTTGTGATTGGAAAAAATGTTTGTTATTGCATCTCTTATATGGTTGTTGTGATGGACTTGAATTGCATTCGAGCACTGTCGTAGAGTGTTAAAAGTTAGTCTATCCTAGTGGAGGTGAGATGGTTTCCTAGCACTTGTAGTGGATTGTTGTTTGTGAGAACAACCACTATTGTTCATGTAAGTTCTAGGCTGAGGGTTGGTATACTTTTCCTGGGCAGGATTCGTCAATGCCGTGAGAGACGGTATACGCCCTTCCTAAAATGTTTGGGATTGTGTGATTATGGTGGGTGAACGAGGTAGAGTCGTGGTGTAGATTCATTGTAAGCAACCAACATACATGAGAATATGGGATGACATTATCGAATGATTAATTGATTTATTCAACATGTTTATTCCTTTCATTTAACTTATCGCTACTGCGTTAACTTGAGATCGAATAAATTGTCACTATTTTATTTCAAATCATATATGATATTTTGGAAAGTGAGACCGACTTATTTTATATGTTTCTAAACCTTGCTTGAGTTTGGGAGGATGTTGCTACAGAGCTTAGTCCTCACCCCCTACAAACAATATATTTTCAGATTGTGGTCTAGAGGAGGAGATCGAAGTTGAGGAGCTAATACATTGGAAAGTTCCACTAGATGGGCACATGGATCCCGAGATGGATGCGTAGATCTATACTCTTCTGCGCGATAGACTAGGAAACTCCTTTTGAGACTATGTAAAGTCTAACCTTTTGTTATTTCACTGCAATGTTTAAACTTGATTCTTTTGAGATGTAATTGACATAGTTCATCATATTCTTTCGGGACTTAGATGCCATAGTTCGGCATATTCTTTTGGACGACGTTGTAGATATTGTAGATGATGAATGATATTATCTTTAATTATGGATATTATTAGTTGCTCTCGTGTTGTGAATGATTTTTAGATTGTAATGATGTCCAAAAGGGATTTTAGGGTGTTACATTATATGTCGGGTTCGTGTCAATAAGAAATTGTTTAATTCCTCAACAACTCGTATAATACTATTTAAAAATTTAAAAATATTTATTATTTTCTGTCTACAATACTTGTTAAATACTAATTTTTAATCTACAGTACCCGTTAATCGTAGTATTCGTGTTGAACCTTAATTTGATCTATTTATTACTCGTGTCAGCTAATAGTGTTATTTTCGAGTTTTGTGTCGTGTCGGGTTCGTGTTAATGGATAAAATTGACACCTCCTCCAAGGGTATCAGGAAGTTGAAATGTCACTTTAATGGAAATAGCAAGTGTACGGGTAAAAATTCACCAATAGTTGAAATATGTCAAGGTGCGCCCCTAACTTTTGAGTATCATCCAATCGGTGAACTACAAGGCAGAAAAAGGTTAGAGGGACCCCCGGCGTTGAGCCAGGAGAGGCCCCTCCGATACCTAAGTCAATATTGCGATCAACACATGAATAAGCTAGTGTGTAAGGCTAGAGAAATGGTAAAAGGTGTGTGTGGAGTATGGAGCCGAGGTGCTCATACTTGAGGCCCCCTCTTTTTTGGGTCTTCACCCATATATATAGAGAATATTAGAGAGTCACTTACGATGCTGTACAACCGTTAATGTAGGGAGATAACCATGGACTAGTCTACTAAAATACTCATTATCGACCATATATCTATTGAAGTAGGTCTCACTTGTGATATATGTCAATTCATTTATACTCCTTCCTTGGAAATGGAGCTGGTGGACCCACCCGATAAATAATGTTTCGTCAATAAAAAATTTAAGTACATAATTCAAATAAAATCCTCTCTTGCTAAAAGCAAAAATATGGTCCATTCAAAGTTCAATAGAAATGGAATTTTTGGTAACCAAAGTACTTTTTTTTTTGATTAAGTTCGTCTGGTGGATGCTTGGAGGTTTACTTTGTACTGAAAAACACCGCCTGAAGCCTCAATTGATAAAATTTGGGATTAAGATCTGAAAATTGGGATTTGCAAATATTGGCATAGAGCTTCACCATGGCCAATATTTGCGCAGTGCAATAGATGAAGCCTCCGCCGCTAAAACTATCAAGAAAAAAAATCAAAACTGAGTAACTAAAAAAATGAGAAATCCAAGAATCACAAATCAGAATGTATAATAAATATTTAAAATGTATTAAACTTTGCAAGAATGACTTTGGTTCCTTGACACAAAGTAGAACATATACATCACCATACACATGAGAAGGACAAAAACTACAACATTCTGGCTGAGGTAGATTGGTCTCTCTTTATTGTCTCTGCATCCTTTTCTCTGTCTCTAGAATGACCCAAATCTTTTGGACCACATTCCAGCTTGTTTAAGATTTATCCGAGTAGAACTGAACAGGTAGATAAAACCGATAATGGGAAAAGAGGTTTATTTGAAATTGCAGTTTTCAAAATTCAAACGGTTGAAGGATAAGGTACCCTAAGTTTACAGACGGAAAGACCGGGAAAGAAGAGACATGGACGGAAACGTGATTAGTGGGAGAAAAAGATGGGATTTAACCGCTTGAAATGAGTTATGTTTTGAAACAAACTAAAATGAGCAATGCTATTGAGACCTAAATTACTGACCTAATTCACTATGACCTTTGGATTGACTGTGGGCTCCATCAAACATTGGAACTTGCTGTTAATCCAATGGTTATAATGAAGTCATGTCATTAGGTCAGCAAATTATGTCATATATTTAAGTCCAAATAGTNAGCGAAGTGATAAGCTGTAGGATATCTCCCTAGAGATTTTTGCTTGGCCACTTTGTGTTGAGTGAGAGGTTGTTGACCAATTCCTAACTCAAATGGACACATCCCAGTGGAGGAGTTTTGCTATAAATTGTAGCTAAATTGGGCAGCATCAAGTAAATCCACCTAATTCTCCTAGTTTGCTATGACATAATGCTTGAGATATTCCTCCAGCATCGCATTAACCCGCTCTGTCTACCCAATAGCTCGAACAAGGCCGTCCAAAATTAGCCAATAAAATGTGTATCTCTGTCATTGACAATATCAAGCAGAAGGCCTCAAAGCTTCACGATGTGCTTAAGGAACAACTGAGNCTCTATTATGTCTTCTCTCTTCTTTAAATTTATCTCTCTCCCCTCTCTTCCTTAATTCCACTTTTTCTCTCTCTTCTCCATCCATCCATCTTATATATCTATATAATACGGAAACTAGAATATATAATCCTTAGTTTGTCTTTAATTTTTCACTTCCTAGATTGTTTGAAAATTGTTTATCTGACGATCCTAATTGATCCCTTAAATTTATTTCCCCTCCAACAATTGGACTAAGAGTTTCATTCCATATACAGCTCTAATACTCCTATCTCTCACACATCTCTCTGTCTCTCTCTCTCACTCTCCCATTCTCTCCTATCCCTTACGTCTCTATGTCTCGCCCCCTTTCATATACCTCTCGAATATGTCTCTCTCTCTTAACTCTCTCAGAATCATCTTCTAACTCCTTCGCCCCTCCCCCTCTCTTTCTCTTTCTACACACCACTCATTTGGTGTTATGTTTATAAGGGCTACATTTGTTGGTGGTTTTTTTTAGATGGTCAACGAAGATGCATTGCTTCTACACATCTGAAGGTGTCACAGGATAACTACTCATTTTTCTTTCAAGGCTACCTGTGAAGGCGTTGCCACTACAACCAGCCACACAAACTCAAGTATAGGGACACACAAACTCATACAAAAGGCAACACAAGAATTTATTGGGACAACACTCCCAAACCTTATATATTGAAGCTCTCTACAATTTACAAGGAACTCAATGCAAGAACATTATTTGTCTCTCATCAATGCCCAAGCACCCCTATTTATAAAAAGAACCATGGTAGATGACACCCCCATCTGCCAAGGGGCTGTTACACACAATCTACCATTCTCTAGCAGACTTGGTCAACAAGGTTACTTCTCTGCACTACACTTGGCAGACAGTTCCACCCATTCAGCAACTGATGTGGAATTGCTCTTATCTACATGAACCTGGACTAGAATGTGACTAAAAACACCCAAAACTGCCTTCTTCAAACTAGGCCATATACATCAACTACTTTCACTGAGTCATGCACCAATAACTACCCACATCCTCCTAGTCACATGCATTGAGAGGCCATGTGCCAACCATGTGCCCACAATTCAACAACCAACCTTGCCCACAAGCCATTATCCATGTTGGATCAAGCCCATGTCATGCAATTCAAAGCCATTCACCAACATTGCATTAATTGAGCCCCCCTTATACAACCATGCTTAGCAGGGTGGTCTAATGCTACCATGGTCCGCACCAACCTATCGAAGCACTTAGTTGCATCACCTTGATTCCATCTCATGGCGTGCCTTGGTGCAAGGTGCCACCAAGACCGCCATTGTCCACCCAAGTCAGTTAGGGTGTAACAAGCCACCCGCACTTGAAGTATCCAATGACCTCGTTGGAATGGAAGCATGGTAATGTTTGATAAGATCCTCAAACTGCCACAATGTCATCTCTTTCTCCTAAGTGGCTTCTTTTGGTGCTTTCTCTTTCCACTTGACAATGTAATGAGTCATTCTATTTTTCTTACTCATTCCCTTCATCTTGTGGTCAAGGATAGATTCTAGTATTTTTGTGAATTGCTTCCTGATTGTTGGAGGAGCCTAACACCGAACATATCTACTAGGGTCCTCTAGGTCCTCAACGTATGACTTCAAGAATGCAACATGGAAACCGGATGTAGCTTGAGACGATTGGGAAGATCCAGCTTATAGGCCAATCCGCCAATCCTTCTCGTAATAAGAAAAAGACCGTCATAGCGTTGGATCAATCCCTTGTGTGCAGATTTTCAAGTGATCTTCTTCCAAATTGGTGGGGGGGGGGGAAGTTTGAGCACAACTTTGTCACCCACTTCAAACTCTACTGCCCTCTTTCTCTCATCTGTCCATTTCTTCATCCTCTTTACTGCCTTTGTCAAACAGTCATTTGCCTCGTCGGTCCTCTCTTGATTGGCCTGAGCGAAGTGATAAGCTGTAGGATATCTCCCTAGAGATTTTTGCTTGGCCACTTTGTGTTGAGTGAGAGGTTGTTGACCAATTCCTAACTCAAATGGACACATCCCAGTGGAGGAGTTTTGCTATAAATTGTAGCTAAATTGGGCAGCATCAAGTAAATCCACCTAATTCTCCTAGTTTGCTATGACATAATGCTTGAGATATTCCTCCAGCATCGCATTAACCCGCTCTGTCTACCCAATAGCTCGAACAAGGCCGTCCAAAATTAGCCAATAAAATGTGTATCTCTGTCATTGACAATATCAAGCAGAAGGCCTCAAAGCTTCACGATGTGCTTAAGGAACAACTGAGCTATAACTTCAGCAGAACATATTTTTAGAGCCGTAATGAAGGTGACATACTTTGAAAATCTGTCTACGACCACAAAGATCAAAGTAAAGTCATTCACCTTAGGCAAGCTGACTTGATCTTAAATGTGTACACCCAAGTACAGACGGTCAAGCTGTAGTAATAATCCGGTTAAGTTTGGAGTCGAATCCACAGGGAACTATAATTGGTGTTTTGAAGTGAGCAGTAATAGAGACTGAGTAANTCTCTCTCTCACTCTCCCATTCTCTCCTATCCCTTACGTCTCTATGTCTCGCCCCCTTTCATATACCTCTCGAATATGTCTCTCTCTCTTAACTCTCTCAGAATCATCTTCTAACTCCTTCGCCCCTCCCCCTCTCTTTCTCTTTCTACACACCACTCATTTGGTGTTATGTTTATAAGGGCTACATTTGTTGGTGGTTTTTTTTAGATGGTCAACGAAGATGCATTGCTTCTACACATCTGAAGGTGTCACAGGATAACTACTCATTTTTCTTTTGAGGCTACTTGTGAAGGCGTTGCCACTACAACCAGCCACACAAACTCAAGTATAGGGATACACAAACTCATACAAAGGCAACACAAGAATTTACTGGGACAACACTCCCAAACCTTATATATTGAAGCTCTCTACAATTTACAAGGAACTCAAAGCAAGAACATTATCTGTCTCTCAACAATGCCCAAGCACCCCTATTTATAAAAAGAACCATGGTAGATGACACCCCCATCTGCCAAGAGGCTGTTACACACAATCTACCTATTCTCTAGCAGACTTGGTCAACAAGGTTACTTCTCTGCACTACACTTGGCAGACAGTTCCACCCATTCAGCAACTGATGTGGAATTGCTCTTATCTACATGAGCCTGGACTAGAATGTGACTAAAAACACCCAGAACTGCCTCCTTCAAACTAGGCCATATACATCAACTACTTTCACTAAGTCATGCACCAATAACTACCCACATCCTCCTAGTCACATGCATTGAGAGGCCATGTGCCAACCATGTGCCCATAATTCAACAACCAACCTTGCCCACAAGCCATTATCCATGTTGGGTCAAGCCCATGTCATGCAATTCAAATCCATTCACCAACATTGCGTTAATTGAGCCCCCCTTATACAACCATGCTTAGCGGGGTGGTCTAATGCTACCATGGTCCGCACCAACCTATCGAAGCACTTAGTTGCATCACCTTGATTCCATCTCATGGCGTGCCTTGGTGCAAGGTGCCACCAAGACCGCCATTGTCCACCCAAGTCAGTTAGGGTGTAACAAGCCACCCGCACTTGAAGTATCCAATGACCTCGTTGGAATGG
Organism: Ilex paraguariensis; assembly: GCA_963454935.2. NCBI lineage: Eukaryota > Viridiplantae > Streptophyta > Magnoliopsida > Aquifoliales > Aquifoliaceae > Ilex > Ilex paraguariensis. The sequence continues at coordinate 117,062 of CAUOFW020008291.1, read as the reverse complement.
AAGCATGGTAATGTTTGATAAGATCCTCAAACTGCCACAATGTCATCTCTTTCTCCTAAGTGGCTTCTTTTGGTGCTTTCTCTTTCCACTTGACAATGTAATGAGTCATTCTATTTTTCTTACTCATTCCCTTCATCTTGTGGTCAAGGATAGATTCTAGTATTTTTGTGAATTGCTTCCTGATTGTTGGAGGAGCCTAACACCGAACATATCTACTAGGGTCCTCTAGGTCCTCAACGTATGACTTCAAGAATGCAACATGGAGACCGGATGTAGCTTGAGATGATTGGGAAGATCCAGCTTATAGGCCAATCCGCCAATCCTTCTCGTAATAAGAAAAAGACCGTCATAGCGTTGGATCAATCCCTTGTGTGCAGATTTTCAAGTGATCTTCTTCCAAATTGGTGGGGGGGGGGGAAGTTTGAGCACAACTTTGTCACCCACTTCAAACTCTACTGCCCTCTTTCTCTCATCTGTCCATTTCTTCATCCTCTTTACTGCCTTTGTCAAACAGTCATTTGCCTCGTCGGTCCTCTCTTGATTGGCCTGAGCGAAGTGATAAGCTGTAGGATATCTCCCTAGAGATTTTTGCTTGGCCACTTTGTGTTGAGTGAGAGGTTGTTGACCAATTCCTAACTCAAATGGACACATCCCAGTGGAGGAGTTTTGCTATAAATTGTAGCTAAATTGGGCAGCATCAAGTAAATCCACCTAATTCTCCTAGTTTGCTATGACATAATGCTTGAGATATTCCTCCAGCATCGCATTAACCCGCTCTGTCTACCCAATAGCTCGAACAAGGCCGTCCAAAATTAGCCAATAAAATGTGTATCTCTGTCATTGACAATATCAAGCAGAAGGCCTCAAAGCTTCACGATGTGCTTAAGGAACAACTGAGCTATAACTTCAGCAGAACATATTTTTAGAGCCGTAATGAAGGTGACATACTTTGAAAATCTGTCTACGACCACAAAGATCAAAGTAAAGTCATTCACCTTAGGCAAGCTGACTTGATCTTAAATGTGTACACCCAAGTACAGACGGTCAAGCTGTAGTAATAATCCGGTTAAGTTTGGAGTCGAATCCACAGGGAACTATAATTGGTGTTTTGAAGTGAGCAGTAATAGAGACTGAGTAATTGGAAACCTTGAGAGTTCGAAGTTATGGGATTTCCTGAATAGAATATAAGATTCTTTCCAAGAATTTTCTAGATAAAATATAAGATAAATTCAACTGTAAATAGTCACCTTTTAGCTCGAGGATCAGAACATATAGTTAATCATCCGGTTTATTATACTTGTGTTTTATAACTCAATTAACTTCAGTGTCAACAGCAGGTTCATCGGAAGATAAAGATGGACTGTAAGAATTATGCACATGATTCCGATGCCTTTTGAGAAGTTTACAAGAATTGTCTGTGCCGAGACCCAACCTGTCTACAAACAAGCAAGTGTTTCTACAAGGCATCCAATCATGACATTAATGTTCCATTCTTTAGATAAAGCATAAGAATGGTGAAGATTGAAATGTTGTCATGAAGATCTAGCCGGTGTACTTGCCTTGAACCAACGAGTCTTTCTATGCAAGCGTCATCCGTGACATAGAAAGATCTCATGGTTATACAAAGTACCTTAGCTTTGCTAGATACATTCAATCAATCAATGAGCAAGTGAAATATAAAGCATTAAAGCATAAAAGAAATGCACAAATATAACTTCCAGATAATTCATACATATTTCTCACCTCTTACTAAAGAGTGAATGAGGAACTACTCACTCTTCATGGCTTTGGCAAAGCTAGAAAAGTGAGTGATACTCATTCCTCCAAATAGAGGACTTACAATGTAAAAGCACCATAAGTGAAAAGCTAATCTTTAACAAAGAATAAGTGAATCACGTTCCACCCTTCACGGCTTTGGTATAGCTCTAGAAAAGTGGAAGAGTTTCACTCTTCTAAGAAAGAAAGAAGCTCAAGCATTGGAAGTGAAAGACATAAACAATGAAAGTAGAAGAAAACTAGTCACTTTTGGTGGGTGGCTTCCTCAACCAACAAATAGAGGGTTGCTTCCTCAACCAACAAATGGAGGGTTGCTTCCTCAACCAAAAGATGGAGGGTTGCTTCCTCAACCAAGAGATGAACTAACTCTTTTGATACAAGTAAATATAACATACAATACATCTAAGACTAGTTACATGAGTGGGAGTCTAAGCCTCCATCAAAACTCTCTACCAAAAGTCCTCCTTCAAGCTCCCACAATGAGAGTATTTATTGGTAAGGAAGAGGAAGGGAGTGTTGAAAGAATATTGTATGGTGCCCAAGTTCAAGTGAAAACCAACCACTCTGCAGTCTGTCTATGGAGAATGTTAGAACTTGAGTTGGCGTTCGAACGTTGAATCTGTTTTTGCCTTATTGACATTCGAACGTTTCTTCTGTATTTGCTTTATGGGCGTTTGAACGCCAGATGGGGTTTGACCTCCTCACTCGAGTGGTCTGTGGTCTTCTATGGAAACCCATTTCCACAATCCATGCACATCTTGGCTTTTTGCACTCATCACTCTAGTCTTTAATCAAATCAAGTGGATGTTCGAATGTGAGTTGGCGTTCGAACGTGGTGCTCAAGTACTTCAGGGTCTTCCTTCTTGACTGCAACACGCCATGTCTCAACAGTCTAGTCTTCTTAGAGTTCAAGTGGACGTTCGAACGTGAGTTGGCATTCTAACGTCCTTAATTTGTTCCAACCTTCTCCAATTTTGTTCCCTAATGCACTGGTGTTACACTCAAGTGTGATATTTGTTGTTCTTGAGCATTTGTTCACTTTAGGACCTGAAATGTCATTTCTTAAACTGCATCAAAGTACAATTAGTCCCGAAAAGGCATAGTAAAATGCTAAATTTAAGCACTTATCACACCCTCTACCTAAGTATTGCTAGTTTCTAGTAATACAATAACAATGGAATGTAAATATATTTTTAATGCCTTTTCGTAGGTCATCCGGTTGCATTTAGCATATACAACAAGTCGTTAAATAACTAGGTTTACCCTAATGGACGAGTATTGTCTCGTGAGGGTTTTCAGTGAAGCTACCCACAAACTTCAGTCGAACAAATGTGTATGTGAGATTGCTGGTTAAAGTAAATTAGCATCATGGTCGTTGAGACACTCAACCCTCAATCTCTGACTTACATCCCGCATGCTCATCTTTTATAGGTATTTATTCTATGCAAAAACTAACATCAGGTACATTGGCATTTGAAATTCCCTGTGTAATGGGAATGGTCGTTCTAAAAACAAGAATTGATTCATAAAAAACATTCCACTTTACCACCTTCCATGGTTAGCTTTAATTTCACAAACCTCTCTTAGAAGTGCCCTCAGCAAAAACTCGCTCCGGTTATAGTGACTTGTCTCTCAAAGGGCATGTGATTAGAAGATGGTCAGTCGAAGAATCACATGCACAGTTAGAAAGGGAGTGAAATTTTTAAGAAAGTAGACTGATCATATTATTGGCATAATCTCATGGAAGAATATTAATGCAATTAAAGAAATACTATTAAACATACCCCAATTTTTGGTTGACAACACGCACATGCATCAGACTTGAAATCTATTAGGGCTTTGTAAAGGTTGTAATGTGGCCAGAGGTCAGTAGCTAATGAAATGACGTTAATGGTATTCAAAAAGCTATCTTTTCCTTTTCTATTGTGGCACACCCCTTTCTTACTTTTCGATCTTTTGCCACGAAATTGTATTTCTTTCTTTCATTTTTCTCATTTTTCACTGTCTTGACAATTCCCTGGTTATCTGTATCTTTTCCTTTTCGATTGTTTCCACCAACTTTTCTTTTCGTTGAACAGTAGCCACCATTGTCTTTTTTATTTTTTNTGGCATAATCTCATGGAAGAATATTGATGCAATTAAAGAAATACTATTAAACATACCCCAGTTTTTGGTTGACAACACGCACATGCATCAGACTTGAGATCTATTAGGGCTTTGTAAAGGTTGTAATGTGGCCAGAGGTCAGTAGCTAATGAAATGACGTTAATGGTATTCAAAAAGCTATCTTTTCCTTTTCTATTGTGGCACACCCCTTTCTTACTTTTTGATCTTTTGCCAAGAAATTGTATTTCTTTCTTTCATTTTTCTCATTTTTCACTGTCTTGGCAATTCCCTAGTTATCTGTATCTTTTCCTTTTCGATTGTTTCCACCAACTTTTCTTTTTGTTGAACAGTAGCCACCATTGTCTTTTTTATTTTTTTCTTGTTTTTCTGTATCATACTGATTTATATGAGGGTGCAAGAAAATTAGATAGCAAGGTATGTCAAGTATATTCTCTTTTGGCTTGGTTATCATATGGGTTTTTTCAAAAAGAACTCAGTCATTGAAGGCTCAAGCATGGCTGGCTAGGGATATAATTTTGAACAAGAAATGGCCAAGGCTCAAAGTCAAATCAAAGATGGCTTAAGATTCTTTCTCAAGTATGTGCACCTANTACTGATTTATATGAGGGTGCAAGAAAATTAGATAGCAAGGTATGTCAAGTATATTCTCTTTTGGCTTGGTTATCATATGGGTTTTTTCAAAAAGAACTCAGTCATTGAAGGCTCAAGCGTGGCTGACTAGGGATATGATTTTGAACAAGAAATGGCCAAGGCTCAAAGTCAAATCAAAGATGGCCTAAGATTCTTTCTCAAGTATGTGCACCTATATGTGTCATATGAATAGACATGTCAATAGATTGCTTTAGTTGCATTAATCAAATCAAATTTAATGAGACTATTCAAAGATAGATAGTAAAAAACCTTTCTTGAGTGAACGTTGATCTCCTCTCAAAAAGCATTGCAAGGCTCAAAGCTTACCATGGTATTTTTCGTTATCTCCACTAGTTATGTCAGGTTTTTCAGGGAATGTCGGTTTATATCGATTTCATTTTCGAGTCTGATCATGTTGTACCTTAAGAACAACAAATACTAACGTACATTTGACAATTTAAGCATAGAAACAATACCAATTTTCCAAGAAATGCGGTATTAAGTCTCAGTTGCTAAGTTAAGTGTCGAACCGATCATGTGATTAGTTACTTTAACAAACAATCTCAAAATTCACATTTGTTCCATCATTTATTAACAAATAACAGTACAATGTTAATTCTAGACATGCATTTAAGTAGATAAAAGGGATAAACTGAATCATTCATTTCATAAACTATGATCATTTACATCCACATGAACATTGAAGATTCAATTCCACCACAAAATGACAAAACATAAAATCTTCCACAATAACCTATCAAAGAATAAACATACACAAAAGACTTCAAAAATCCACAACAAACCATCAAAGAAGAACTCAGTCAATGAAGAAACAACTACACCAAACCCATCATGAATAGGAATACTCATCCCCACTCTCCTCCTAATCCACTATTTCCACCAGCTCCAGCAGGTCCACCAGCTCCACCCCTCTACAATCTAAGAATTTCATCCTGCTTAGCTTCAATGCTAAGCATGATGTCCCGTAAAGAACGCCAGGTGCTCATGCTGGGGCCTTACTCTTGGGGCTGCCTTCTCTCTATCTCCAGCTCTCTCTCTTCCTCCCGGTCAGACTCGTTCTGCACTTCATCGACTCCTTGGGGAGGGGGCACTTCTTGTCTAGCAGCCAGGGCACCACTGTGACCTTGGCTTCTCTGGAGAGAGGCCTTGTTTAGTGGCCCCATTGGCTTTTTAATTTCCATCTCCGGTCTCACCCTAACCCTATTATTCATGCATATTTCAGTCACCAAAGTGGCAAAAGGGAGTGCACTCCTCTTCACATCACATCCCTTCTTCATTTCACTCAAGATTAGTGAGGGAAGGTCGATGCTATGCCCTCTTCCAAGTGCATAGAGCAGACGGGCCATGTCAGTTAAAATCTTATTTTTTCGTCCCATGGGAGCGAGGTTAGACACCGCAATCAAGTTTAGCATCTTGTATTTATCGGTGAGCTCCCCTTGTTTTAAAAATCTCTTCCCTTCCCAAGAAAAGTTTGGCATTCCCGTCAACTCCCTCCCAACCACATTCATTGCTACATTCTTTCTTGGGGGGTATGTCGGGTTTTGTACTGAGGCACTTCTTGCCTCACTTCCTTAATATACACTTCATCCACGTCAATATGGGTCACCCTCATGTATGTTCGGATTGCACCGTTGATGATCTCGGCGTTGGAGTAAAACTCCCACACCAAGTCAACAATGGCGTCTCTGCCATTTCGCAAAAACCATACCCAATTCCTCTTCTCCATCTCTGCCAATATTCCCAACTCCGTAAAATCAGTAATCACAACATCCTTCTCACAAACCATTGCATGATTCTGGAAGAAATTTTCATACCTTTCTACCTTGAGGGCATTGGAAAATCACGTTTGATCGTATCTTTATACCACTGGTCTCCCCTCCCTTTCCTCAATCACTTTTTCTACAAAATTAGGCTCCTGATTTATCTGGTTTCTCCTGGCAGGTAGTTTAAATCTAGGCATGGTTTTGAGCTCAAGAGGATCTCTAAGAATTCTTGATTTTCTTGTGGGATTGAGGTTTTCTTGATGTGGGAATGAGTTTGGGAGGGTCGATTTTAGGTGAAATTGGAGAATGGGAGGTGTTTTGGGGGCTAGGTATCTCAAATGGGTTCCAAGGTTTGAAGGCTTTTGGAGGCTTTTGGGGATTTTGAAGTAGGGAAGATGATCCAGGCTTTTATAGCCTGAGAAGAATCGTTTGAACGTATGTAGAAGAATTTTTAAAATATCATTCGAATGTGGGTGTCGTTCGAACGGAGAGAGCTCCCAATACTTTTGAGTTTTGTCAGAGATCAAAGTATTGTAAGTTACTCCCATTTGAACGTTCTATTGACGTTCGAACGTTACCATCATTCGAATGTGCTATTGGCATTTGAATGAGCTGAGCTCCCAGTACTTTTATTTCCCTTAGAGACTTCATCAGAGGCTGAGTACTACAAGCAACTAATGTTTGAATGTCACTTGGCGTTCGAACGTTGAATCAAAAATCACACTACACTATACACAATAAGAGCAAGCTAAACACACAAGTTTGAATAAAAAATTCATGGCATCTCCNGAATCAAAAATCACAATTTTTCTGCACTACACTATACACAATAAGAGCAAGCTAAACACACAAGTTTGAATGAAAAATTCATGGCATCTCAGTACAAATCCCTACCCACGCTTTAGGTTGGTATTCTGGGATGTTCCTTACTTGGCTCATATTTCCATTTTAGTCAAAAAGAGTTTGTACAAAAAGATTTTTACACTTTTTACAAAGTCCGGACTATTGGCTTTTATCCCCACAAAGTTCCGTTTTCCATAGAGAATACTCTAATCTGAGTCTCCCTCCATATCTGTGTAGTTAGGACGACCAGTGACTCTCCCAATTTCCTCTCTCACAAAATGGTTAAGCATAGTACCAGAATAGCATGGTGTCTCAAGGTAATCCTTACTCAGCCCAGTCACTATCCATTCTAATCAATCGAGTGCGTGACCGAAAATTTGTTCAGAACACTGATTGTACCTTTTCTCGTGAAAGACTTTTCCACACTTTTTACAGGCACCAAGTCTCTTGGCATGACGGCGTTTAGCAAAAGTGCTTCTGCCACAAAGTGATTTTGCTTGTTCTTCTTGGATCTCATTCTTTCTCATCAATCTTACTTTTCTCATGATCACAATATACAGGTCGGATGAAAAAGTGCGTAGAACTCCTAGATTAAACCAAAAAAAGTTTAACATCCATGATTTCTATGCTTTAAGACTCACTATCTGGTTCTTTAATGTATGTCAGTCGCAAAGATGACTCACAGACATAATCATCATTTTATACAACATACAAGGTAAGGTACACAATTTGATCAGAAATAGCAACAACAACACAAAAATTTAAAAATTTTAGTTCTCACCCCCAACCTAAACTGAACATTGTCCCCAATATTTCGAATTTACCAGTGCATTGATCTTGGAGATGAGGTTGAAAGGTAGAAATTTGTTCATCCACCTACACCTAAAAGCAAAATATAGAAATTAATCATTTTTATGGAAAATCTGGGTTCTCACCAGGACGAAAACCCTTTATTGTGAGTGCCGACAGAAGAAGAAGAGCCATGCACAAATAGAGTAAACAAATATAGATCATGAGACAAAGGATTGGGTCTTCGGGGAGGATAGTCATGAGGCTATTGGGAGTTGGGTCATTTTTATAAATGATAGTAAATAGGAAAGAAATCGAAGAAGAAGAAGAAGAAAAGGGAAAGGGGGTGGAACAAAAAAGGAAAGGGGGAGGATGCCTTATAAAGGCGTCCTCTCAGGTCGGTTTTGACCTGGCTTTCCCTTTAGACTCCTTCTCTGGATGGTTTGCCTATGTAGTTTAATCAAAAAATGCATTTGCTACGGACATAACACATGGTAAATCCTTTACCCTTTGCCGACGAAGTTCAGCCTGCGCCCAAGTTTGAAGGTCAGATATGAAGTTGAACAGTTTATCTTCCTCCGACATGTTTTTGATGTCAAGCATTAGAGACGAGAATTACTTCACGTACTCCCTCATAGTGTTTGTATGTCGATGTTTTCTCAAAGCATCACGAACTTGTAGGCTGTGTTGCATGGAAGGAATTGTTCCTTCATTTTAGCCGACAAAGCAACCCATGTAGTGATTTGAGGATGAGACTTGTCCTCTAATCGTGTTTGCCACCATAATTTAGCATCATTAGATCTGGATAGGTACATGCTGGTGAGATCTACTTTCTCAACATCCGGCGTACAGACTGCCTTGAAGTAGTGCCCCATATCCCACAAAAAGTTCTCGAGCTTTTGGGCGTTGCGACTGCCTGTGAAAGGCTTAGGGTCAGGCATCTTTGCTTTCTGCATGCTTTTCACTACTTGAACCCAAAGGGGCATTTTGTAGTACTTTCTTGAGCAACGAAACATCCGTCTCAAGGGAACTCAATTTTTCCCCCAAACCATCGGTCCATGTAGAAACCGTGGCCAGCACATCAACAACTTCATTTTTCAACCGACTAAAGTGATCAGATTCAACCTTTTGAAGTTGTTCTTGTGACTCCCGCATCCCTTCGAACCATTGGTACAATAACTCAAGCTGCAGCGAAAAGGCCACAACATCATCGGACTGTAGAGGACCAACCAACTCCTTCAAATGTGACACCTTTTTCCTCATATATGAATTTGTTCTACCATCCATGGGTCAGTCTTCTACCAAAACCAACATTCTGATACCAAACTTTCATGGGGTAACTACTCATTTTTCTATTGAGGCTACTTGTGAACACATAGCTATTGCAATTAGCCACACAAACTCAAGTATAGGGACACATAAACTCACACAAAGGCAACACATGAATTTACTGGGACAACACTCTCAAACCTTATATTTTGGAGCTCTCTACAATTTACAAGGAACTCAAAGCAAGAACATTCTTTGTCTCTCAACAATGCCCAAGCACCCCAATTTATAAAAGAAGCATGACAGACGACACACCCATCCGCCAAGGGGCTGTTACACACAATCTGTCTATTCTCTAGCAGACTTGGTCAGCAAGGTTGCTTCTCTGCGCTACACCTGGCAGACAGTTACACCTACTTAGCAACTGATGTGGAATTGATCTTATCTGTATGCACTTGGACTAGAATGTGGCTAAGAACACCCACAACTGCCTTCCTCGGACTAGGACATGTTTAGCAACTACTTTGACTTAGTCATGCACCAATAACTGTCCCATCCTTCTGGTCACATGCATTGAGCAACCATGTGCCCACGAGCCATTGTGCATGATGGGTTAAGCTCATGTCATGCAATTCGAAGTTGTGCACCAACATTGCCTCAATTAAGCCTACAAGGTGCTGTCATTCTCAATTGGGTGTTCTCATGCTACCACAGTCCGCACCAACCTGTTGAACCACATAGCCACATCACCTTGATATCATCTCATGGCGTGCCTTGGTGCAAGGTGCCACCAAGACCACCATTGTACACCCAAGTCAGTTAAGGTGTGACAGAAGGTAATGTGTATATCCCTAGCGGTAATTCAAATGCTTTTGCAATCAAATTTTAGTTTTCATGCTTTGTTTGTTTCTTTTGCATTTTTTTACTTTTGGTCCCTATTTAGTTGTTATTTGCTTGTTTCCCTTCCCTATTGTTGCTAAACTTTTTCAATGGTATGTTATTCTTAATTCTTTATGTGGGGTTGTGAATCGATTGCGGGTATGTGCATGGTGATTAAATATTTTGACTAAAAACTNTCGATGTTTTCTCAAAGCATCACGAACTTGTAGGCTGTGTTGCATGGAAGGAATTGTTCCTTCATTTTAGCCGACAAAGCAACCCATGTAGTGATTTGAGGATGAGACTTGTCCTCTAATCGTGTTTGCCACCATAATTTAGCATCATTAGATCTGGATAGGTACATGCTGGTGAGATCTACTTTCTCAACATCCGGCGTACAGACTGCCTTGAAGTAGTGCCCCATATCCCACAAAAAGTTCTCGAGCTTTTGGGCGNCAAAAATTATGTCCAATTTTATTTTTATACACATGAAACATGCATGTTGTGCGTGATTAAGTTATGGATTAGTATAGAATGGGAAAGCGACTATTGGAAGTTTTAGTTGAGAGAAATTTTATTTAAAGTTTGTCAATAATATGAACTTGGTTTGATTAATTGGTATTTCGGTGATAATTGTGGTCTGTTGGATGGTGTATTTTACATGAGCCACACTTCCAAGTAAAGTTCAAATTTTCCTAGCTGGTCATTGAGTTATTAGAGGAAAGGAAAGAATTAAACTTTTGAGTGCCATCTCATATGCTATTAATATTTCAAGACTTCCACACTCTTTCTTATGTTATTTTCCGTTCCTAAGAGGTTAAATAGAGCTTCTTTTTTTCAAGTATTCTAATTGTCCTTCCATTGTTTTTATGTTATACTTTAAGTGTATTTTTTTTTTGGCTCAATTGAATCAAAGTTGTGATTTTGTTTTGTATAACTATTTACGGTTTCTTATTATTTCCAGTAACAAATAGCATTGATTGTGGTTATGGAGGGGCTTTTGCATCTAGTGAATTAGTTTTTGATATGTATTTTCCTATTTCACATACATATCTTGGTGGTATGTTTTCTAATATTCTTATTTCATGTTTATTTGAATAATGTGTGCACCTTTGTAAAAGTATACAATATTATGGCATGGTGTTTGAAATTTTGAATTACATTGGCCAAGTCATATATTTTGTTGTAGGTTTCGAGTGAGGCAAAGAACTGCAAGTCTATTGACAATAAATCTTCAAGTCAAATGTCCATTGGAATGGTAGAGACAAGCTCTCACTATACTTTGGGAATTCAAAACTGGGTGAAAAGCTTATAAGCCACCATGGAGTTGCCACAAATAGCAACTTACGACTCACAATGCTACATGCCATTCATTTTTAGGCTACTCTTCTAGCAGGTAATTGAAAGTGAGGATACATTTTCTTAACAACATGGTGATATTAGAATTTTTTTTTACCTCCATTAAATCAGGCTATAATTGTCGCTCTTCATTGATTTAATCAAGCTGAAATTTGTTTAATACATTGTAATTTCTACCTCTTCGATACATGAAGTGGAATGGACAGTGTGAAGAAATCAGGATGTAATTTTCTTATGTCCTTTATTTTTAATGTCATTATTGTTTGATGGTTTCCGTTGTAATATCCTCACCACTTAACATCTTCCCTCATTGTGTATGTATAATGTGTGTATGAAGGGGAGTGTCACTCTCCCTTGGAATGATGTCAAAAGAAAGTGCAAGAAAATGGTAGAAAATAAAATGTGCGAGTGAGCAAAAATGCTTCCCAAACACAAGAAAACTTTTGCATGTCATGTTTTACTTGGAGGTATTGTCAGGTCGTCTCATCGGGGAAGGATGTGAATCGTTTTGAAACTGATTTTGGTGAAAAGAAAGTCTAAAATCTTTTGTAGTTGAAGTTTGGTTTGTGAGTTGTATTTTGATGAAAATGAAATAGAAAGCAAGTGTTGGCTAATCCGAAGGGTTCACTCTGATGGGAATACTGAGTCAACTCGAACCCTTCCTCTAATGGTGCGTAAATGAACGATTGAATCATGGGAAGTGAGGGACAAAATGAAAGTGAGGATCCAAGCATAATCCGTGACAATGCCTACGAGATATCAATGACTCACACTCTGGCCCACACTCAACCCAGTCAAATCGAACCACCATACACCGAGGGGAGGAGAGGGGATGAGTTGAAGTGGCATACCCAAGAGGAGGTCTCTCTTGGATTAACCAACTTAAAGATTTAGCTACTCATGCTTAAAGGAAAAACAACAATGTAAATGAAAAACATTCTAAGGAAATGAAGATTCTATCTTAATAAATGCAAGAAAACATAAACTAGAATAAAGTGCAGTCAATACCCATTTCTAACTAAGAAATTGAAGAACATAGAAGCATTAATGGTGGAAGCTGTGATGGGGGACTAAACTTGAAAAAAAACTAAAAATCAATGACATTAAAGGCATTAAAGGAAGCTTAGAAGATTCTTACATGAAATTAGAAGACAATGCATGGAAGAAAATGTTAAAATCTCAACTTCTCTCTCTAACACTGTTCATCTTCTTCCTAGAGCTTCTCTCCCTATATTACAATGTGTATCTATTTTTTTTCCTGATCAACATCCCCTCTCTCCCTTGTCAAAAAACGTCCATGGACTGATGCCCAAGTCTTGTGATGTGATCTCCATCCATAGGACTGCAAAGAGAATGGGCTAGACAGGCTAGTGCAGGCATAGCCTGCACACCCAACATATTCTCTCTCTTCTCTCCTCATTTATGATCAAGAGGTGCATTAGGGATGTCCATTGTGTAAGGCGTGTCTGGAATAGGTAGGAGGATGTCTGGTGGGACCCTCAAAATGGCAGAGCCTGATATGCAGAATTTGGGATGTTTCAGTACAACCTACCGGTATAGCCTACCAGTAGGTCGAACTCCAGCAGCTGAAACCTACCGGTATACCCTACCGGTAGGTATTCCTCTGTTTTTTGCTGATTCTTTGGTTTCCTCACCTCCAAAGCTATCTTCAAGCCATCCTTTCGTTATCATTCACCTCAAACCATAAGAGAAGGCTTTAAAAAGCACCATTTATCACTTTTTATCTGCAAACACCACAAATCTTCGTCAATAGCTCAGGTAGCACAATTCTACTCATTTAGTCCCCAAAATGTAAACCCCTACATGTTTATATTAATATAGTAACGTACTTGTTTAGTGATCCTTATATATATATATATATAGGTATATGTTGTAAGTAATTATTGCTTTTGAAACGTTAAAATGCTAAAATTTGAGTAAATAGTAGTTAAAACTTAGTTTGAGCTTTTAAATATATTAAATTGTTGCAAAAGAACTTGTTCCAATTTGGTTTGATGTATAAAAGGAGGTTGTATGAGTTTGGGTTGAGATTTGGGAAGGTTTGGAATGGATTGGAAATGAAGAGGGGAGGATTTGCAAAAAACTAGGCAAAACCTTTCGGAAGGTTAAGGAAAATATAGATTCCAGTAGGCAAAACCTTCCGGAAGGTTAATAAAAATGTTTGTCCAAAAGACAAAGCTTCCGGAAGGTCGATAAAAACCTTTCGGAAGGTTAAAGAAATGTTCTTCCGAAAGAATAGTGGAAAAGTTGTCCAGTGGGCAAACCTTCTAGAAGGTCGATGAAAACCTTCCGGAAGGTTATTGTAAATGTTGGTTCATAAGGCCAATCTTCCGGAAGGTCAATGAAAAACCTTTTGGAAGGTCGACGAAAAATCTGAATTTTTAAGTCGCGAATAGCCGACCTTCCTTCCGCTATAAATAAATAAGGACCACTCCTTTAGCCCCATTTCAACCTCTCAAACCCTAGTAAACTTTAGAGAGAAAGAAAGGAAGAGAAAAGCACAAGATCAAATGAGATTTCCACTTCAAGAAGATCAAAACCCTATTTCTTCAAGAACACCAAGGTAGGGGTTTTCTTCCATCCTTGTTCATTGAGGTTAGGGTATTTATATATGTATGTTTTGCCTCTAAATGTTATATATATGATATAAAATCATCCTCTCCTAGTCTTTTTTTGCAAAGATTACATGTTTTGAACAAAGTTAGGGTTGAATACCCATGAAATCTCTTTTCTTACTTTAAAACCCTAGGTTTTGGAGAGTGATGGATTTTATTCTTAAATTCTTCCTTTATTATTGATTTCAAAACTATAGTGCTTTGTGTTGAGTAATAAAATGATGTTGTTGTGATCTCTTGTATTTTTCTTAATTGGTTATTGGAATTGTCATAGGATAAATTTAGGGATTTTTGAGATATGAATGTAAATTGAGAAATTGAGTTTGGTATTGTATCTTTTATGAGTGTGGGATGACCATGGGTGGCCTTTGACGAGATATCGTAGAGTGGGTAGACGTTCTTCATATTTCGTGTGGATTTGAACTTTTCCTACCACTCGTAGTGGGATTAGTGCTTTGGTAAGACTAAACCGCTATTGCTCATGGGTATCGAGGCAGAGGATTAGTCTACTAATGTCTGGGTTGGATACGTCACTGCCATTGGTATGGTATACGCCCTTTCTAAAGGTTGGATATCTTTGAGAAGATTTGGGTGTGTGTGTGTGGGCTAGATGTTACTCAATGCATCGATTCATATGGATGCCTTACATCATGGTTGAGATACATGTATATATATGGTTGTGAAATGTTCAAGTTATGAGTTATTGTTTATTCTACCAGAAATGGTTTCTACAAGAATCTTGGGAAGCATGGGATTCCGTAAGAACTTGTGAGAAACGGTTTATGGTAAAATGGATTATTAATTGTATATTGAGTTCTTTATTCATTAAATTATTGTTGTTACTTAAACTTGAGATCTGTTTCAAATATCCCTGTTTTCTTCAAAAGTTATATATGCTAGTTGTAAAATGAGACCGACCATTTTATATGCTTTTCTAAACCTTGTTCGGGTTTGGAAGAATTTTTCTACAGAGCTTTGTGCTCACCCTCTACTTAACAACCTTTTCAAATTATCCTCTCGAGGAAGAACTGGGAGTCAAGGAGCCCGAGCACTAGGAGACTCCGATAGACGGGAGCGTGAATCCCGAGGTGGATGCTTAGAACTATAGTTTATTTTTGTGCTAGACTGGAGAATCTATTTACAATCATGTATAGTCTAGTATTTTGTTTATTCTGCTGCTAAGTTTAAATGTAATTTCTTTTGGAATGTAATTGTCATAGCTTGGTCTATTCTTTTGGGATGATATTGTGGATATTACATATGGTGAATGAAATTTTATTAGTTGATAGATTTATTTAGTGTTCTCATGATGTGAATGGTTTTTAATTTGTAATGCCGTCCAGAGTGGTCTTTGGGGTGTTACACAAAAGCAAGTGAAAAAGGAATGTATTGGCACATGAAATATGCAATGTTTTGTGCTAATCAATTATCTTCCAGGATATTCATCAATTTCTTATCCAATGCGATTGTAAATGGGTGTACTTTGCTAGACGAGCTGTACAATGGAAATGTCGCGACGTTAATTTTGATGGAAGTCGTATAGAGGAAAAAACCCTAATTGTTCATACTATTTTATATTGTTTTTTCTCTCTATAAAACTCCCTTTTGTGGCTCTGTTTGGTAAATTGATTGGGTTAATTTTGCCGTCNGGACAGTGGAAGTGTCGCGACGTTAATTTTGATGGAAGTCGTATAGAGGAAAAAACCCTAATTGTTCATACTATTTTATATTGTTTTTTCTCTCTATAAAACTCCNGTACAATGGAAATGTCGCGACGTTAATTTTGATGGAAGTCGTATAGAGGAAAAAACCCTAATTGTTCATACTATTTTATATTGTTTTTTCTCTCTATAAAACTCCCTTTTGTGGCTCTGTTTGGTAAATTGATTGGGTTAATTTTGCCGTCTAGAAAGGATAGTGTTGCGTTTGTTGAAAGCGGAAGAGGGGGATGCGTGGTACTTTTGGGAGTGTCAAAGTCACTAACACTGTTTGAGAACATGGTCAAATGCATTCTCTTTAATTGCTACTGAGTCCATCACTTTGTATTTCATAGTCTTTTATTCGTTATGCCCTAGAATATTGTTACTATTGGCTCGAAATCTCATTATTGAATTCTTTTAGTCTGACTGTCATATTGCTTCTATGCGGAATTTAGAATGTGTTGTTTTTGTTAATCATATTGCCCCTTATGAGGTAGAGGGGGAGGTATATTGGTGAAAGTATAAGAGAAAATTATTTAGTTGACTTACATTGACTTATGTTAATGGAGGATTGGCTTACGTTAGTAATAGGTTTAATTGGCTTACATTAGTAGAGATTTGTTTTTGGTTTCTTTATTTAAGATTCAACGGTGGAATTCATTCATATGTCGTTATGAAATTCAAAAATTTTGGTTGGGTAGTTGATAAATAGTTGTGTTTAGACAAGATTGTAATCTGATAGTCAATTTATTTTGGTAGCTTTTTAAGGTACGAATACGAATGATGGATACATGTTGAGATTGTCTTATTGTACATTTTATAGAAAAAAAATTTCCCAAAATTTTTTAAAATCCTACTAAGCCCTATTAGATTTTAGATATAAAACACACAAAAAATATTATGAATCATATAGTGGTAAGGTTTGCAAATTTGAAGTAATTTAAAGCTTGAACAGGCGTTTGACTTTTTCAAAAATAAAAATAAATATAAATATCTAAATAAATAAATAAATATATATATATATATATATATATATATATATATATAATGAATCTTTATCGTTTTCAAATCTTACCACTTTTATTAACAAGGCATAATTGACATAATTAATGGAAGTAATGAAATATCTTCCTAATTTGGAAATAAAATTAAAGGATTTTAGTTGGAATCGATAATAAGCTATGTTTAATTAATGAAGTTGATTAGATGAAGTTTTAGTATTACTGAGCAAATTGGACAGTGAAATGCGCTAATCAGTAAAATTGGGAGTATTTTGCAGTCCAAATTATGACAGTGAAATTGGCCTGAGTGAAAAAATACATTATCTTCAAATATTTGAATAATGAAGGTGAAATTGACATATGAGTGTAAAAATTCACCATCCATTTTTACTCTGATGTTGAAATTGCTCATATTATGCTATACGAACTATAACAGTGAAATAGGAATTTCACTATAATTGAACAGTGAAATTGGCCTATGAGTTTGATTAAATTTGGCTTTAGTCTTAGTGGCCAAATTTGACAATGAAATACGCCAAAAATAGTAAAATTGACTATTAGTTGATTAGATTGAATTTTAGTATCACTGACCAGATTTGACAGTGAAATACACCCAAAATAATGAAATTAGATATATTTCATTGTCCGAACTCTGATAGTGAAATATGAATTTCATTGCAATTAGACAACAGAATTGGGCTATGACTTTGACAAGATTGAATTTTAATATCACTAGCCAAATTAGATAGTGAAATACAAATAAAATAGTGAATTAGACCTCATTCATGTAGAGAAACTTTCCAACACTTAAAAAGAGATATAGAGATACATAAAGAGATATTAATTGACAGTGAAGTTCATCATAAGACAATATAAATCGTGTATTTCACAGTCTTGCAACAATAATTTTATCATCACAAAAAATAATAATAATAATAATCGTGTACCCCCAATTCCACTATCTTAAATAGTGAAATAACTTATTTCACTGTCACACCAACACAATAATTTTATCATCACAAAAAATAACCCAATAAAACTTGCTTCAAAGACAACATCAAAGTTGTATCAGAGTGACACTTGAGTTTCTTTTACTTTCTTATTCTTTTAACGTAACAAACCCCGTTGATCAAAACAAAAAAAAAAAGCATAACAAAACCCATAACAAAAGATTACATTAAACATATATAGTTAGATAGCGGATTGTGGATATGGCACCAACATCTACTGCAAGAAGTCTGTCATGGAGTTTTTTTTTCTATCACATCATGAATTTGTCAACCACAGCAAGTAGGATATTATATCAAGCAAGCTGAATAATGACTTCGTCATAGAGTTTTGTTTGTGAGGAAGATGTCCANATGGAGTTCATCATCATGAATTTGTCAACCACAGCAAGTAGGATATTATATCAAGCAAGCTGAATAATGACTTCGTCATAGAGTTTTGTTTGTGAGGAAGATGTCCAGTAATTATGTATTCGTCTTTTGCTTCTACTTCGATTATTGCTCCTACTTTGCTTTGCCTTTTGGGATTTTTTTCGCACGTATGGAGAAATGATAATGAAAATTTTTATCTTAATGGAAAAAATAATAGAGAGCGTAGTTTTGATTCATATTAAGAACAAGAGAGTGAGGTAGAAGAGCAAGAGAGAGTGGGGGAGGAGGGAGGGAGAGAGAGTGAGGGGAGAAGAGAGAAAAAGAGTAGAGAGAAAGAGTGGGGAGATAAGAGAAGATTTTTGAAAAATAAAGAAATGAGTGTGATACACTTAAGAAGGGTGCTCTAGTAAAAAAAACGATTCAGATAGATTAGACTAAAAGATCAAAAAAATAAAAATAGTATATATGTTTTTAATGCCTAAAAAATAAATTGCTTGGATATAATTTCTTAAAAGAACATTTGATTGGACTTTTAGCCAATTTTTGCTTAAAAATATGTAAGACCCCATATTAGAATTAGATAAAAATAATATGATCTTAATATTTGTCCTAGATAGAATAAAAATATTGTAGAAATTCCGAATCATTGTTAAAAGATTCATCATGAAGTTTGAGTTTTGTGCGAATTGACTTTTGGGTCAAGCTTAGTTTTGAAGGTGTTTAAGTTGAGAATGGTGGCTAAGTAATTTTACAAATATTTTTAGGTCAAAATAAGGTTTTTAATGAATCTGTAAGGTTGAAAAACATTAGAAGGAATTATATGAGATGTATTAGAAGTTTAGAAGTATTCTGAAGTTAAAACCTATTTATAAGAGGATTTGGGTAGGAAGAAATTTGACACTATCTTAGTATTTTAGTCATAACATTTTAATGTGAACTCCAATTTCACTGAGGTTAGGACAGTAGAAACTAAACTTCAAGGGCTACAACAATGTATTTCATGAAAATTTCATGAATCGGCTTCTAACTGGGTCAAAATGTCATCTGAAGTCTAAATAAAAAGTCAGACTTGTCCGGACGGGACAAACACGCGTCTGGACGTACAAGGCAGAACTTGGACGATCTTTGTGGAGTGTTTTCTCCACTTTTGGCTTTATAAATACCTAGGTAATAACCCTTAGGCTTATGTTCAACAATTTTTCATCCGAGAAAACCCTAGAAAGTATAAGAAGAGGAAAGAGAGGAGACACGGGGAGGATTCTCGCTTTGAGATTGATTCAAACACACTAGGGTTATCTTCAAAGATCGGATTAAAGGTAGGGGATTCTTCTTGATTTCTATCATTGAAACTTAGGGTATTATCTATGTATGTTTTCAATCTTCTTGATAGTTATATGATAAATATTTATGAGGTTTTGGTTTCTTTATCATTGAAACATAGTTTTGAACAAAATACATGTTTAGGTTCAAGGAATATTTGTTCTAGAATTTCCAAAACACTAGTTTTGCTAAATACATTTTGATTATGAAAAATACATGGATTCTCGATTTCTAAATTCATATTCTTGATTAAATCATGTTTTGATCTAATACTTGTTCTTATTCCAAGAAATTATAATTTTTGGCAAAACCCTAGAGTTTTGAATATCAAAATTGAAAAGGTTTTCTTGATATGATCTTTTGCATATTTTAATTCCTTTATTACTATAATATATTGAGAATTATGCAATTGTGATACTTGACTTGTTAATGAAAATTGTGATTGGTTAAGATTGCGATTATTAAGAAAATTGTGGTTTTATCTCTTGTATGGTTTGGGTGTTACGGACTTGAATTGCTTTTGATAGCTGTCGTAGAGTGTTAAAGATTAGTCTATCCTAATGGGGGGTAAGATGGTTATCTGACACTCGTAGTGGATTGTTGTTTGTGAGAGCAACCACTATTGTTCATGTAAGTTCGAGGCTGCAAGATAGTACATCTTTCTTGGGAAGGATTCGTCAATGACGTGAGAGACGATATAAGCCCTACATAAACTGGTTTGTGATTTGGCTATGCGGGGAATGATTGAGATTGTTTGGTTTGTGGTGGGTGAACGAGGTAGAATCATTGTGTAGATTCCTGAGAAGCAACCAACACACATGAGAATATGAGATGATGCTACTGAGTTAATTATTGATTGCTTTAATTTCTGAAATGTTTATTCCTGTTATTGATTTACTATATTCCGTATACTTGAGATCATTACAACTGTCATGGTTTTACACTCAAAATTTATATATGCTATTTTTCAAAAAAGATTTGCCTTCTTTTTATTGTTTTAAAAACTCTGTTGCGATTTGAGAGGAATTTCTTATAGGCTTTTGTTCACCCCCTACAACACACTTACATATTTTGGCATAGAAGAGGATGTCTATGTGGATGAGCAGGTTGATTACAAACTATTGGAGAATCAAGATGTGGATCATGTTTTAGAGGAATAGAGTTGTTTTAATTTTTTACGTAGTGTGATTAGTAGTCAAAATTGACATATTACTATGCTCTTTTAAAGACTAATTATACTTTGATGGAGTTTAAATGATGACATTTCAGGCCATAAATTGTACAAGGGACTAAAGGAAATAAGTATCAAACTTTCATGCAACACCAGCTTATTCTGNGGCATATTACTATGCTCTTTTAAAGATTAATTATACTTTGATGAAGTTTAAATGATGACATTTCAGGCCATAAATTGTACAAGGGACTAAAGGAAATAAGTATCAAACTTTCATGCAACACCAGCTTATTCTGGAGAAAAATTGGAAAAGCTTGGACCAAGCCAACTACTTCGAATGCCAATTCACATTTGAACGTCCACTTGAGTTAATTAAAGCCCAGACTGCTGAAGACNCTACTTCGAACGCCAATTCACATTTGAACGTCCACTTGAGTTAATTAAAGCCCAGACTGCTGAAGACATGGCGTGTTGCAGCCAAGAGAGAAGACTCTGAGGTACTTGAGTACCACATTCGAATGCCAACTCACGTTTGAACGTCCACTTGAATTGATTGAAGACCAAGTGATGAGTGCAAGGCACCAAGAGTGTGGAAGTAGGTTTCCACAGAAGACCACAAGCCACTTGAGTGAGAAGAACAGACTCCATTTGGGGTTTGAACGCCCACAAAGCAAAGATAGCAGAAAAGTTCAAACACCAGACAACATTTGAATTTCTATAAAAAGGAAAAATAGAGACAACGTTCGAATGCCAACTCACGTTCGAACGTCCACCACAGGCAAGCTGCAGAGTAATTGACTTTTCACTTGGACTTGGGCGGCATACACTATTCCTTCACACTCCCTTGTCTTCCCCTTCTCCTTGCCTATAAATACTCCCCTTGGGAGAGACTTTGAGGAGGGGGATAGTTCTTGAAATAGGCTAGAACTTGGTTTGTAAAGCTTGGACTACACCAAAAACTAGTCAAGAGCTTGATAGAGGCTTGGACTCCCACTTATGTAGTTAGTTGAATGTTATATTTGCTTGTATCAAGGAAGTTAGTTCATATGTTGGTTGAGGAAGAAACCTTCCATTTCATGGTTGAGGAAGCAACCTTTCAAATGTGACTAGTTTTCTTCTACTTTCATTGTTTATGTCTTTCACTTCCAATGCTTGAGCTTCCTTCCTTCTTAGTAGAGTGAAACTCTTCCACTTTTCTAGAGCTTTACCAAAATCATGAAGGGTGGAACGTGATTCACTTATTCTTCGTTGAAGATTGGCTCTTCACTTATTGTACTTTACCTTGTCAGTTCTCTACTTTGAGGGATGAGTATCACTCACTTTTTTAGCTTTACCAAAGTCATGAAGAGTGAGTAGTTCATCATTCACTCTTTAGTAAGAGGTGATGAATATGTATGAATTATCCGGAAGTTATATTTGTGCATTTCTTTTATGCTTTAATGCTTTATATTTCACTTGCTCATTGAATGATTGAATGTATCTAGAAAAACTAAGGTACTTTGTATAATTGTGAGATCTTTCTTTGTCACGGATGCTTCTTGCATAGAAAGACTCGTTGGTTCAAGGCAAGTACCCCGACTAGATCTTCATGACAACATTTCAATCTTCACCACTATTATGCTTTATCTAAAGAATGGAACATTAATGCCATGGTTGGATGCTTTGTAGAAATACTTGCTTGTTTGTAGACGGGTTGAGTCTCGGCACAGACAATTCTTGTAAACTTCTAGAAAGGCATCGAAATCATGTGCTTAATTGTCACAGTCCATCTTTATCTTCCGATTAACTTGCTGTTGACACTGGAGTTGATTGAGTTATAAAGCACAAGTATAATAAACTAGATGATTAACTACATGTTATGATCCTTGAGCAAAAGAGTGACTGTTTTGCATCTGAATTTATCTTATATTCTATTTAGGAAATCCCATAACTTTAAACTCTCAAGGTTTCCAGTTACTTGGTCTCTATCATTGCGACTCCAAAAAATTAATCATAGTTCCCTGTGGATTCGACTCCAGACTTAACCGAATTATTACTACAACTTGACCGCCTGCACTTGGGTGTACACATATCGGATCAAGTCATGTTTTTGGCGTCATTGCTGGGGAACCATAAAAAGTGTTTTTGAGAAAAAGGTGGAAAGACCTTCCTATTTGTGTATATATTTGCTTTAATTGTGTATAAATTTGTTTTAATTATTTTTATGCCCGAGGACGCTTCTCAATATCAAAATTTGCCGTCAGAATCTTCTAGGTTTGTGAATCAACCTGAACCACCTAAACCTATATCAGTAGTAGACTCTTGTGAAAGTAGAATGACAAATGATGAGAGACAAGGAGAAGTTCCTGTGAGAGAGGGGGAAGTGCCTAACATTCGAACTCTGTAGGATTACTTAAATCCCATAAGAAATAGTGTCCCCTCTTATTTTTTCTTTCTTGAAGATGCACCCCTCTTTATTGTGAAGACGGGGATAGTTCAACTACTCTCTCAATTCCATGGACTCGAAACAGAAAAATCACATCTGCACATAAAAGAGTTGGAGGAAGTATGTGGAACGTTTCAAGACAATTCTGAGCTAGCCAAAATGAAACTTTTTTCATTTTCTTTAAAGGATAAAGCTAAACAGTGGCTAAATTCTTTAAAAGCTCTTTCAATACCTGACTGGCGGGCACTACAAAATGAATTTTTCAGAAAGTTTTTATGTTTACACCGCACTAATCCATTGAAAAGGCAAATCATGAATTTTTCAGTCAAAGAAGGAGAAACATTTTACTAAAGTTGGGAGAGATTCAAGGATCTACTCTAGTCCTTCCCATACCATGCTTTTGATAATTGGACTTTGGAAGGATTCTTCTATGATTCTNCATTTTACTAAAGTTGGGAGAGATTCAAGGATCTACTCTAGTCCTTCCCATACCATGCTTTTGATAATTGGACTTTGGAAGGATTCTTCTATGATTCTCTACCCACTAGACTACGTCAATTTGTCGAAATGATGGCTCAAGGAGAATTCATGAGTAAAAGTCCGGAGGAGGCATTCAATTGTTTTTACACCATATCTGACAATTTTTAGATGTGGGACTCAGTCTCCCCTACCATTGTTGAAGCCAAACCATCTACTTCCCANACTAATGAGGCCCTACACTACTTTAGTACATTGGCACAAACTACTCAATCTTAGGATATCATGGATCCCACCGATGTACCTAGGTTGTCTTCGGGTAGTAATCAACCACAAGGGGGAGGGATGTATGATTTGAGAGACCAGGAAGACTTGCTTTCTAAAATTACCAAGTTGTCTAGGAGAGTTAAGAGTCTTAAAGTCAATAGGAGACACGAGGTGTCCAATATTTCAAAGACCGAGGAGTCTTACTCAATTTGTGAAAGTGTGGAGCATTCTATATTAGAGTATCCTAACGTATTGGCGCTTAANTCAAAGACCGAGGAGTCTTACTCAATTTGTGAAAGTGTGGAGCATTCTATATTAGAGTATCCTAACGTATTGGCGCTTAAGGAAGTGTACCATGAGCAAGTCAATGCCTTTAACCAAACAAGGCAATCATTCTCCCTGCACTAAAACACTTACAATTCGGGNATGAAGTGTACCATGAGCAAGTGAACGCCTTTAACCAAACAAGGCAATCATTCTCCCTGCACTAAAACACTTACAATTCGGGTTGGAGTAATTACCCAAACTTTAGTTGGAGAAATGAGAACTCTACTCCTCATGGGTCTAATGTATATTCACCTACCATGCCTCATAAGCAAAGTCAATACCAAGGCCAAGGTCAAGCGTCTAGCTCCCAATACCCCCAGGCCAATCCGCAAAGGTATTCAACAAACCCACCTCCATAAAATTGTCAACAAGGACCATCCTATCCTCCCACCTAACAAACTCCCAATAAGAGGAATTTGGAGGATGTTGTTTATAATTTCATTCAAAGCTGAACCACCTTTAACAGTAACATTTCAGCTCAAGTCACAAAAAGGACCAATGCCATAGGGATATCACAACAAGAGANCCTCATAAGCAAAGTCAATACCAAGGCCAAGGTCAAGCGTCTAGCTCCCAATACCCCCAAGCCAATCCGCAAAGGTATTCACCAAACCCACCTCCATAAAATTGTCAATAAGGACCATCCTATCCTCCCACCTAAAAAACTCCCAATAAGAGGAATTTGGAGGATGTTGTTTATAATTTCATTCAAAGTTGAACCACCTTTAACAGTAGCATTTCAGCTCAAGTCACAAAAAGGACCAATGCCATAGGGATATCACAACAAGAGAAAGGGAAATTCCCCACTCAACCCCAGGAGGACACTAAAAGCCAACATGTGATTGAGTCATCGTAGCCCATAAAGGAGATTTGTGAGCAACTCAAGGTGGTCACCACCCTTTGAAGCGACAAACAAATTGATAAGACCATTATGCCAAAAGTCTCAACCAAGGCCACATTGCCAATGGAGGAAGAGACAAAGGGCGACACCGAAGGGGGTTAAGTGAGTGAGAAGAAAAAATTGGTTGATGAAANCCAACGTATGATTGAGTCATCGTAGCCCATAAAGGAGATTTGTGAGCAACTCAAGGTGGTCACCACCCTTTGAAGCGACAAACAAATTGATAAGACCATTATGCCAAAAGTCTCAACCAAGGCCACATTGCCAATGGAGGAAGAGACAAAGGGCGACACCGAAGGGGGTTAAGTGAGTGAGAAGAAAAAATTGGTTGATGAAATTGCACATGCATCCCCCATTCCTACCCCTTTTCCCAATCGTTTGAAGCCACCCATGAAGGTGGCTAACTATTATGATATAATTGAAATGTTCAAGCAGGTTAAAATCAACATTCCACTTCTCAATGCCATAAAGGAAATCCCATCATGTGCCAAGATCTTGAATGACTTGTGCACAGTGAAGATGAAATTAAATGTTCACAAGAAGGCATTTTTTCACTGAGCAAGTGAGCTCAATCTTGAGGACGAACACCCGACCAAAGTTCAAAGACCCCAAATGCCCTACCATTGCCATCACAATAAGGAATTGTCGAGTCGAGCAAGCACTTCTTGATTTGGGGGCTAGTGTCAACCTTCTACCCTACTTGGCGTACAAACAACTCCAAATTGAAGAGTTGAGGCCAACTTTAATCACTCATTAATTGGTACACCAAAGCATTCAAACACCGAAGGGAGTGGGTGAGGATGCTTTGGTTCAAGTGGATAATTTTTATTTTTTTGTTGATTTTATTGTGCTTAAACTCACCCGGTTGCTAACCCTGGCTCCCAAATTCCCATCATATTAGGTAGACCGTTCCTTGCTTCTTTNCATTCCTTGTTTCTTTTAATGCTGTTATTAATTATAGGAATGAATTGATGAAGCTTATGTTCGAGAACATGAAAATGGACATCAATTTGTTCAATCTATGTAAACAACATGGGGATGATGAGAAAGTGCAAGAAGTCAATTGGATTGACACATTGGTGGAGGAGCACTTGGAGTTGCTGGACATGTTGAAACTAGGGGAGGAAGAGGTTGATGATCAGGAGGAATTGGAATGCTTGAATCCACACCAAGACAAGAATATCTTCACATCAAATGAGAAAAAATCCATCTTGGCGTTGANAATTGGAATGCTTGAAAGGAGTGGAAAAATGGATCTCGACATTTAAGAAGCATCCACACCAAGACAAGAATATCTTCACATCAAATGAGCAAAAATCCATCTTGGCGTTGAAGCCATTACCATCCAATCTCAAGTATGCATACCTNGAAAAAATCCATCTTGGCGTTGAAGCCATTACCATCCAATCTCAAGTATGCATACCTCAGGGATAAAAAAACCTTCTCGGTGGTCATAAGCTTAACTTTAGAGGTGAAGCAAGAAGATGATCTCTTGAATGTGTTGAGAAGGCATAAGGGATCGATTGGATGGACAATTACCGACATTAAAGGGATAAGTCCCCTCATTCGCACACACTACATTTACCTTGAACAAGACTCCAAGCCGTCCCGGCAACCACAAAGAAGGTTGAATCCGATTATGAAATATGTGGTGAGGGATGAGGTACTAAAACTAATTGATATGGGCATCATCTTCCCGAATGCCAACAGTAAATGGGTGAGCCCTACTCAAGTGGTAACAAAGAAATTGGGGGTCACTGCGGTAGCAAATGAGGATAATGAGTTGATTATGACTAGGGTGATCACCGGATGAAGAGTGTGTATCGACTATCGAAAGCTCAACTCTTCCACAAGAAAAGATCACTTCCCTTTGCCATTCCTAGACCAAGTTTTGGAAAGAGTAGTTGATTAGCGGTTAAAATTGACATATTACTATGCTCTTTTAAGATTAATTATACTTTGATGGAGTTNTGGACCAAGTTTTGGAAAGAGTAGTTGATTAGTAGTTAAAATTGACATATTACTATGCTCTTTTAAGATTAATTATACTTTGATGGAGTTTAAATGATGACATTTCAGGCCATAAATTGTACAATGGACTAAAGACAATGAGTATCAAACTTTCATGCAACGCCAACATATTCTAGAGAAAAATTGGAAAAGCTTGGACNATGGACTAAAGACAATGAGTATCAAACTTTCATGCAACGCCAACATATTCTAGAGAAAAATTGGAAAAGCTTGGACCAAGCCAATGACGTTCAAACACCAACTCACGTTCGAACGTCCACTTGAGTGATTGAAAAGCAGACTACTGAAGACATGGCGTGTTGCAGCCAAGAAGGAAGACTCTGAGGTACTTGAGTACCNAAAGCAGACTACTGAAGACATGGCGTGTTGCAGCCAAGAAGGAAGACTCTGAGGTACTTGAGTACCACGTTCGAATGCTAACTCACGTTCTAATGTCCACTTGAGTAATTGAAGAAGAGACTGATGAGTACAAAGTGCAAAGATGTGCATGGAGTGTGGAAATAGGTTTCCACAGAAGACCACAGGCCACTTAAGTGAGAAGGTCGGACCCCATCTGGAGTTCAAACACCCATAAAGCAAAGACAGAAGATACGTTCGAATGCCATACAACATTCGAACGCCAACTCATGCTCAAAGTTCTTCACAGGCAGGCTGCAGAGTAGCTAGATCTTCACTTGGGCTTGGGCGGCATACACTATTCCTTCACACTTTCTTGTCCCTCCCCCTTTCCTCTTTGCCTATAAATACTTCCTTGGGAGAGCCTTTGAGAGGAGGATAGTTCTTGTAAAAGGCTAGAACTTGGTTTGTAAGGCTTAGACTACACCAAGAACTAGTCAAGAGCTTGATGGAGGCTTAGACTCCCACTCATGTAGTTAGATGTATGTTATATTTTCTTGTATCAAGGAAGTTAGTTCATATGTTAGTTGAGGAAGCAACCCTCCTTTTCATGGTTGAGGAAGCCACCCTCCAAATGTGACTAGCTTTCTTCTACTTTTATTGTTCATGTCTTTCACTTCCATTGCTTGAGTTTCCTTCTTTCTTAGAGGAGTGAAACTCTTCCACTTTTCTCGAGCTTTACCAAAGCCGTGAAGGGTGGGACGTGATTCACTCATTCTTCATTGAAGATCGGCTCTTTGTTTATTGTGCTTTCACATTGTAAGTCCTCTACTTGGAGGGATGAGTATCACTCACTTTTTTAGCTTTACCAAAGTCATGAAGACTGAGTAGTTCCTCATTCACTCTTTAGTGAGAGGTGATGAATATGTACAAATTATCTGGAAGTTATATTTGTGCATTTCTTTTACGCTTTAATGCTTTATATTTCAATTACTCATTGAATGATTGAATGCATCTAGCAAAGCTAAGGTACTTTGTATAACTATGAGATCTTTTCTATGTTACGGATGACTCTTACATAGAAAGACTCGTTGGTTCAAGGGAAGTACCCCGNACTATGAGATCTTTTCTATGTTACGGATGACTCTTACATAGAAAGACTCGTTGGTTCAAGGGAAGTACCCCGGCTAGATCTTCATGANATGATTGAATGTATCTAGAAAAACTAAGGTACTTTGTATAATTGTGAGATCTTTCTTTGTCACGGATGCTTCTTGCATAGAAAGACTCGTTGGTTCAAGGCAAGTACCCCGGCTAGATCTTCATGACAACATTTCAATCTTCACCACTATTATGCTTTATCTAAAGAATGGAACATTAATGCCATGGTTGGATGCTTTGTAGAAATACTTGCTTGTTTGTAGACGGGTTGAGTCTCGGCACAGACAATTCTTGTAAACTTCTAGAAAGGCATCGAAATCATGTGCTTAATNGCTTTGTCTAAAGAATGGAACATTAATGCCATGGTTGGATGTTTTGTAGAAATACTTGCTTGTTTGTAGACGGGTTGAGTCTCGGCACAGACAATTCTTGTAAACTTCTAGAAAGGCATCGAAATCATGTGCTTAATTCTCACAGTCCATCTTTATCTTCCGATTAACTTGCTGTTGACACGGGAGTTGATTAAGTTATAAATCACAAGTATAATAAACTAGATGATTAACTACATGTTATGATCCTTGAGCAAAAGGGTGACTGTTTTGCATCTGAATTTATCTTATATTCTATTTAGGAAATCCCATAACTTTAAACTCTCAAGGTTTCCAGTTACTTGGTCTCTATCACTGCGACTCCAAAAAATTAATCATAGTTCCCTGTGGATTCGACTCCAGACTTAACCGAATTATTACTACAATTTGACTGCCTGCACTTGGGTGTACACATATCGGATCAAGTCATGTTTTTGGCGTCGTTGCTGGGGAACCATAAAAAGTGTTTTTGAGAAAAAGGTGGAAAGACCTTCCTATTTGTGTATATATTTGCTTTAATTGTGTATAAATTTTTTTTAATTATTTTTATGCCCGAGGACGCTTCTCAATATCAAAATTTGCCGTCAAAATCTTCTAGGTTTGTGAATCAACTTGAACCACCTGAACCTAGATCAGTAGTAGACTCTTGTGAAAGTAGAATGACAAATGATGAGAGACAAGGAGAAGTTCCTGTGAGAGAGGGGGAAGTGCCTAACATTCAAACTCTGTAGGATTACTTAAATCCCACAAGAAATAGTGTCCCTTCTTATTTTTTCTTTCCTGAAGATGCACCCCTCTTTATTGTAAAGACGGGGATAGTTCAACTATTCTCTCAATTCCATGGACTCGAAACAGAAAAATCACATCTGCACATAAAAGAGTTGGAGGAAGTATGTGGAACGTTTCAAGACAATTCTGAGCTAGCCAAAATGAAACCTTTTTCATTTTCTTTAAAGGATAAAGCTAAACAGTGGCTAAATTCTTTAAAAGCTCTTTCAATACCTGACTGGCGGGCACTACAAAATGAATTTTTCAGAAAGTTTTTATGTTTACACCGCACTAATCCATTGAAAAGGCAAATCATGAATTTTTCAGTCAAAGAAGGAGAAACCTTTTACTAAAGTTGGGAGATATTCAAGGATCTACTCTAGTCCTTCCCATACCATGCTTTTGATAATTGGACTTTAGAAGGATTCTTCTATGATTCTTTTCCCACTAGACTACGTCAGTTTGTCGAAATGATGGCTCAAGGAGAATTCATGAGTAAAAGTTCGGAGGAGGCATTCAATTTTTTTTACACCATATCTGACAATTTTTAGATGTGGGACTCAGTCTCCCCTACCATTGTTGAAGCCAAACCGTCTACTTCCCAAGGGGGTAAGTATGTATTGAAAGATGATGATGACCTAAGAGCAAAAATGTCCACTCTGTCTTGAAAGCTTGAAGCTTTAGAGATGAAAAAGGTTCATCAGGTTTATGTTAGCTCTCCCACAGAACAAATGTGTGGGATTTGTGCGCCGACAGGACACCCTATTGGGGAGTGTCCTACTATTCCAACATTCAAAAAGGTTCTGTTAGAGCAGACAAATGGAATTTCTAACTTCAACAAGCCTTACTCCAACCCATACTCTGAAACATACAATCTAGGGTGGCAGAACCACCCGAACTTCAGTTGGAGAAACACATAACCAAATCCCATGAACCAACAATAAGGTTCACACCCACCACCTCAAGGACTTCCCACGTATTAACCATACCAACCACCACAAAAGAGGAGCCTTGAGAATACTCTGAATCAGTTCATGCAAAGCCAAATGAACTATAACAATAGTTCCACTCAGGCTTTTACTGATTTCAAAACCCAGACCACTCCATCTTTTGACGACCTTAAAAGCCACACATGAGAAGAGCAAGTTTCCTGCCCAACCAAAACCATCCAAAGGCCAATTCCAGGTGAAAAATCCCACAATCAAGAAAACTCCACAAGACCAAGCCCAAGTTGTCACTACACTGAGAAGTGACAAGGTGATTGACAAGACCGTCAGAGACATGCTAATTCCAAAGCCAAAACCTAAGTTAATCCCAGTCAACTCACCAATCGAGCTTGAATGTGTGAGAGAATGAGGAACCCAAGCCCATGATTGAACAAGAACCAGAGCCATCAAGGGAAGAAGAACCGTCGTGTTATATTCCTGCTCCTTTTTCTCATAAACTCAAAACCATACAGAAATTGAATAATCAGCCAGAAATTTACGAGCTCTTCAAGCAAGTAAAAATCAACATCCCACTTTTGGATGCAATCAAACAGGTTCCATCTTATGCCAAGTTTCTGAAAGACTTGTGCACAATCAAAAGAAGCTAAAATGTTCAAAAAAGAGGCTTCCTGATAGAACAAGCCAATGCCCTACTTCAAAACAAAACCCCTCCAAAATACAAAGATCCAGGGTGTCCGACTGTGTTGTGTGTCATTAAAAATTTCAGAATCGAACAGGCACTGTTAAACCTAGGAGCTAGTGTCAACTTGTTCCCTTTTTCTGTCTACCAGTAGTTGGGTCTAAGTGAACTCAAACCCACCAGTGTTACACTCCAATTGGTAGACAGATCTGTCAAAGTCCCTAGGGGCATTGTTGAAGATGTACTTGTTCAAGTGGACAACTTTGTCTTCCGGGTTGACTTCATCGTTCTAGACACCCAGTCTGCAAAAAAGCATTCAGAGAACCCAATTTCCGTAATTCTTGGTCGACCCTTCTTAGCAACATCAAATGCACTAATCAATTGCAGGAATGAGGTAATGAAATTAACCTTTGGGAATATGACTCTTGAGCTAAATATTTGTAATGTTGCCAAACACCTCGGAGAGGACAAAGATGCCAAAGGTTGGGGAGCATTTCAAAAAGAAACATGATGCCCTTAAACCTCATTTTGGTGATTGAAATTTTTTACTGTTTGGGCATCAATTTTATGGGACCATTTCCCCCCTCCGTTGCCTATCTATACATTTTAGTGGCTGTAGACTATGTATTCAAATGGGTTGAGTCAATTCCTTGCCGAAATAATGATCACCAAATAATGATAAGTGATGGGAGTGCTCATTTTTGGAATTCCGAAATCAATCATAAGTGATGGGAGTGCTCATTTTTGCAATCATCCTTTCTGGAATTTAATGAAAAAATATTTGATTTTTCACAAAATTGCAACCCCTTATCATCCACAGACTAGTGGACAAGTTGAATTAGCTAATCGAGAGATCAAATTATTTTAGAAAAAATAGTAAATCCAGACAGCAAAGATTGGTCGTCAAGACTAACTGATGCACTATGGGCATATCGCATTGCTTTTAAAATAATTTTGGGCATGTCTCCTTATCGATTAGTCTATGACAAGTCGTGTCACCTACCTGTGGAATTGGAACATAGGGCATATTGGGCTATTAAAGCAATGAACTTTGACATGGACAAGGCCAAACTAGCAAGGAAATTTCAGATTAACAAATTAGAGGAATTGAGAAATGAAGCATACGAAAATGCAAAGATTGCAAAATCCAGGATAAAAAATTTTCATGACAAGAACATAATGAGAAAGTATTTTGAACCTGCTCAAAAAGTCCTGTTGTTTAATTCAAGACTCCGCCTCTTTCCTGGTAAATTGAGGTGAAGATGGACTGGACCTTACATTGTCAAAATAGTGTTTCAACATGGACCAGTAGAAGTGGAAAACCCTTGAACGGTAACATCTTTAATGTTAATGGTCAACAGTTGAAACCATTTTTGGAGGATTTTGTCAAAAATGTGGAAATAATTCTTTTAAAGGACCTAGAACATCCCTCCAAGATTTGCGCCTACCGACAACAAAAAGGGTTGGGTTAGGAAAAACCTGATCAAAATCGACCCGAGAGGACGCCTTTATAAGGCATCCCCCCCCTTTCCTCTTTTTCCCCACCGTTTTTTGTTTTTCTTTCTTCTTCTTCGTCTTCTTCTTCTTCTCTTTTTTTTTCCTATTTATGATTTTCTGCAAAAAGACCCAGCTCCCAACAACCCCATGACTGTACTCCCCGAAGACCCAATTTTTTGTCTCATGATCTACATTTGTTTACTCTATTTGTACATGACTTTACTTCTTCTGTCCGCACTTACAATCAAGGGTTTTCGTCCTAGTGAAAACCCAGATCTGCGTTAAGAAGATTAATTTGTGTATTTTCCTTACAGGTTTTGGCAAAGGAACAAGATCTCTACCTTTCAACCTCATCTCCAAGCTCAACATTTCGGTAAATTTGAAACATTGGAGACAATGTTCAGTTTAGGTTGGGGGGTGAGAACTATAGTTGTTGTTGTTGTTGTTGTTTTTGATCAAATTGTGTACCTTGCCTTGTATTTTGTATAAATTGATGATTATGTCTGTGAGTCATCTTTGATCGTCTTTGTGACTGGCAGACGTTAAAGAACCAGATAGTGAGTCTTAAAGAATAGAAAGCATGAATGTTAAATTTTTTTGGTTTAGTCTGGGAATTCTACGCACTTTTTTATCTGATGTGCATGTTGTGATCATGAGAAAAGCAAGATTGGTGAGAAAGAATGAAATCCGAGAAGAACAAGTGAAACCCTTTTGTGGCAGAAGCACTTTTGGTAAACGCAGTCGTGCCAAAAGACTTAGTGCCTATAAACAGTGTGGCAGAGTCTTTCACAAGAAAATGTATAATCAGTGTTCTAAACCAATTTTTGGTCGCGCACTCAATCGATTAGACTGGATAGTAAATGGGCTGAGTAAGGATTACCCTAAGACGTCATGTTATTCTGGTACTTTACTTCATCGATTTGTGAGAGAGGAAATTGGGAGAGTCACTAGTTGTTTGAACTACACAGATACCGAGGGAGACTCGGATTAGAGTAGGTGGGATGAAAGTTAAGGGTCCGAATTTTTGTAAAAAGTGTAAACATTCTCTTTGNCTTCATCGATTTGTGAGAGAGGAAATTGGGAGAGTCACTAGTTGTTTGAACTACACAGATACCGAGGGAGACTTGGATTAGAGTAGGTGGGATGAAAGTTAAGGGTCCGAATTTTTGTAAAAAGTGTAAACATTCTCTTTGTTTTGTACAAACTCTTTTGACTGAAATGAAAATATCGGCCGAGAAAGGAGTGTCCCAGAATACCAACCTAAAGCATGGGTAGGGATTTGTTCTGAGATGCCATGAATTTTTGATTCAAACTTGTGTGTTTAGCTTGCTCTTATTGTGTATAAGTTAGTGTAGAAAAATTTTGATTTTTGATTTAATGTTCGAACGCGAAGTAANAAGTTAGTGTAGAAAATTTTTGATTTTTGATTTAATGTTCGAACGCCAAGTAACGTTTGAACGTCACCTGCTTATAGTACTCGACCTCTGATGAAGCCTCTGATAGAAACACAAAGTACTGGGACCTTTCAATGTTCGAACAAGAATCACACGTTCGAATGCCAAAAGACCGTTCGATGAGAGGAGCTTACAGTACTTTGGCCTCTGACAGAACTCAAAAGTACTGGGAGCTCACCACGTTCGAACGATCTGTTTAAAATCCTTCAATCCACGTTCAAACGTTTACCACGTTTGAACGTCACTTCTCAGGCTATAAAAGCCTGGATGGTCTTGCCCATTCAAAAATTCCCAAAACCCTTCAAAAACCTCAAAACCCTAGGGCGATTTTTCAAAATCCAAACCTCAAAGCACCTCCCATTCTCCATTTCTACCTAATTTTAACCATCCCAAAACCATTTCCATCTTATTCATCATCATTCCCACAAGAAAATCACACTTTTCAAGCCCTAACACCCTCAAACCCAAAACATCATGCCTCCAAGGGTCAAGCTACCTGCCAGTCGTTATACACCAAACCAGGCGCCTAATTTTGTAGAGGAGGTCATTGAGGAGAGAGAAGGGAGACCCATCATAAGTAGATATGATCGAACCCGATTCCCTAACGCCCTCAAAGCCAACATGTATGAGAACTATTACCTTAAAAATGTTGTGGTTTGTGAGAGAGACGTAATCTTGAGTGACTTTGCAGAATTGGGTATATTGGCGGAGATGGAGAGGAGCAATTGGGTGTTGTATTTGCGAAATGGAGGGGAGGCCGTTGTTGACTTAGTGAGGGAGTTTTACTCCAACGTCGAAATAGTCAATGGTGCGCTAAAAAGCTATGTGAGGGGGGTCCAGGTGGATGTGGATGAAGATTATATTCGATAAATCAGGCAAGAAGTGTCTCGGGTACAACATTCGACTTACCCCCCAAGAAAGAATGTAGCTATAAATATGGTTGGGATGGAGTTGACTAGGGTGACTGGTTTTTCTTGGTTGGGGCGAAGGTTTCTACAACAAGGGGAGCTCGTGGATAAATACAAAATGTTAAATTTGATTGCGGTGTCAAACTTTGCTCCAATAGGATGAAAAAATGAAATCCCACCCGACATGGCCTGGTTACTTTATGCACTTGGAAAAAGCCATAGCATCGACCTCCCTTCCCTCGTCTTTACAGAAATGAAGAAAGGTTGTGACGTAAAAAGAAACTCCCTTCCTTTTGGCACCCTAGTAACTGAAATGTGCAAGGACAATGAGGTTAGGGTAAGGCCTGAAATGGAAATCCAAAAGCTAATGGGGCCACTAAACAAGGCATCCTTTAGGAGGAGCCAAGGTCATAGTGGCACCCCAGCGGCTAGACAAGAGGTGCCACCCACCCAAGGAGTGGATAAGGTGCAGGATGAGCTTGATCGGGAGAAGGAAAGGGAAATAGAGGAAGAGAGAGACCCAGTATAGACACAGGAGGCAGGCCCCAGCACAAGTACCCGACGTTCTTTATGAGACATCATGCTTAGCATTGAAGCTAAGCAAGATGAAATTCTTAGACTTTTGAGGNTCCCACCCGACATGGCCTGGTTACTTTATGCACTTGGAAAAAGCCATAGCATCGACCTCCCTTCCCTCGTCTTTACAAAAATGAAGAAAGGTTGTGACGTAAAAAGAAACTCCCTTCCTTTTGGCACCCTAGTAACTGAAATGTGCAAGGACAATGGGGTTAGGGTAAGGCCTGAAATGGAAATCCAAAAGCTAATGGGGCCACTAAACAAGGCATCCTTTAGGAGGAGCCAAGGTCATAATGGCACCCCAGCGGCTAGACAAGAGGTGCCACCCACCCAAGGAGTGGATAAGGTGCAGGATGAGCTTGATCGGGAGAAGGAAAGGGAAATAGAGGAAGAGAGAGACCCAGTATAGACACAGGAGGCAGGCCCCAGCACAAGTACCCGACGTTCTTTATGAGACATCATGCTTAGCATTGAAGCTAAGCAGGATGAAATTCTTAGACTTTTGAGGGGTGGAGCTGCTGGAGATGATGGAGCTGGTGGAGGAGATTGATTTCTGTTCTTGATTTGGGTTGTGATTATTGTTGCTTCTTTGATAAGATTTCTTCTTTGGTAGTTTCTTGGGGGTTTCTATATTTAAAATTTGTTGTTCTTCCTTCAGTGGAGGAGTTTCTTCTTTGTGATCCTTGTGGATATTTGTAGTTTGTTGTAGAAAATTGTCTCTTCTTTGGTGAATGTTTGCTTTCTTTTTGGGTCATTGATTGAGGATATTTGAAGTTTTTGTGTTTTAGTCACTTCTTTTATGGATGGACTGAATCATTGGTACTATTGTAAATGATCATATTTCGTGAAATGAATGGTTCAGTTTATCACTTTTATCTATTTAAAATGCATGTATAGAATTAGCATTTTAGTAATTCTTGATAAATAAACAGATGTGGATGCTAAGGTTGCTTGTTAAAATGACTACGCCTATGATCGGTTTGACACCTCAACTTAGCGATCTTGACTTAACCACATTTCTTGGAAAACTGGTGTTATTTCTATGCTTAAATTGTCAAATATACACCAGTATTTGTTGTTCTTAAGGTACAAGATGATCAGACTCGAAATTGGAATCGATATATAACCGACATTCCCTGAAACACCCGACATAACCAATGGAGATGAAAAAGAATACCATAGTGAGTTTTGAGCCTTGCAATGCTTTTGAGAGGATATTAACATTTACTNATATACACCAGTATTTGTTGTTCTTAAGGTACAAGATGATCAGACTCGAAATTGGAATCGATATATAACTGACATTCCCTGAAACACCCGACATAACCAATGGAGATGAAAAAGAATACCATAGTGAGTTTTGAGCCTTGCAATGCTTTTGAGAGGATATTAACATTTACTCGAGAAAGGTTTTTCACTATCTATTTTTGAATAATCTCATTATATTCGCTTTGATTGATGCAACTAAAGCAATCTATTGACATATCCCACAGGGAATCTTTGCATATGACACATACATGTGCACATACTTGAGAAAGGATCTTAGGCCATCTTTGATTTGACTTTGAGCCTTGACCATTTCTTTTGCAAAAATATATCCCTAGTCAGCCGTGCTTGAGCCTTCGATAAATGATTTCTTTTTCAAAATACCCATATGATAACCAAGCCACAAGAAAATACATTTAACATACCTTGCTATCTAATTTTCTTGCACCCTCTTATAAATCAGTATGATACAAAAAGGCAAGGA
This sequence comes from Ilex paraguariensis, assembly GCA_963454935.2. Taxonomy (NCBI): domain Eukaryota; kingdom Viridiplantae; phylum Streptophyta; class Magnoliopsida; order Aquifoliales; family Aquifoliaceae; genus Ilex; species Ilex paraguariensis. Next base: position 79,524 of record CAUOFW020008291.1, on the reverse strand, counting down.
AAATGGAAAAGAAGATGGTAGCTACTGATCAATGAAAGAAAAATCGGTGAAAACAACCGAAAAAGAAAATAAAAAAATAGACAGGGAATTGCCAAGAAAGCGAAAAATGAGAAAAATAAAAGAACAAAATACAACTTCTTGGCAAAAGAGAGATATGCTACACTATATAAGGAAAAGATAGCTTTTTGAATACCGTTGATGTCATTTCGTTAACCATGACCTCAGGCCACATTACAACCCTTACAAAACCCTAATTGATCTTAAGGCTGATGCATGTGTGTGTTATCGACCGAAAACTGGGGTATGTTTAATAGTATTACTTGAACTGCATCAATATTCTTTCATGAGATTATACCAAGAACATGATTGATTTACTTTCTTAAAAATTTCAGTCCCTTTCTAACTGTGAATGTGATTCTTTGACTAGCAATCTTCTGATCACATGCCCTTTGAGAGACAAGTCACTATAACCTGAGCAAATTTCTGTTGAGCACACTTCTAAGAGAGGTTTGTGAAATCAAAGCTAACCATGGAAGGTGGTAAAGTGGAATGTTTGTTATATATCAATTCTTGTCTCTAGATGGACCATTTCTACTACACAGGGAATTCCAAATGCCAATGTGACTAATGCCAATTTTTGCATAGAATAAATACCTATGAAAGAGGAGCATGCGGGATGTAAGTCGAAATTTAGAGTTGGGTGTCTCAACGACCATGATGCTAATTTACCTCAACTAGCAATCTTACATACAAATTTGTTCGACAGAAGTTTGTGGGTAGCTTCACTAAAAACTCTCACGAGACAACACTCTTCCATTAGGGTAAACCTAGTGGTTCAACAGCTTGTTGTACATGCTAAATGCAATCGGATGACCTACAAAAAAGTCATTAGAAATAGATTTGCATTCCATTGTTATTGTATTACTAGAGACTAGCAATAATTAGGTTGGAGGGTGTACTTAGTAGTCAAAATTGGCATATTACTACACTCTTTTTAAAACTAATTATATTTTGATGGAGTTTAAATGATGACATTTCAGGCCATAAATTGTATAAGGGACTAATTGCAATGAGTATTAAACTTTCATGCAACACCACCATATTCTGGAGAAAAATTGGAAAAGCTTGGACCAAGACAACCACGTTCGAAAGCCAATTCACGTTCGAATGTCCACTTGAGTTGATTGAAGCCCAGACTACTGAAGACATGGCATGTTGCAGCCAAGAGAGAAGACTTTGAGGTACTTGAGTACCATGTTTGAACGCTAACTCACGTTCGAACGTCAACTTGAATTGATCGAAGACCAGGTGATGAGTGCAAAACACCAAGAGCGTGGAAGTAGGTTTCCACAGAAGACCACAGGCCGCATGAGTGAGAAGGACAATCCCCATCTGGCATTCGAACGCCCACAAAGCAAAGTGTAACCCCCCAAAGACCACCCTGGACGGCATTACAAACTAAAAACAATTCATCATCATGAGAGCACTAAATAAATTCATCATTAAAGAAATTTCATTCACCATATGTAATATCCACAATATCATCCCAAAAGAATAGGACAAGCTATGACAATTACATTCCAAAAGATTTACATTTAAACTTAGCAGCGGAATAAACAAATTTCTAGACTATACATGATCGTAAATAAATTCTCTGGTCTAGCACAGAAATAAACTATAGCTCTAAGCGTCCACCTCGGGATTCACGCTCCTGTCTANAGATTTTTCGTCGACCTTCCGAAAGGTTTTTCATTGACCTTCTGGACCAACATTTACATTAAGCTTCCCGAAGGTTTTCATCGACCTTCCGGAAGGTTTGCCCACTGGACAAATTTTCTATTATTCTTTCGGAAGAACATTTTTTTAACCTTCCGGAAGGTTTNATTTCTAGACTATACATGATCGTAAATAAATTCTCTGGTCTAGCACAGAAATAAACTATAGCTCTAAGCGTCCACCTCGGGATTCACGCTCCTGTCTATCGGAGTCTCCCAGTGTTCGGGCTCCTCGAGAGGATAATCTGAAAAGGTTGTTAAGTAGAGGGTGAACACTAAGCTTTGTAACAACATTCCTTCCAAACTCGAACAAGGTTTATACAAGCATATAAAATGGTTCAGTCTCACTTTTCAAAATAGCATATATAACTTGAAATAAAACAGTGACAATTTATTTGATCTCAAGTGTACGTAATTGTAATAAATTAAATAAACAATAAAACCAAGTTACAATTAACAACCATTTCCAACCGTAACCATTTNTCTAGCATTTTAACTTTTCAAAAGCAATAATTACTTACAACATATACCTATATACCTATATAAGGATCGCTGAACAAGTACATTACTATATTAATATAAACATGTGGGGGTTTACAATCCACCCCCCTNGTAATAAATTAAATAAACAATAAAACCAAGTTACAATTAACAACCATTTCCAACCGTAACCATTTCCAACAAGTCCTTGTAGAGTTCCATACCTTCACAAGCTCTTGTTCGAAACCGATTCCAAACCATAACAATAATCCCATATTCTCATGTATGTTGGTTGCTTCCCATGAATCTACACCACGACTCTACCTTATTCACCCAACCATAACCACATAAACCACTTTAGGAAGGGCGTGTACCCTCTCCCACGGCATTGACGAATCCTTTCTAGGAAAGGTATACCCAGCCTCAGCCTTGAACCTACGTGAATAATAGCGGTTGCTCTCACAAACAACAACCCACTACAAGTGTTNAGTCTATCACATCCGTGGTCTCCAACTGGCACTTCCTCAGCATCGACACATGAAACACGTCGTGTACCCCAGACAATTGAGCTGGTAACTGAAGTTGATACGCTACTTTGCCCACTGCTTTGATCACTTCAAATGGTCCGATGTACCATGGAGCCAATTTTCCCTTCTTGTCGAATCTCAAAACTCCCTTCTTAGGCGACACTTTGAGAAAAACATAGTCCCCTTCTTGGAACTCCAATGGTCTTTGTCTTCTATCCACATAGCTTTTTTGTCTACTTTGTGTCGTGCGTAGTCTCTCTCGGATGAGTTGAATCTTCTATGTAGTTTCCTGAACAATTTATGACCCAAACAAGCTACTCTCGCCCGCTTCTAACCAACACGTCGGTGATCGACATGGCCTTCTGTTCAATGCTTCATACGGAGCCATTCCAATACTTGCCTGAGAGCTGTTGTTGTACGCAAATTCCGCTAACGGCAAATGGTTACTCCAACTTCCCTTGAAGTCCAATACGCAAGCATGGAGCATATCCTCCAAAATCTGTATCACCCTCTCGGATTGGCCATCCGTTTGGGGATGAAAAGTGGTGCTGAAGAGCAACTCTGTCCCCATAGCTCGTTGTAGACTTTTCCAGAATTGCGCCACAAATCGAGAATCGCGATCTGAAATAATCGAGAGTGGAACTCCCTGTAATCGTATAATCTCACGGATATAGGACTTGCTCAAGGTCTCTAAAGTGTTTGTAGTCTTCATTCCCAAGAAATGAGGGGATTTGGTGAGTCTGTCCACAATGACCCATACTGCATTATGCCTTCGCGACGTCCGTGGTAAACCCGACACGAAATCTATGGTGATGTGATCCCACTTCCACTCTGGGATAGGCAAAGACTATAGTAATCCTCCTAGCTTTTGATGTTCGATCTTCACCTGCTGGCACACCGCACATCGTGCTATAAACCTTGCTATATCCTTCTTCATTCCCTTCCACCAATATTGGCGCTTCATGTCCCTATACATTTTTGTGCTACCGGGGTGGATAGCAAACTTAGAGCGATGACACTCTCCAAGTATCTCCTCCTTTAGGGACGAATTATCGGGAACACATAGCTTCTCCCCATATCTTAGTTCTCCATTTCTCAAAGACCAACCCTCAATTGTTTCTCCACTCTCCAATTTAGCTCGAATCGACGCTAAGTCAGGATCTAAGCATTGTAATTCCACAACCCTACGTTGAAGGGTAGGTTGGGCCACAAGGTTGAATAGGCATGGCCGAGATCTATCTTCTCCAATCCATAGATCATAGTCTCCAAGGGCATCCCTCATCTTCCATTTACTTGCAAGAACATTGAGTTCACCCTAAGACTTTCGGCTAAGTGCATCGGCGACTACATTGGTCTTCCCCGGATGGTAGTTGAGTGTGAAATCATAATCTTCTAGATAGTCAACCCACCTTCTCTGCCTAAGATTCAAATCTTTCTGTGTGAACACATACTTGAGACTTTTATGATCCGAGAACACTTGAAATTTCTCTCCGTACAAGTAACACCTCCACAACTTAAGAGCAAAAATCACAACGGTAAGCTCTAAGTCATGAGTGGGATAATTCTGCTCATAAACCTTTAATTCTCTTGAACCATAAGCAAAAACTTTGCCTCCCTGCATTAGCACACATCCCAAGCCTCGCAGTGAAGCATCGGTGTACACATCATATCCTTCCTCACTGCTCAGAATAATGAGGACAGGTGTCGTCGTCAATCTCTCCTTCAAGGTGCTAAAGGCTAGTTCACATGCTTGATTCCACACAAATTTTTCTCCCTTCCTTGTGAGGTGAGTCATCGGCATCACAAGCTTTGAAAACCCTTCCACAAACCTACAACAATAGCCGGCTTACCCCAAAAAATTACGTACTTTGGTCACATTCTTTGGTGGTTCCCACTTCATCACTGCCTCAATCTTTGCGGGGTCAACAGCTACCCCTTGTTCTGACACAACATGGCCAAGGAATTTCACTTCCTTCATTCAAACTCACACTTACTCCTCTTCGCATATAACTTATTTTCTCTCAATGGCTGTAGCATAATAGAGAGATAGCGTCCATTTTCCTCATGAGTCTGGGAATAGATTAGTATGTCATCAATAAACACGATAACAAACGGATCTAGATACGGCCGAAATACCCAGTGCATTAAATACATGAAGGCTGCTGGAGCATTAGTCAATCTGAACGGCATCACCATATATTCGAAATGACCATACCGAGTACGAAAAACAGTCTTAGGAATATCTTTCTCCTTGATTCGCAATTGATGATACCGTGTGTGAAGATCAATTTTGGAGTAATACTTAGAACCCCTCAACTGATCAAATAGGTCATCGATTCGTGGCAAAGGGTATTTGTTATTCAATGTTACCTAATTCAATCTTTGGTAATCCGTGCACAACCGAAGTGTCTCATCATGCTTCTTCATGAAGAGTACCGAGGCTCCCCAAGTTGATGTGCTCAAACGGATAAACTCAATGGTCAACATATGGTCTAATTGTTTCCTTAGCTCCTTTAACTCCAAAGGTGCCATCTGATAGGGAGCAATGGATATGGGTTCGGTTCCCGGATAGAGATCAATCTTGAACTCAATCTCTCGTTGTGGGGGTAACCTAGGTAATTCATCGGGAAAAACATCCAGAAAGTCCGACACCACCAATATTACGTCCAGTGGGGATTTGTCCCGATCATCTCCCATTAAGTTGGCCAAGAAACTCAAAGTGCTCCTTGCCTTAGCTTTCAAGAATTTATTTCTCGTCGTAGGAAATGGATGAGAAGAATTGCGATCATTCTTAAAAGTAAAAACTACTCCCCCCGGTAGTTGAAAAGAAATTCTCTTGCGAAAACAATCCATCACTGCATGGAAAGTGGACAACAAGTTCATCCCAAATATAACGTCGTACCCCTTCATTTCTAATGCAACCTAATTGACAACCAACTCTTACTCCCCAAAGCGAAGCACACATCCTCTACACACCCTTGTTGTATCCAACTGTTCTCCTATGGGCATGTCAATACTAAGGGCATGTTCTAGCTTCTCAAATCCCAATCTCAAATTAAAAGCATATGTAGTACGTATAAATCAGTGTGTAACTCCAGGATCAAATAAGATTCAGGCCCAAGAGTTATAAAGAAGCACAATACCTTCCACTACTTCATTAGAAGCATTCTCCTCTAGTTGAGTCAAAGCAAAAACTCTCCCTTGATTGGTGCCGCTAGGGGCTTGAGCTTGTAACGATCTTTGCGGTGCTGGCCTTTGTAGGGCTAGCTTGTTTGCTGGTACTTGCCCGGTTGCTTGATTGGTTCTTGGGGGAAGCAATGGGCAGTTATTTCTGAAGTGCCCGACACCTCCACATGCCAAGCATTGACGGGGGTCAGTACCTGTCCTCTCAAGTGTGCCTCCAGCTCCTTGGGCTGTCTGAAGTTTCTATCTGTCTGCCTGGTCTGGACGTCGGTATGGTGCCACATGTTGCACTCCACTAGTGCTAGCACCCGTCTAAATCAGACTGCCTCTCGTGAAGTTTTGTCACCCTGGCTGTCCTCTGTATCTCTCTCCACTAATGCAACTCTGTCAACTAGATCCCCATAGTCCCTGATCTTGAGAGCTACCAACTTCTCCCGAATAATAGGCCTTAATCCCTGCTCAAAGCGTTTGGCCCTGCTGGCCTCAGTAGATATAAACTCCGTAGTATAACGGGATAGCTCATCAAACCTCCTCTCGTACTCGGCCATCGTCATGTTGTCCTGTCATAGAGCAGGAAAATCCTTCTTCATTCTATCTCTAACTGATTTTGAAAAGTACTTGTCTTAAAAGATTTGGTTGAACTCCTCCCAAATAAGTGGCTCGGTGTTCCTCCTTCTCTTTACGGAATCCTACCAATGGTCAGCCTCTCCCTCCAATAGATATATTGCCAAGCTTACCCTAAGGTCATCGGCCACACCCATGCCATCACAAATCTTCTTCACTCGGTGGATCCATCTATCTACATCCAAAGGATTGGAGCTTCCTTGAAAAGTGGGTGGGCGTTGTCTTAGAAACTCTCGAAGAACGACCATTCTCCGATTCTCATCCCCGTTGCCCGGTACTTGGGCAAGTGGATGAGCTCCCCCATTGTGGTTGCGGTTGTTGTTGTTGTTTTCATTCTGGATTTGTACTAGAGTGGTGAGCTCCCTTAAGCATTGGTAGATGTCGTTCATGGCATCGGGAGGTGGTGGTGGGGATGAATTTGCTTGGCCACCACGATCGCGTCCACGTCCACGCCTACCATCCATCCTGCACATTAATTCACAATTTAGTTCCATTGATGTACAAGACATCCTAAATATCACTTTAGTCTAAAGCATAAAGTTTAGATAAAATTTTCTCCAACAATATCGTTCAACCTAGTCCTATTTCTCTAGCAGTGATCCATAACCTACAACTCCCATATAAGACCTAAAGCCTAAACTCTGATACCAAAACTTTGTAACACCCCAAAGACCACCCTGGACGGCATTACGAACTAAAAACCATTCATCATCACGAGAGCACTAAATAAATTCATCATTAAATAAATTTTATTCACCATATGTAATATCCACAATATTATCCCAAAAGAATAGGTCAAGCTATGACAATTAAATTCCAAAAAAATTACATTTAAACTTAGCTGCGGAATAAATAAAATACTAGACTATACATGATCATAAAAAGATTCTTTGGTCTAGCACAAAAATAAACTATAGCTCTAAGCGTCCACCTCGGGATTCACACTCCCATCTATCGGAGTCTCCTAGTGTTCGGGCTCCTCGACTGCCAGCTCTTCCTTGAGAGGATAATCTGAAAAGGTTGTTAAGTAGGGGGTGAGCACTAAGCTCTGTAGCAACATTCCTTCAAAACTCGAACAAGGTTTATAAAAACATATAAAATGGTTCGGTCTCACTTTTCAAAATAGGTTATATAACTTGAAATAATTTATTTGATCTAAAGTGTACGTAATTGTAATAAATTAAATAAACAGTAAAACCAAGTTACAATTAACAACCATTTCCAACAAGTTCTTGTAGAGTCTCATACCTCCACAAGCTCTTGTCCGAAACCGATTCCAAACCATAACAATAATCCCATATTCTCAAGTATGTTGGTTGCTTCCTATGAATCTACATCACGACTTTACCTCGTTCACCCAACCATAACCACATAAACCATTTTAGGAAGGGCGTGTACCGTCTCCCATGGCATTGATGAATCCTTCCCAAGAAAGGTATACCCATCCTTAACCTCAAACCTACGTGAACAATAGCGGTTGCTCTCACAAATAACAACCCACTACAAGTGTTAGCAAACCATCTCACCCCCACTGGGATAGACTAACCTCTAATACTCTACGACAGTGCTTGAATACAATTCAAGTCCATCACAACAAACATACAAAAGATGCAATTCCAACCAAATTCTCAAATCATAAATAAATCATAAATTCCCAATTTTTACAATTTGTAATCCAAGAGAACAATTTAAGAAAATAAGCAAGAGATCATCACAACATCATTTTATTACTCAACTCATAGCACTAGGGTTTCGAAAACAAGAATAAAGGAAGAGTCAAGAGGGAAAACCCATCTCTTTTAGAAAACTAGGGTTTTATGACAAGGAAGGAAATTTTGTGGTTATATAACCATAGATTTGCTTAAAACATGGTAATGATTGCAAAAATCTCAAAGAATCATGATTTCATAGCATATACATATGATTAAGAGTCAAAGAATACATATATACAAGCCCTAGCCTCAATGGACAAGAATGGAAGAAAACCCCTACCTTGGTGTTCTTGAAGAAACTAGGGTTTTGATCTTATTGAAGTGGAAATCTCCTTTGATCTTGTGTTTCTCTCTTCCTTTCTTTCTCTCTAAGGTTTTCTAGGGTTAGAAGTGTTGAAATGGGGCTAAAGGAATGGTCCTTATGTATTTATAGTGGAAGGAAGGTCGGCTGTTTCGCGACTTAAAAATTCAAATTTTTCGTCGACCTTTCGGAAGGTTTTTCATTGACCTTCCGGAAGGTTGGCTTTCTGGACCAACATTTACATTAAGCTTCTCGAAGGTTTTCATTGACCTTCGGGAAGGTTTGCCCACTGGACAACTTTTCCATTATTCTTCCAGAAGAACATTTCTTTAACCTTCCGGAAGGTTTATCTTCTAGAAAAACATATTGATTAACCTTCCGGAAGGTTTTTGCTTGACCTTCCCAAAGGTTTTGCCTACTGGAATCTATATTTTCCTTAACCTTCCGGAAGGTTTCCTTCGACCTTCCGGAAGGTTTTGCCTATTTTTTTGCAAATCTTCCCCTCTTCATTTCCAATCCATTCCAAACCTTCCCAATCTTAACCCAAACTCATACAACCTCCTTTTATACATCAAACCAAATTGGTACAAGTTCTTTAGCAAAATTTAATATATTTACAAGGTCAAACTAAGTTTTAACTACTATTTACTCAATTTTTTGCATTTTAACTTTTCAAAAGAAATAATTACTTACAACATATGACTATATACCTATATAAGGATCACTAAACATGTACATTACTATATTAATATAAATATGTGGGGGTTTACACAAAGATAGTAGAAATGTTCGAACGCTGGATAATGTTTGAACGCCTGTAAAGGAAAAACAGAGACAATGTTTGAACGCCAAGTCATGTTCGAACGTCCACCACAGGCCGACTGCGGAGTAGTTGGCTTTTCACTTGGACTTGGGTGGCATACACTATTCCTTCACACTCCCTTGTCTTCCCCTTCTCCTTGCCTATAAATATTCCCCTTGGGAGAGCCTTTGAGGAGGGCGATAGTTCTTGAAATAGGCTAGAACTTGGTTTGAAAGGCTTGGACTACACCAAGAACTAGTCAAGAGCTTGATGGAGTCTTAGACTCCCACTTATGTAGTTAGTTGAATGTTATATTTGCTTGTATCAATGGAGTTAGTTCATATGTTGGTTGAGGAAGCAACCCTCCATTTCATGGTTGAGGAAGCCACCCTTCAAATGTGACTAGCTTTCTTCTACTTTCATTGTTTATGTCTTTCACTTCCAATACTTGAGCCTCCTTCCTTCTTAGTAGAGTGAAACTCTTCCACTTTTCTAGAGCTTTACCAAAATCGTGAAGGGTGGAACGTGATTCACTTATTCTTCGTTGAAGATTGGCTCTTCACTTATTGTACTTTACCTTGTAAGTTCTCTACTTTGAGGGATGAGTATCACTNTTCATTGTTTATGTATTTCACTTCCAATGCTTGAGCCTCCTTCCTTCTTAGTAGAGTGAAACTCTTCCACTTTTCTAGAGCTTTACCAAAATCGTGAAGGGTGGAACGTGATTCACTTATTCTTCGTTGAAGATTGGCTCTTCACTTATTGTACTTTACCTTGTAAGTTCTCTACTTTGAGGGATGAGTATCACTCACTTTTTTAGCTTTACCAAAGTCATGAAGAGTGAGTAGTTCGTCATTCACTCTTTAGTAAGAGGTGATAAATATGTATAAATTATCCAGAAGNGACTCTTCACTTATTGTACTTTACCTTGTAAGTTCTCTACTTTGAGGGATGAGTATTACTCACTTTTTTAGCTTTACCAAAGTCATGAAGAGTGAGTAGTTCGTCATTCACTCTTTAGTAAGAGGTGATAAATATGTATAAATTATCCAGAAGTTATATTTGTGTATTTTTTTTATACTTTAATGTTTTATATTTCACTTGCTCATTGAATGATCGAATGTATCTAGCAAAGCTAAGGTACTTTATATAACCTTGAGATCTTTCTATGTCACAGATGACTCTTGCATAGAAAGACTTGTTGGTTCAAGACAAGTACCCTGGCTAGATCTTTATGACAACATTTCAATCTTCAC
>CAUOFW020008291.1:53113-67842 GCA_963454935.2 Ilex paraguariensis | reverse complement strand
AAACTCTTCCACTTTTCTAGAGCTTTACCAAAATCGTGAAGGGTGGAACGTGATTCACTTATTCTTCGTTGAAGATTGGCTCTTCACTTATTGTACTTTACCTTGTAAGTTCTCTACTTTGAGGGATGAGTATCACTCACTTTTTTAGCTTTACCAAAGTCATGAAGAGTGAGTAGTTCGTCATTCACTCTTTAGTAAGAGGTGATAAATATGTATAAATTATCCAGAAGTTATATTTGTGTATTTTTTTTATACTTTAATGTTTTATATTTCACTTGCTCATTGAATGATCGAATGTATCTAGCAAAGCTAAGGTACTTTATATAACCTTGAGATCTTTCTATGTCACGGATGACTCTTGCATAGAAAGACTTGTTGGTTCAAGACAAGTACCCCGGCTAGATCTTTATGACAACATTTCAATCTTCACCATTATTGTGCTTTATCTAAAGAATGAAACATTAATGCCATGGTTGGATGCCTTGTAGAAACACTTGCTTATTTGTAAACAGGTTGAGTCTCGGTACAGACAATTCTTGTAAACTTCTAGAAAGGCATCAGAATCATGTGCTTAATTCTCACAGTCCATCTTTATCTTTCGATTAACTTGCTGTTGACACGGGAGTTAATTAAGTTATAAAGCACAAGTATAATAAACCAGATGATTAACTACATGTTCTGATCCTCGAGCTAAAGGGTGACTATTTTGCATCTGAATTTATCTTATATTTTGTCAAAAATACTCTTGGAAAGAATCTTGTATTCTATTCAGGAAATCCCATAACTTTAAACTCTCAAAGTTTCTAGTTACTTGATCTCTATCACTGCTACTCCAAAATACTAATCATATTTCCTTGTGGATTCGACTGCGGACTTAACCGGATTATTACTATAACTTGACCGCCTGCACTTGGGTGTACACATATCGGATCAAGTCATAGTGTTTGATAGATTTTTATGAAACAATGTTTTAGCTAGTTTTTATTATTCCACTGCTAGATACTATATAGTTTGAATTGTAAGTTGGAGTGGTTTTAATGTTTTATTGGCTTTAGCATTTATTCTTTATTAGATGGATGAATGATCAATTTTTCTAATGGTTATTTTTAGTTGCTATCATGGCTGGATGGTTTATAGATAGTAATGCCTTCAATGGTGAATTTTGGGGCGTTACAGGATTGGTATCAGAGCTTAAGAATTAGGTCTTATATGGGAATTGTAGGTTGTTGACTATCATTGGAGTATTAGGTGAGGGTGAAGAAACTCTAGGCTTGAATTTGTTTGAAGTTATATGTTTATAAGACAAGTGTGATTTGTTGTTTTGTTACGTTATGGATTAATTATTCGTTCAAATCTATGAATTACCTAGCTTAGATGAGTTGAAGAAAATTTTGGGATGGATATGCTAGTTCTATATCATGTCGGTATGAACTATTCTTGGAAATTGATGGTAATTTGGCTTTTGGTTTATAAATGATGCTATGAATTGATCTTTATGCAAGTTATATTATTGATATTGGAGATAGGTATGAGATAGGATTGGAGATGGGCATGAGATAGGATTTGTGGTTATGGTTCTTAAATGGACTAGAGTTTGTTTCATAACCACGTACTTGAGGTTACCAATATTGGTTTGAAAATAGTACAAAAATTTGATTAAATTTACTTGGTAGTATTAATGGTTTAGAAGGGTCATACATATGATACTCATTGAGAACGTTATACTTAGGTGATCTTATTTCCTTGTGGGTTTAGTTCACTACATTTAGANTATTAATGGTTTAGAAGGGTCATACATATGATACTCATTGAGAACGTTATACTTAGGTGATCTTATTTCCTTGTGGGTTTAGTTCACTACATTTAGACTCTCTAAAGTATTAACAATCAAGAATCTCTTGGTTGAGTATGATTTTAATAGTTGACTTGTATTTACAACTTTTGATTGAAAATTAAAGTCAATTTATGAAAATGAACTTATAGACATTTAAAACAAAAAATCTAGNAATCTCTAAAGTATTAACAATCAAGAATCTCTTGGTTGAGTATGATTTTAATAGTTGACTTGTATTTACAACTTTTGATTGCAAATTAAAGTCAATTTATGAAAATGAACTTATAGACATTTAAAACAAAAAATCTAGGAAGTCTAATTAAGTTGTTGTAGTTATCTTTGACCCTCAATATTATAGGATTAAAGATTACAGAGGTTTAAAAGTTCGAGGTTAGATATAGTAGACAATTATTAAAAAAAAAAGATGATATCCAAAGTTTGATATGAACTTCTATTATTTCATGGGATANTCTTTGACCCTCAATATTATAGGATTAAAGATTAAAGAGGTTTAAAAGTTCGAGGTTAGATATAGTAGACAATTATTAAAAAAAAAAAAGATGATATCCAAAGTTTGATATGAACTTCTATTATTTCATGGGATATTTCAATGTTATTGGAGTTGTGTTGGGGGAACATTGAGTTGAGCAAAAGATTGAGTTGAAAATAAATATTTTAGAACTATAACTTGACCCTTAGCCCAAGTAGTATATTTGATTATTTGCTAAAATTTCTTTTGGACATGAAAGATAGATTGTTAGTGTACACATTTTAGAAGCTATCATTGGAAGAAAAGTGTGGTTAGATTTCAATTGCACACTTTGGTGTATCTGACATATCTTCTCAAAACTTTCAAACCTATTTGGAAGTCTTATCTTGTAGCTAGTTTTGATTTGTGAATTGGTGGATTATAATTTATATCAGAGTGTGTAGCGAACTATTTGAGTAATGACTACAATGATGAAGGTAAGGAGTATCATAAGAAATTGCAAATGAATGTGCAACCTAAGAGTTGATACTAGAATATTGACGTATGTGGGAGTGTGTAGTCGTCAATTGAAATTATTGTTAGATTTTAAAGATTGTGAATTCCTCTTGGCTAATGAGAAACAAAGTCATTAAGAATGTTGTATTTATTTTAAGAATCGAGATAAATCGTACCGTAATATCATTACTAAATTTTGTGTTATACCATGATTTTAGTAAATGAAAGATGAGTAACTCTATTAGCAAAATTGCATTTGAGTTTTTTTGATATACATATAAATAAGCTACATGTAAAAAAGCAAACATGAGGTTTAATGAAAAAATTAGTGAAATTCAAAAGAGAAGTGATATTTGATGAGTAGATATTTAAGTATTATGATTTAGTAGTTATGTATGATAAGAGATTAGTTGAAATNCCTAATTGTAGCATAATCCGACATCACGTCTATCACATTCCCTTAACCAGGATTATAACCCACATAACCATGGTTCTTTACATATTAATTTATAGCCATTTTATCTCATAGGACACCCTTGGACAAGAGGAAAGATTGCCCAAGAATTAAGGGAGAGAATTTAAAATTTTAAAATTTTGTGAGAACCTTTGGGTAGGTTTTTATAAACCTTCCAGAAGATCGAGCATACTGGAACCTTATCTTTAAGAAAGATGTGTCAACCTTTCGAAAGAAGTTACACACTGGATTCCCTTATTTTAAAAAAATGTGAAGACCTTCTGGAAGGTTAGAATCAACCTTCCCAAATGTTCACCCACTGTTCAACAATTTTCCCTTGTCTTTGTCCAAACCTTCCGGTAGGTTGTTAAGGTTTTGCCTAGAATTGTCTATTTTACCTATTTTTCATTTCCAATTCATTCCAAACCTTTTCAAAAATACCCCAACCATGTAAAATATAGTTTTTGACATAAGACTTGATACGTACAAGTTCTATTACAACGATTTCATATGTTTACATGCCAAAATACATGTTTTTCCCAAAAGTTTTACAAATTTCACGGTCAAAGGCCACAAGTCGACCTTTTCTTCATCTTGGAGGTCCCGAATGAGAGTCCCCTGCCGGTACAAACCCCGCACCTGAAATGTGTTCCCATATAGGGTGAGCCACGCCCAGTAAAGTATTTCCTACAGAGGCTACTCCCCTCCTAGATGTATACGAATGTTCACAATGCAACCAATCAATAATTCAAAACATTCCAATCAAGAATATGCATCCAATAATAGGAATTCTTTGTCATGCCATGTAATGAGATGGAACTCACTTCTGCACTTTAACCCGAGTCCTCACCGACTCCCCCAACACAATGTAATGCACTTGTGAAATGAGACCCCCATTTGACGAAAAATCAATCCAAAGATTGTTTGAAATAAAAGTTATGGTTTTATAAAACCAAACCATTGATGGATGTTACCCATTGAATGGGTGTTTTAAAAACCAAAACCTTCTTTCTTTGTTGGGCAATGGATTTTGGTATCTCAACCGCCGATTCTGTACACCATCACACTTTTTCAGAATTTTACCTCAGGAGAGTGTGTGAACCAAGTAGTCGGGCCTTTTACACAAGGGAGTATCTAGCCCTTCTTGCTATACCCGACATAAGTTTTTTATGCATGCAACCGTGCGACTCAGTCGGATCTTCAATCTAACTTTCCCGAGCCCACCGATCAAGCACCAAGTATGGTGTTTGATCAAATATGCACCCACACTCATGCATAGAGCCCATGAATGTGATGCCAACACCATGCCCAATATGCAATAATGTCAAATGAGTAATCAAACCACATGTCCACGTGTTCCATGGCAATTATTATCGCATACATATAATCACCAAAATTCATTATCATGTCAATACATCAACTAGCATATATCAACATTTATATCCAACATAAATCTCAAGTATGACATTTCACAATCTCATGTCAATCACAGTTAATCACAAGGCATAATATAAGCATGTAATATGCCTACATAAACCAATTTTCAAGGGATTACACAAGTGACTCCCACATATCAATTTCAAGCTAGAAGTTGGCCTAAGCCATTTCTACACCCTTTTCCTAATTTCCATAACAATAAACAAGTGGTATACATATTCTAAATACCCACCCCTTTCCATATGAACATCATAGGATTGAAACAAACCCAAGAAGGAGGGAACCCTACCTCTTGGAGCGTAAAAGAAATGGGGAAAGCTTCAAGAACATCTCCAAAGCCCTAAAAATCTTGATTTCTCCAAAGTCTCCTCTTGGAGTTTTGGTGAAATCATTCGTTCTTGGTACATAGACGTAGCCTTCGTCGTAGTAATCAATTTTAACTCTTGGTCCAAGTGATTCCGACCGACAGAACTTCGTAGATCGGAGAAGAAAGCCTTGAAATCAAAATTTTCTCCTCTCTCCCTTCAACGTCTGATTTAGCCGGCCAAATGGGTGAGAATATCTAATTTTTCAGATAACTAGCCCCTATTTATACCCCTTTAATTGCGCACTCCACATCGCCCCGCACGTTTACTACTTCCGGGTCCATTTTTCGTCCCAAAATGAATTCATTTCATCTCGGTTTAAGTTCAAATTAATTTTGTTTGAACTTTTTTTAGTCAATTATAAGAAAATTGTATATTTTTCATTTTTGGTGATATTCATGAGGTCATCCGCCACCTAGTCGTCTCAAAAAATGTGTAAATCTCAACTATCTCAGAATTCGACGAAATTTGACATGGTAACTAAGTTTCGTGTTACGAATCCAATGGTGAATTCCGATTCCTCATCCGAGCTTTAGAAAAGTATTAATTTTTAACCCGCACTGTAGTNTTAGTTCAAATTAATTTTGTTTGAACTTTTTTTAGTCAATTATAAGAAAATTGTATATTTTTCATTTTTGGTGATATTCATGAGGTTATCCGCCACCCAGTCGTCTCAAAAAATGTGTAAATCTCAATTATCTCAGAATTCGACGAAATTTGACATGGTAACTAAGTTTCGTGTTACGAATCCAATAGTGATTTCCGATTCCTCATCCGAGCTTTAGAAAAGTATTAATTTTTAACCCGCACTGTAGTGACAAATTACTACTTTGCCCTTTTTCAAACAAAGTTTAAATTTTTCCAGGTTTTACAAATTGTTCATCCGAGAAAACCCTAGAAAGTATAAGAAGAGGAAAGAGAGGAGACACGGAGATGATTCTCGCTTTGGAATTGATTCAAACACATTAGGGTTATCTTCAAACATCAGATTAAATGTAGAAAATTCTTCTTGAGTTCTTTCATTGATACTTATGGTATTATCTATGTATGTTTTCAATCTTCTTGATAGTTATATGATAAATATTTATGAGTTCTTGACTTCTTTATCATTNCGGAGATGATTCTCGCTTTGGGATTGATTCAAACACATTAGGGTTATCTTCAAACATCGGATTAAATGTAGAAAATTCTTCTTGAGTTCTTTCATTGATACTTATGGTATTATCTATGTATGTTTTCAATCTTCTTGATAGTTATATGATAAATATTTATGAGTTCTTGACTTCTTTATCATTGAAACATAGTTTCGAACAAAATACATGTTTGGGTTTAAGGAATATTTGTTCTAGAATTTTCAAAACACTAGTTTTTCTAAATACATGTTTGGTTATGAAAAGTACATGGATTCTCGATTTCTAAATTCGTACTCTTGATTAAATCATGTTTTCATCTAATATTTGTTCTTGTTCCAAACAATTATGATTTTTGGAAAAATCCTATAATTTTGAATATCAAATTTGTGAAGGTTTTATGGGTATGATCTACTGCATATTTTAATTCCTTTATTACTATAGTATATTTAGAATTTTGCAATTGTGGTACTTGAATTGTTAATAGAAATTGTGATTGGTTAAGATTGCGATGATTAAGAAAATTGTGGTTTCATCTCTTGTATGGTTTGGGTGTAACGGACTTGAATTGCCTTCGATAGTTGTCGTTAAAGTGTTAGAGGTTAGTCTATCTCAATGGGAGTGAGATGATTGCCTAACACTCGTAGTGGATTGTTATTTGTGAGAACAACAACTATTGTTCACTTAAGTTCGGGACTGCGGGATGGTATACCTTTCCTGGAAAGGAGTCGTCAATGTCATGGGAGATGTAATACGCCCTTCCTAAACTAGTTTGTGATTTGGCCCTGCGAAAAATGANGGGACTGCGGGATGGTATACCTTTCCTGGAAAGGATTCGTCAATGTCATAGGAGATGTAATACGCCCTTCCTAAACTAGTTTGTGATTTGGCCCTGCGAAAAATGATTGAGATTGTTTGATTTGTGGTGGGTGAACGAGGTAGAATCGTAGTGTAGATTTCTGAGAAGCAACCAATATACATGAGAATATGAGATGATGCTACTGATTTAATTATTAATTGTTTTAATTTCTAGAATGTTTATTCCTGTCATTGATTTAATGTATTACGTATACTTGAGATCATTACAACTGTCATGGTTTTACTCTCAAAATTTATATATATTATTTTCTAAAAGAGACTTGCCTTCTTTTTATTGTTTTAAAAACCTTCTTGGGATTTGAGAGAGATTTTCTACGGGCTTTTGCTCACCCCCTATAACACACTTACAGATTTTAGCATAGAAGAGGATGTTTATGTGGATGAGCAAGTTGATTACGAGCTATTGGAGAATCAAGAATGTGAACCCTGTCTTAGAGGAATAAAGTTGTTTTATTTTTTGTTTAGCGTTCTAGAGATTTTTACGAAAAAATGTTTTAATTAGTTTTTATTATTCCGTTGCTGGATAGTATTTAGTTTGAATTGTAAGTTGGAAAGGTTTTAATGTTTGATTGACTTTATCATTTACTTTATTAGATTGCTGAATGATTGATTGTTCTAATGGTTATTTTTAGTTGCTCTCATGGTTGGATGGTTTGTAAATAGTAATGTCTTCAATGGTGGATTTTGGAGCATTACAGGTTTGATATCTGAGCTTAGGAATTAGGTCTTATGTGAGAATTGTAGGTTGTAGACTATCATTGGAATATTAGGTGAGGGTGAAGAAACTCTAGGCTTGAATTTGTTTGAAGTTATATGTTTATAGGACAAGTGTGATTTGTTGCTTAGTTAGGTTAGGGATTAATTATTTGTTCGAATTTATGGATTACCTAGCTTAGATGAGCTGAAGAAAATTTTGGGATGGATATACTAGTTTTATATTATGTCGGTATGAACTATTCTAGGAAACGAATGGTAATTTGGATTTTGGTTTATAAATGATGCTATGCATTGATCTTTATGCAAGTGATATTATCGATATTAGAGATGGGTATGAGATAGGATTTGTGACAAAAGATACCCAAACTCAAATTGGACAACTGTCGCAAAACCATCAGTCAAGCAGACTACCTTTCACTAATTGGACCATAATTCTTTGTTGAAAAGTCCAAATTGTGCATCGTCTTTTTTGTTAGGCTCGATCCCTAGTCTTTAGCACAATTGTTTCGGTCGTGTTCGATCCCTACTTTTTGAAGATCAAACCCTCATTAAACTATGCCATTATAAATGCAACATGGGATTGATCCCCATAAAATCTTAGCCAGCAATTGCTATATGGGATCAATCCCCTTCTAATTCGAATCAATCATTTCCAACTCTTTGGGTTTGCATATTAATTTTCATACAACCATCCTTGTCATACATGAAATCTCCATACACATTGAACACTCCGTAATTTATGCTATTTACCTGGAAAATATCAACACACCTTCAAAGGAGAATAAAATACGAAATAATATTATAATTGACATTACTAATTAACAAGGAATCGATGTGAATCATCAGTAATAAATATATCAAAATATTACACTTTTCTTGAGTAATCAATCAAGAAATTGAGAAGGTAATGGCACAAAAGTATTGATAGTTTTTTTAGCATAAAATATTAATATATTTTTTTTTGTGCGAAAGTGTTCTTTTTGGACCTAATATAATACTTATAGGACCTAGTAACTCAAAAAAATTTAGAGTCTTTCGGAAGCTGGTGGTCCTCTCTGTAAGACTTATTTAAGAAAAAATTCANAACCCGTTTGCTGCATACAAAAAACTCTCAAACTTATTTCAAGAAAACTATAATGGTGAAGAAGACAAACTCTCAATTCAAAAGAATAATACCAGATGAATTGAGATAAATTTTTAAAAATTCAAATGGTTGAATATATCACAATAATACTGTAAGAATCTTTTTAAATTTTTTCATATTTANCAATTAAAAAAATATTTTGGATATAAATTCACTTTTATGCAAAATGGCGATAGTGGGTTTAAGAACAATTATAGATCCTTCAAAACCGGTTAAGAAAACTGAAATATCGCTGTCCTAATTAAACGTTGATCAGTCATCATTTTTCCTCAAAAAGCGGATGCCAGATCCACCAACGGACGAGAAATCTCATTGATTTCGTTGCTTTGAAATTTGAAAAATAAANTATGGTCTTTATGTTTAAGTTGATACCAAAAAAATATACGAAAGATTAAAAAAATAAAAAAAGCTCATGGGTTCTGGGCTAGGATAATAACCCAAAGGTCGGGCTTGGAATAGGTTCATGCCACCGTGGATTACAAATATGTGGCANCATTGATCGGTCATCATTTTTTCTCAAAAAGCGGATGCCAGATCCACCAACGGACGAGAAATCTCATTGATTTCGTTGCTTTGAAATTTGAAAAATAAATCCAATCAAGTTGGTACTTCATCTCTTGTAGATTCATGTAATTAAGTGTCAAAAAACTATTTCATCGTGGTAGAGAAGATCAAAGAACATAGCNTCGTCTCATCCACGTATTGCTATTTTTGTGTCATGTTACTAGAGCAACGCCAAGGATGCTAGTTAAAATATGTGTTTATATTAATACTCTCTATTTTAAAGAGTCACTTGTACTAGTTCATTCTAACAAAGCTTTTTTTTTTTTAATCAACTATTTCAACTAACTATCAATAATTAAAATTTAAAATNTGCTTTGAAATTTGAAAAATAAATCCAATCAAGTTGGTACTTCATCTCTTGTAGATTCATGTAATTAAGTGTCAAAAAACTATTTCATCGTGGTAGAGAAGATCAAAGAACATAGCATCCAAGTGATTTGAAACTTCCATCGTCGAAACTACTAGTTTGAAGCTTGCATCACCAAAATTACTAGTTTATTATAGTCACACTTTTTGAGTAACTTGTCACATTATTTTGGAGTATATTGTCAAATTATTTTTCAGTAACATGTCACACTTTTTGAATAACTTGTCACATAGTTTTTCAGTAACCGGTCACAATTTTTAAGTAACTTGTCACATTATTTAATAAATTGTTACATTGTCTTTTATTATATTGTCACATTGTTTATCAGGGACTCGTCACACTTTTTAATTAAGTTGTCACATTGTTTTTGAGTATATCGTGACATTGTTTTTCATATACTTATTGTAATTATTGAGTAACTAATCACGTTATTTAATATGTTGTCACATTGTGAAAAAGAGAAAGTTTGAAAAGAATCTGGTTTAGACAAATGTCTAGAACACAAAATACCAAACAAAATATAATTGTNAATTTTAATGAACCAAAAATAAAACATTGAACAAGAGGCAAATCTAATGCTTAAAGAAACATGCCCAATGCTTAAGAAATACGGGAATAATTAAATATCACAAGAGAATTACTTAATGATACAAGAAATTAAAACCCTAGTCTTGTGTTGAGGTGCGAAGAGAGCGTTTTCAAGTGTGAGATTCAACGTGGATTTGTGCGCAGAGAAGGCTTTTAGGGTGGGGGATGTTGTGTGGGTGTGTGCGCAAAGAGAGAGAGAGAGACAGCTCCATACTCAGGTGATGAAGCTTTGGAAGAAGACAATGAAGCCACAGCAAGAAGACGATGAAGCCTCTAATGAAGACGATCAAGCCAAAATCGAAGCAAGAAGACAAAGAGAAAGTTGATGCAAAAGAGCAAAGTACTGAGTGAGTTTGGCTCGCCAAAAATAGCAAGTGAAAAAGGAATGAGGTAAAATAACTAATGGGATAGAGAGCTTGTTGAAGAGAAATTTTAGGAAATGACTCTTCAAAATAACCAAGATAAGGCTTTTAAAGAGTCTCTTGCAGTTGCTCTTATAATTAATGTTGTGTTTATGTCAATATCCACACAGAAAATTATTTAATATGTTACAAGTGTTAAAAATTCACCCAACCCATTTATTATATGTATTTATCAGTTGTGTTAATTTTAAAGTCATGTCTTGTTGGATTCATATAGTGCTAGTGTTGATAGGTTAGATTGACACCCTTGCTTGTAGCCTTTGAATATAAAATATATTTTTCATCAATAATGTTATTTGTATTTAATTTGGGGACTTAATGTGTTTAATTTGAGGTCCAGCCCATGTGACCAACCCAACCCATAACCCATGTATTTAATTAATGCTTTATTACTTCATAGTTAACTAAAGAAAAACAAAAGGCATGACAACATGGACCATAGGGGCAGAGTTAGGAATAAATATGAGAGTGGACACTTAAACTGAAAGTTATATCCTTTTCCTTCCAACCGACTATAGTAAAGGATACAAAGTATATTTTGAAAATCATATTTAATTCATAAAATTTTACTAAACACAAATGGCCAAAAGCTTATATGTGTTGGTGTAATTAAAAACAATAAAAATAAAATTATAATTACATCATTTTACATTAAAAAAATGAGTCTAATTATAGCCCTTCACAATTAATCTATTTCTAAAAAAGTCACCATAGGGTCACAAATTCCTGAAGAGTCGCACTTACCATCTTGGCATTGTTGCTGCTTCAATTATTCTTCCTCCTTGTTTTCATAATCTGTCTCAAAATGCCATTGATTTATGTGGTGATCTAAAAGGTATATGTGAATAAGATGAATAAATAAAAGGAATTTTCATGGATCACAGGTGTGGGCACCACTAAGTATTGTTGGGTCATAGACTCATGAGTAGGCACCACCAATGAGTTAACTCATAAAATATCTATCATATATGTAGGTAATAAATATAATTTTTTTTTCGGGGCCAATGCCCCCTCTGGCTTATGACTGACTCCGCCCATGACCAAATGTTAATGCAAAAGCCAAGGAGGAATGAATTTTTTAACCAATAAAAAAATCTTGATGGAGGGGTGAAAAAGCAGAAGTAAGAATCGTCGAATAGGAACCAACTGACAAAACTGAGATGAGAAAGTTTATCGTGCAATTTTACGAGTCAAAATTTGGATAAGCAGCCAACGTTCGATTTTGATGAAATTTTAATATGTTGTTCAAGGCAACGAGGGCTACACAATGATCAATTTATTTGGTTGAAAGTCTTCCCAGATTGATATCTTTGCAAGACCAATCGGGTTAATTATCTTCTTATTATTTTGTTGATACTCATATTTGAGTGATGAATTATTGACACTTTGATAGCCTCTGAGAATTATTCGATGGAGGATTATTCTAAACCTATTATTAAAATATAGTGGAAGCTTAAGATTGGCATTTGTGAACGTACCCCGGATTTGGTGGAACCACATAAATTTTGTGTCATACTTATGGTTGATTTATAATTTGCTTTTATTTTTGGTTGATTGATTTTTGGTACATCGCCAATTTAATTTTCATAAAGAGGAGTAAAAAATAATTCCGCTATTTTTGTGAGTTTACCCTATCAAAGTGGTATCAAAGCAAGGTTGCTTGATCAAATTGCATGGATTTTCTTGTGCAAATTAAATGGAGGAATCTTCAAATATCATGATTAAATTAACGACATCAAACTACTCCACTTGGAAGACCAAGATAGAGGATATCATATATTGCAAAGATTTGTTTGAGCTTCTTGAATATAAGGGGATCAAGTCATTGTTGACTAGAACCGACGATGAATGTAAGAAAGTCAACCAAAAAGCCATCAAATATATCAAATAGTAGATCGATTAGAGTGTCTTTCATCATGTAGCCAAAGAAACTAATGCTTATGAACTTTAGTAAAAGATAGAGGGTCTATATGAGTGCAAGAATACACAAAAAATAAAGCCTTTATGATCTGAAGGCTTGTGAACTTGAAGAACAAGGATGGACACAATGTTACAGAGCATCTCAATAGTTTTCAATAATTGTTGAATGAGTTGTCTACCATGAAGTTTGTGCTCAATGACGAAGTGCAAACATTATTTCTGATGAGTTCCCTACTAGACAATTGGGAAGCCCTAGTTATGTTGCTTAATAATTCGGCTCCTAATGATATGATCATTATCAGTATAAAGATAATATGTTTAATGAAGAGACTAGACACAATGTTACAGAGCGTCTCAATAGTTTTCAATAATTGTTAAATGAGTTGTCTACCATGAAGTTTGTGCTCAATGATGAAGTGCAAATAGTATTTCTGTTGAGTTCCAACTAGACAATTGGGAAGCCCTAGTTATGTTGCTCAATAATTCGGCTCCTAATGATATGATCATTATCAGTATAATAAAAGATAATATGTTTAATGAAGAGGCTAGACAAAAAGAGTAGGATATTTCTTCTACTTCAGAAGCACTTGTTACAGATGATCGAAGGTGAGGTAAAATCAAAAATTATAGTGATGACAATTGTGACAGATCAAGAGATAGATCTATGTCAAAAATTGGGTAGTCAAGAAAGGTAATAAAGTGCTTCCATTGTGGCAAACTCTAGCATTATAAGAAAGAGTGCAAAAGTGGAAATGAGCGCAATCTTAAGAAACAAATGAAGATATAAATAATGTTGCAGTAGTTGCATCTGAGGCTGATGTGATTATTATTTGTGATGATGTTTATGCTAATGTTGCAAGCCAGGACTCTACTTGGATAATTGATACAACAGCTTCCTTTCATATTACTTCACGTAGAAATTTCTTATCTTATTATTCTAGCGGTGACTTTGGTTGGGTTAGGATATGAAACGAAACAAGGTGCCAAACTACAGGCATTGGAGATGTATTGCTTGAAACCAGAATTGGGTGTAATTTGCTTCTCAAGAATGTCAGGCATGTGTCAGAAATACGCTTCAACTTGATTTCTGTTGGAAAACTTGGTGGTGATGCCTATCATAATCACTTGGGTGATGAAAAATTTAAACCTAACAAGGGTTATCTTATCTTAGCCAAGGGAAAGAAGGTTAACACTATCTTTGAGAAGGGACTTCAGATTCTTACCAAGGAACAATTCCTACTTGAAATTAGAAGTATGTCACTAAAGCCTTGCACTCATTGTCTTGTTGCAAACAAAAATCGAGTTGCATTTGTTAAATCCCTTTCCTCTAGGAAAGATACTATTCTGTATTTAGTTCATACTGATGTCTGCTATACATTATATTATGTGAATTTTATTGATGATCACTCTAGAAAGGTGTGGACATTTACTTTAAAAACTAAACACCGAGTACTTGATGTATTCAAAATTTTGCATGTGAAAGTTGAAAGGGAGACAAGAAGGCAACTAAAGTGCGTCTGAGCAGATAATGATAGTTGATGATGCACAAAAATGGTTTTGCACACCACCTGTCAAGTGTAGGTAATAAATGCAGTGAAATCAATGAAAAAATTAAAGAAGACACGATTTATAGTGGTTCGGTCAATTCGACCTACGTCCACTCTTCAATGGCTTCAGTTGCCGGGTATTTTATTAATTCAGAGGTATGGAGAATAGAGATACAAGCTTTTGAGAGAATGGAGAATCAAAGAAAGAGTGGTCTCCGGTCGTCGATCTGTCCTCTGTAAGTGTTAGTGGGGCGTGACCTTCATCTCTTTTTTTTTGGCTTCTCACAGATTGAGGCTACTTTATAACAGCTAAGAGATCATTCTTATGGAGATCATGACTTATCCTCAAGGCTACTTTATCGCAGCTAAGAGATCA
>CAUOFW020008291.1:10291-48936 GCA_963454935.2 Ilex paraguariensis | reverse complement strand
AGTGGTGCTCCTCCTTGGGGTCCTCCATGTTGTGCACCTCCGAGTGGTGCTCCTCCTTGTCTAGCAAGTATGAGTTGCAGTAACTGTTGGTTTTGAGCAACCAGTTAGTGCATGGTCTCCAACATTTGCTGGGGATACGGAGCTAGAGTATCCGGAACAGAGTTGGTAGGCGGGGGAGCAATCTCTTCCTCTCGTGGAGGATTGTCTTCAGGTTGGTTCATGGATCGGGTAGTGATCGCCATTAGTTCAATGGATGTAATGTTCAGGAGTGAGAATTTTGTCGTTTCCCACAGACGGCGCCAAACTGATGATGCACAAAAATGGTTTTGCACACCACCTGTCAAGTGTAGGTAATAAATGCAGTGAAATCAATGAAAAAATTAAAGAAGACACGATTTATAGTGGTTCGGTCAATTCGACCTACGTCCACTCTTCAATGGCTTCAGTTGCCGGGTATTTTATTAATTCAGAGGTATGGAGAATAGAGATACAAGCTTTGAGAGAATGGAGAATCAAAGAAAGAGTGGTCTCCGGTCGTCGGTCTGTCCTCTGTAAGTGTTAGTGGGGCGTGACCTTCATCTCTTTTTCTTGGCTTCTCACAGATTGAGGCTACTTTATAGCAGCTAAGAGATCATTCTTATGGAGATCATGACTTATCCTCAAGGCTACTTTATCGCAGCTAAGAGATCACTCTGGTGGAGATCATGACTTATCCTCAAGGCTACTTTATCGCACTAAAAGATCATTCTGGTGGAGATCATGACCTATCCTCAACGGAAGGAGGAGGTTGGGGAGCTCTTCATGAAACGTGGTCAAAACTTGGACCGTTTCCTTCGGTGTTTTAGATAAGCTTCTCATGCTCTCCTCTCGATGACGTGCTAAGCAAAAAGTCTAACCGGTCTTGGACTGTCTTGGGCTTGGTAGATTCAAAATGAGGTTGGGCTCCTCAACTGGAGTTGAACTTTAACACATAAATTGGACTATTTGGGCTTAACCCATCAATAGTGAATAACTTGAACCTTTTGAAGGGTATTGCAAAAACCATGGTATCACTATTTCAAAGACCCCACAGCATAACGAAGTAGAAAAGAGAATAAACATAATGATTTGTGAGGGAATTAGATGTATGCTCTCTCATGCGAAATTGTTTACATCTTTTTGAGGTGAGGCGATGAAGACATTTGTTGATTTGATTAATTTTTCTCTATTAGGTCCATATTCCTCATGATGAGAGATCCAAGCTTTACAGTAAGGCTAAATAGTGTATCTTTTTGGGTTATGGACATTAGAATTTAGTTACAGATTGTGGAATCCAGTTGACAAGAAAATTGTCAAATGCAGAGATGTGGTTTTCTTTGAAGACCAAACCATTGAAGACTTGAAAAGGTGTAAAACTCTAGAGTCTTTCAATGAGAAATTTTTTGATTTGGATCTAGTTTCTCCTTCACCCATTATATACGATGATCACGGGGAAGATGTCCAAGAAGAACAGGTTGATACAGTTGATGAAATTGGTGAACCAGTAACTGATGTTGATGAAGTACTTGTATTTGATCCTGTAGAATCAGAACATACAGAACAAGTACTTCCAAAGCCACCTCAGTATGTATTACTAGCTCTAGAGCCACCAGTTGAAACTCCACTAAGAAGATCTACCAGAGAGCATCGACTTCTTAAATAGTATTCTCTTGATGAATATGTGTTGCTCATAGATGGTGGAGAGCTTGAGAATTTTGAAGAGATTAATTAAGTAACACATATTGGTTCAAATCCAATTCACGAGATGGCAGTGATCTTTAGCTAGTCATGGCCATAATGTGCTCTTTTCCTTGGATTCATTGGAACCTTCTTTTTCAAAGCCTAGGAAAAGTAGTGTTTAAATTGTTCCAAGTCCGTGGGTAAAGCAAGGGTTGGTCGAACTTCCCAAACCTAAGAGACAAAATGAGGTGGGACGATTTGATTCCAACCACTCCACTACTGATATAGTAGCACCTTGCGTTAAAAATCACATAGGCACCCTGGAACCTTACTTAGTAAAAAATGGGACAACTATGATCATGGTAGCTGCAATGAAGTAGGCACAGGTATCAACATCAAAGCCCACAGTAAACATACAATGAACCCAAACAAGAGATTGGGCTCCAGTCGATGCTTCTACAGAGTTCAATTGTCCTTCCAATTTAAAGATCAATCTAAAACTTTTTTTAACCGCTCGTTGTCCCCTATGATGATGATGATATGGGCAGAGAAGTTCAGGTAAAGAAAATCCATTGCTTGCCATTAATGATTCCTAACCATGTTCATTTGTTGTATGATCAATAGGGAAGGGGACAAAGTTCTCCCCCTTGGTCCTTGTCTTACTGCAGTTCTTTCTCGAAAAGATAGTCTTCCCACAACTCGAGGAAAGAATCCCAGGGCTAGAATATGTTTGCTGGAAAGGCTGGCTCACCAAGCCTACCCCTCTGTTACCCATGTTGAGACCCTTGGAAGGGGTTAGCCCTATCATCTGTCTCAGTCAGAGCCCTAATGAACTTCCATCACCCTTATGATCTAATGGCCTCGAATCTAAAGTATAATATACAAAGATTCTCAACATTATGCCGTATTGGTGGTGTAGGATACAAGGTACTCTCTAGATTAGATCACATGTAGAGCGTATGGTACGCTCGTATGTGGTCTATGTATAGTAAGCATCTCTTTAACTGTGAGATTTCGTATATTCCATAGTTATTTACGTAGTCAATTGGCAATTCTTGGACATTGAGATTCGAGGTAATTCGGATTAATATTTAGGTATCCCTGGGGGGAAAACATTTTGTATACTTTGGTCATGTTAAAAAACCCCCCCAGACAATATGAGATCTTTGCCAATTTCATAGAGCTAGTCTTTGACTAATAATACAAATAAGGCATATATTCGGTGCCCGGGGTGAGTTTCACACCTCTTGATTGGCCTAGGCAGAGAGAAAAAGTGTTTGGCCGAAGCCAAAAAGAGGTTGACCCACTTCATTCCTTATTTCAGGGAGGCCTACCATAGAGGTTACGTTGATGTTAGAAACCTGAGTTTGGCCAACCCTTTACTGATAAAAGAAAGTTAGAACCCTATCACATCTAATTATTCATTGAAATCTAAGACGTCTCTTTCAAGGGAGTGATAGAAAGCCATACAACAGGAGATGAAATCCTTACATGAGAACCATACCTATGAGTTGGTGAAACTACCTAAGGGTAATAGAATACTCAAGAATAAATGAGTGTTTAGATTGAAGGTCGAACCAAATAGCTCATAGCCCAGGTACAAGGCAAGATTGGTTGTGAAACATTTGGATCAGAAAAAGAGCATTGACTCTAGGAAGTCTACTTCAAGTTACTTGATTACTTATTCAAGGGAAGTAGTGTCATGACAGTCTAAGTTGTAGAGAAGTGTTGCTTTATCTATCACAAAGATTGAGTATATTGTTGTCACTGAAGCCAACAAAAAATTAACCTTCCACTCAAGATCCAAGCATATTGATGTGAGATATCATTGGATCCGTGATGTATTGAAAATGAAGTTATTGTAGCTTAAAAAGATCCATACTAACGAGAACAATTCAGATATGATAACTAAACCATTGCCCAAGGAGAAACTCAATGTTTGTCCAAGTAAAGTGGGCTTGGTTGAGCTCTCCACATGAGTTGGAGGGATAGATTGTCGAGTTTGGGGTCCAGCCCATGTGGGCAACCCAACCCATAAACTATCGGTCCATAACCCATGTATTTAATTAATTTTTAGTAAAGAAAAACAAAAGGCATGGGAGATGGTGTAGAAACGTGGTCAACTTGGACCACATATGCCTTGGAAGATTTTGTCTTCCAGTCTAACACTTCATGCACAAGCCAAGGAGGAATGGGCTTTTTAACCAATAAAAAACTCTTGGTGGAGGGATGAAAAACCAGAAGCAATAGTCGTCGCACAGGAGCCTTTTGACCAAACCGAGAGGATAAAGTTTATGGCGTAGATTGTTAGGTCAAAATTGTGGCAGACAATCAACGTTCAATTTTAATTTGATGAAATTTTAGTATATTGTTCGTGACAATGGAGACCATGCAGTAATCAATTTATTGTGATGAAAGTCTTCTTGAGTTGATATCTTTATAATATCTATCAGGTTAAATCTCTTATTGTGATTTTGGTGATACCCATCGGGTGATGATTATTGATACTTTGATAGTTTTTGGAAATTATTCTAGGGAGAATTATTATAAACTTATTATTGTAACATAATGGACGTACTTTGGATTTGGAGGAACCGTGTAAATTTTATATCTTACTTGTGGTTGATTTATTATTTGTTTTTATTTTTGGTTGATTGATTTTGGTACATTCCTTATTTAATTTGCATAAAGAGGGGTAGAAAATAATTTTACTATTTTTATGATTTCACCCTATCATAATGTATTATGATTATTCAATTGATAGTGCACTTTATTTAATCATATATTATTAATCCAATAAATACAATGATTTAAGTGTAATTAGATCTCAAATTAAGTTTCCACAGCATTGCACATATTTTATTCATTGTCAAATGGTTGAATAGGTGGCCACGAAAATCTACCACGTGGTTCATTGTTCCTCAGTTCTGTTTCTCCTTTCTACCCTTACTCGTTGGTGTATTCATTACACAGATGGATGGAATAAATTGAAGTGTTCAAATGTTATGCTAGACTCATAAAATCTTACCTAGAAAATTCAGTTTGACGAAAAACAAAACATGTTTATATGACTCTCTAACATGCATGTGTAACCTCTCACAACATTATACTATGCCCACATATCTTGACCAAGTGATGGATTACTATGACCAGAGAGAAGCTCTCTCATGCTCTCACCAAACTCCTGCATATGAGGCAGTACTCACTGCTACTAAAAATTTGATTTTGGTTCCGCATAGTGTCATTAAGCTCGGATGGGCCCAGCACATTGAACCACTGATCCATCGACTCGACTCTTTTGCCTAATTGATGCTCATGCTGAGTTTAATAACTATGGTTTCTACATGTTTACAACATATACTAGTCATAGAACTGAGACAAGTCGAAAGACAAAGGGTTATAATTTACCCAATTCGTTACCCATTGGTCAAGGTATTGTAAAGAAAATAGATTGAATATATAGACCTAATATTTGGCTGCGTGCGAGGTAGTAAGTCACTGTTACTAAACCAGTTTTGTCGACCATGTGTTCAATATACAACTAAAATTGAGTATATATCCCAAATTTAAAGTCATTACCCAGTTTGTTGCTCATTGGTCTGGATGTTGGGAAGGATTTATTAGGAGGTTTTCCCCAAACCCTGCCCCCTCAAATCTTAATTCAAAAATCTAGTCAGTTTTGAATTTATTTTTCAAACCCAATTTTTTTTTTTTAAAACGTCATTTGAAATGACGCCTTCAAATGTTAAAACGTCATTTGGAATGACAATTTAAAGTTGAATTTTCTTTTTTGAAAACTTCATTCTTAATGACATTTTTAAAATCGTCATTTATAATGACGTTTTTAAACATTAATTTTTGAACGGCCATTAACAAACATTAAAAAAAATAAAGGCGAATGACGTTTTCTGCCCCTTTGTTAACAACGACGTTTTCCACCCATTTATTTACAATGAAGTTTTAAAAACGTCTTCTTAGCCTTTTACAATGATTTTTTCTTAGCCAAAAGTCTCCAACCTACTTGTAATAAATTTCATAAAAGTTAATTACTCTACCTTATTTCTCACATCATGATTCACCAGACAAAAAAAAATAATTAAATAAATTTTAGAATTTAATTCCGTTTTCATAATAATTTTGAACTTATTTTATAATCGAAAATAAAATTCATAAAAGCATAATTTAAGTTCATATTTTTCAATATAAAAACATATTTGTAAAACATATATTTAATAAAAAAAATTAAAAACATGTTTTGAAAACACACTTCTATATCAAAAAGTATGTATTTAACTCATGTTTTACTAAATTGATTAAAAAAAATCTCAATATTATAATCTCACTTCCCACGTTATAAAAGCATCCCAATCTGGAGGAGCTTTTCTCCAAACCCAATCGGCCCTAAAACTTTATTTTTCAAACTCAATTTTTTTTTTAAAACGTCACTTGAAAAGACGTTTTTAAAAACATTTTTTTTTTGAAATTTGTTTTGTATATGTTAAGAAATTATGTATTCCAATTTTATGTTATAAGTTCATCAAACATTTATAGTTTTGTACAAAAGTGTGCAAAATTTCAAAATATGGTAAAATATACTTATACATTAAAAAAAAATAATTATTACATGACACTGTAAGAAATACAGTCTGTCAATATTTTGGTTGATGTAGAAAACAATTTAGAGGGTTGCCCATTACACATAAACTTGATGGAATAAAAGTATCAAACGCATCATCACTTAAATCAGAACAATCAGAAAGTTTTGTATCTGAAACAAGTAACGGATCCTGCAAAATTTGAATCTCAGCATAATCAGAATCGAAATGCTCAATTTTTGGATGGTCGATTGCATGCAAACGATCAAGTCTACGCTGCATTTGATCATTTTCACGTTCAAGCCTTGCTATGATCTCGTTATGGTTGGTAGAGTTTTGTGGATCATATATATCAGCCGAACGTACCTTCGATACCATTAATCCATGCCAACGATAGTATACTTCAAGCTCACAATGTTTGTCATATAACTGTTGCCATCTTGGCGTGGGTTCGATACGAACACTCGGAGGCGAAGAATTTGTCGCAGACCCCACAAATACGTGTCCAACTTGATCGAATGAGTGATAAGGGTCGATGGGCTTATTACGGAACTCATGTTTTTGTCCATATCAAGTTACACCGATAGAATCTGTGTAGGATTCAATTGAACGAACTACATATACACTACATGCTGCTCGACCAGTGGAGCATTGACATTTGTAGGGTGAAGATGAACTTTGTTGTTCATTGCGTGATGAAGAACCTTGAGTGGTTTGACTGGATTGTCTCTTAGATGTGTGCCTAGACATATTTTGGGTTATGATGTACACAAGTAATAAGGATGGTTTATATAGATACGAAATACAATTATATATAAATTTGACAGGGTACGACTAACATGACTTGACATAGGTAAAGTAATGATATGACTCTACACTGATAAAGTAATGACATAACTCGTGAATGACAAAAGGATTGACATGACTTGTCACTAGACGGACGACACACTGATAAAGTAATGAAATGACTCCACGATGATAAAGTATTGACATACCTCGTGAATGACAAAAGGACTGACATGACTTGTCACTAAACTGACTACACTGGTAAAACAATGGAATGAGTTCACAATGAAAAAGTAAATACATAATAATTCAAATACAAAGGACTGACATGACTTGACACTACACTGGTTATATAGTCTTGCTATCTCACTAATGAACAAATGCAGACTTTGTTAAGCTTCATCAGACATATAATCATCTGACATATATTGTGCATTAAACAGTATATTGTTTTGCTCAACGGGTGTCAACTCTCATCCATGTGCAGTTCCCATCATGCCTTTTGCTTGTTGGAGCATAACATAGCGAGACCTACAACCAGCATTCCATTATTCTTTCTTTGAATTTGTTTTATTGCTGATTCGTAGTCCTCTCCATTCTAGCGTTGCATTGTCAGTGATCGTCTACGAGGCAATTGTAACGACCCAAAGACCACCCTAGAAGACATTACAATCGAAAAATCATTCACATCATAAGAGCAACTAATACAATTTCCAACAAATAAAAATTTCATTCATCATATATAAGATTTACATCATCATCCCAAAAGAATTAAACATAACTCACAGCGGAATAACAAAAGATTAGACTTTACCTGGTCTCAAAAGGACTATTCTAGTCTATTACATAGGAGAGCATAGTCCTAAGCATCCACCTCGGGATCCATGTGCCCATTTAATGGGACTTCCCACTGCACCGGCTCATCGACTCCAAGCTCTTCCTCTTGTACATAATCTAAAAATATGTTATTTGTAGGGGGTGAGCACTAAGCTCTGTAGCAAGCTTCCTTCCAAACTCGAACAAGGTTTAGAAAAACATATAAAGACAGTTCGGTCTCACTTTTCAACATAGCATATATAACTTGAAATAAAACAGTGACAATTTATTTGATCTCAAGTGTACATAATCACAAGAATTTAAATAAACAGTAAAACCAAGTTACAATTAACATCCATTTCCAACCATAACCATTTCCAACAAGTTCTTGTAGAGTCCCATACCTCCACAAGCTCTT
This sequence comes from Ilex paraguariensis, assembly GCA_963454935.2. NCBI lineage: Eukaryota > Viridiplantae > Streptophyta > Magnoliopsida > Aquifoliales > Aquifoliaceae > Ilex > Ilex paraguariensis. The sequence goes on along the minus strand of CAUOFW020008291.1, from coordinate 40,623 downwards.
GTCGAAAATAGATTCCAAATCAAAACAATAATCTCATGTTCTCATGTATGTTGGTTGCTTCCCATGAATCTACACAACGACTCTACCTCGTTCACCCAACCATAATCATATAAACCACTTTAGGAAGGGCGTGTACCGTCTCTCACGGCATTGACGAATCCTTTCCAAGAAAGGTATACCCACCCTCAACCTCGAATCTACATAAACAATAGCGGTTGCTCTCACAAATAAAAAACCACTACAAGTGTTAGAAAATTATCTCACCCCCACTGGGATAGACTAATCTCTAACACTCTATGGCAGTGCTCGAATGCAATTCAAGTCCATCACAACAACCATACAAGAGATGTAATTCCAACCAAATTCTCAAATCATAAATAAATCATAAATTCCCAAATTTTCACAATTTGTAATCCAAGAGAACAATTTAAGAGAATAAGCAAGAGGTCATCACAACCTCATTTTATTACTCGCTCAAAGCACTAGAGTTTCGAAAACAAAAATAAGGGAATAATCAAGAGGGAAAACCCATCTTTTATGGAAAACTAGGGTTTTATGACAAGGAAGGAAATTTCATAGTTATATAACCATAGCTTTGTTTAAAACATAGTAATGATTGCAAAAATCTCAAGGAATCATGATTTCATAGCATATACATATGATTAAGAGTCAAAAAATACATATATACAAGCCCTAGCCTCAATGGACAAGAATGGAAGAAAACCCCTACCTTGGTGTTCTTGAAGAAACTAGGGTTNATGAACTTTGTTGTTCATTGCGTGATGAAGAACCTTGAGTGGTTTGACTGGATTGTCTCTTAGATGTGCGCCTAGACATATTTTGGGTTATGATGTACACAAGTAATAAGGATGGTTTATATAGATACGAAATACAATTATATATAAATTTGACAGGGTACGACTAACATGACTTGACATAGGTAAAGTAATGATATGACTCTACACTGATAAAGTAATGACATAACTCGTGAATGACAAAAGGATTGACATGACTTGTCACTAGACGGACGACACACTGATAAAGTAATGAAATGACTCCACGATGATAAAGTATTGACATACCTCGTGAATGACAAAAGGACTGACATGACTTGTCACTAAACTGACTACACTGGTAAAACAATGGAATGAGTTCACAATGAAAAAGTAAATACATAATAATTCAAATACAAAGGACTGACATGACTTGACACTACACTGGTTATATAGTCTTGCTATCTCACTAATGAACAAATGCAGACTTTGTTAAGCTTCATCAGACATATAATCATCTGACATGTATTGTGCATTAAACAGTATATTGTTTTGCTCAACGGGTGTCAACTCTCATCCATGTGCAGTTCCCATCATGCCTTTTGCTTGTTGGAGCATAACATAGCGAGACCTACAACCAGCATTCCATTATTCTTTCTTTGAATTTGTTTTATTGCTGATTCGTAGTCCTCTCCATTCTAGCGTTGCATTGTCAGTGATCGTCTACGAGGCAATTGTAACGACCCAAAGACCACCCTAGAAGACATTACAATCGAAAAATCATTCACATCATAAGAGCAACTAATACAATTTCCAACAAATAAAAATTTCATTCATCATATATAAGATTTACATCATCATCCCAAAAGAATTAAACATAACTCACAGCGGAATAACAAAAGATTAGACTTTACCTGGTCTCAAAAGGACTATTCTAGTCTATTACATAGGAGAGCATAGTCCTAAGCATCCACCTCGGGATCCATGTGCCCATTTAATGGGACTTGCCACTGCACCGGCTCATCGACTCCAAGCTCTTCCTCTTGTACATAATCTGAAAATATGTTATTTGTAGGGGGTGAGCACTAAGCTCTGTAGCAAGCTTCCTTCCAAACTCGAACAAGGTTTAGAAAAACATATAAAGACAGTTCGGTCTCACTTTTCAACATAGCATATATAACTTGAAATAAAACAGTGACAATTTATTTGATCTCAAGTGTACATAATCACAAGAATTTAAATAAACAGTAAAACCAAGTTACAATTAACATCCATTTCCAACCATAACCATTTCCAACAAGTTCTTGTAGAGTCCCATACCTCCACAAGCTCTTGTCGAAAATAGATTCCAAATCAAAACAATAATCTCATGTTCTCATGTATGTTGGTTGCTTCCCATGAATCTACACAACGACTCTACCTCGTTCACCCAACCATAATCATATAAACCACTTTAGGAAGGGCGTGTACCGTCTCTCACGGCATTGACGAATCCTTTCCAAGAAAGGTATACCCACCCTCAACCTCGAATCTACATAAACAATAGCGGTTGCTCTCACAAATAAAAAACCACTACAAGTGTTAGAAAATTATCTCACCCCCACTGGGATAGACTAATCTCTAACACTCTATGGCAGTGCTCGAATGCAATTCAAGTCCATCACAACAACCATACAAGAGATGTAATTCCAACCAAATTCTCAAATCATAAATAAATCATAAATTCCCAAATTTTCACAATTTGTAATCCAAGAGAACAATTTAAGAGAATAAGCAAGAGGTCATCACAACCTCATTTTATTACTCACTCAAAGCACTAGAGTTTCGAAAACAAAAATAAGGGAATAATCAAGAGGGAAAACCCATCTTTTATGGAAAACTAGGGTTTTATGACAAGGAAGGAAATTTCATAGTTATATAACCATAGCTTTGTTTAAAACATAGTAATGATTGCAAAAATCTCAAGGAATCATGATTTCATAGCATATACATATGATTAAGAGTCAAAAAAATACATATATACAAACCCTAGCCTCAATGGACAAGAATGGAAGAAAACCCCTACCTTGGTGTTCTTGAAGAAACTAGGGTTTTGATCTTCTTGAAGTGGAAATCTCCTTTGATCTTATGTTTTTCTCTTCCTTTCTTTCTCTCTAAGGTTTTCTAGGGTTAGAAGTGTTGAAATGGGGCTACAGGAGTAGTCCTTATGTATTTATAGTGGAAGGAAGGTCGGTTGTTTCGCGACTTAAAAATTCAGATTTTTCGTCGACCTTCCGGAAGATTTTTCATTGACCTTCCGAAATGTTGGCCTTCTGGACCAACATTTACATTAAGCTTCCTGAAGGTTTTCATCGACCTTCCGGAAGGTTTGCCCACTGGACAAATTTTTCATTATTCTTCCAGAAGAACATTTCTTTAACCTTCTAGAAGGTTTTCATTGACCTTCCAGAAGGTTTGTCTTCTGGACAAATATTTTCATTAACCTTTCGGAAGGTTTTCATCGACCTTCTGAAAGGTTTTGCCTGTTTTTCTGTAAATCCTCCCCTCTTCATTTCCAATCCATTCCAAACTCTTCCAATCTCAACCCAAACTTATACAACATACTTTTGTACATCAATCCTAGTTGGTACAAGTTCTTTTACAACGATTTCATATATTTACAAGCTAAAATCACGTTTTCACTACTATTCACTAGAATTTTACCATATTCACATTTTTAAAGAAATAGTTCCTTACTTCATATACTTATACACATATATAAGGACAAAAGTGTGGGGTTTACAACACTGGTATGCCAGGTTCTCTTAGCTGTGTAAATAGTTCGTTTGATTCTTTAGCACAAAAAATCCACTCTCGTCGTACTCCTGCATAATACTCTTTTAGATAAAAAAATCTTTCATTCTTGTAATCATCGATCTACTCTTGTAACAACCAAACCCATTCACATCTGCGATTGTTAAATCTCGTAGAGAAATTTGATGTAGACATAATGTTATGTTTTTCATATCAACGGCAAAATGGTGTTTAAATAGTAGTGTCCCAAGCCTACTGTGTTAGAGAGATCATATCAGTCAATAGTGAAATAGTGTAGTGATCAAAGGTCATATATGGCATAGTTATTCATCAGACTAGTGTAAGGTCATTTCAGTCTTTCCCCTTATCAAATGTGTGGTCACTTCAACACATGGTATACAGAAACTTATTCAGGGTTAAGTTAGTTCAGCACAAGGTATGTTGAAACTCATTCAGGATTTTGTCACTTCACCACATGGTTTGCTGAAATCCATTCAGGGTGTAGTCTCGTCAACACATGACATTAATTAGTCATGAGTAGTCACTTTTTCTTCTTCAGCATTATGAAAAAGCAGTTAGTTGTCACTTCAAGACAGTGTTTGTATTGATATGGCCCGTTGTTGGGAGATTTGTGTATTCACTATATATTCACCGTCTTTAAGCAAGTAAGTGAAGAAAACTTATTTCCAACATGAATTATAGTGTTAGAACTTTATATGAAAATATGGGTTATCATTGGGCCTTAGAGGATGAGTTCTTCTATCCAATGAATTCTCATTTACGTTATTCTAGCAGGGTCATAAGAACCATGAGGACCGAATTTCAACATCGTTTGACAGAGAGAAAATTTTATTGGATATATGCAAACTTGCAATTTACAAAAGTTTTGATAAATTGTCATTCATATGCCAATTGAGACACCTCAACAACTAGAGCGAGCATTGTATCATTTTCGAGTTGAGAACAATCACATGACAATCCGTCTTAATCGTTACAACCTCCGTTATATCGCACGAGAACGTGCTGAAGAATGGTTAATGGAAGAAGCACGTATAAATTTCCTTCTAAGTGGAGAAGTTGGATGTATTTCTGATGTTCAGATGTCCAACAAAGATGTTAACCCATGACACATGTTGTGTGGAGAATTGTGATATTAGTGTTGTGTGGTGAACTGTGATGTTAGTGTTGTGTGATAAACTGTCTAGTCGATATTGTTTGGACTAGTGTTAAGGTAGTGTTGTGTTGTGTGGACAAGTGTTATGGTAGTGGTGTGGAAACAAGTGTTATGTTAGTGTTTGTGGGTAGAAACATTATTTTACTATTGTGTGAAGAAGTTGTATGTTAGTGTTGTTGTCTTCAGATCATGTTATTGTTGTGTTTAGATTTACATGTGAAATGTAATGTTGAAGTGACTTAAATTTGTTGTATACAATATTGATTATGTATGTGGCAACTTGATTGAAGAATACTATAACAAAACATGATTGCGTAAGTGACAATCTATGTACAATGTAGAACAAAAAAAGCCAACAAATATAGCAACATCATGTCCCACATGCAGATGGTCGCCTACATCACTTCGGCTATTTCCAAATCTCCTGCTCAACATCCTGTGGTACAACCTGGAATATCATCTAACCACTTCCATGCCAATGGCTCTATATTTTTAATTTCTTCCATTATCAAATTAAACTTGCGAATCTGATGTGCTGCCCCAGCCTTCCACACTTGATCTTTCAAATACGTGTTCTTGTAATGTGTGTTGAAATTGCTTTGTACATGCCTAAGACAGAAACGATGATAGGCGTATGGCTCATTCCACCCAGAATTAGGTTTCTTAACCGCTGAGATTATACCTTTATGTCGATTTGAGATTAAGCATATACCAGCACTATTCGGCACAATAGAGTGACGTAGATGATATAGGAACCAACACCAACTTTCACTAGTCTCCTTATGAACAAAGGCAAATGCTAGAGGAAAAATCTTCTTCTGAGCATCAATCATAGTAGCAATAAGAAGCTTATGCTTATACTTGCCATTTACAAATGTGTCATTGATGCTTATTACAGGTCGACAATGAACAAACTCATCAATAGAAGCTTTGAATGCCCAAAACACCTTTCCAAAATTGTCGAATGTCGGAGCATGAATCTCATATTGCCACTTTACAATCGTCCCAGGGTTGTATTTCACAAGAGCACCCATAAACTTTGGCAAGATGTTGTAAGAACAATCTCAGTCACCGAAAACCTTAGCTATAGCTATATTCTTCACATTCCATGCCTTCTTGTACATTATCAAATATTGATACTCTTCTTTCACCATGTCAATGAGGACAGACATTGTTACATCAGGTGTACCCTGAACCATACCCTTAATCCATTGAGAAATAAAACTTGCATTAAGCTGACAGTGGTCATGGTTCAACCATGAGTAGAAACAAGTGTGAGGTGCCTGATATTTTGTAATCTCAAACATTTCATGCTTCACCTTCAAAACCGCCTATAGCCTCCATTTTCATCTACATTGTAAATGCATCTTTCACCTCAAAACCCAACGTGTTTTGTTTGTATCAACAACAACATATTGTTGGTGCATCTTAATTGAATACAATTTAACTGCCATCTCCAGCTCTTTTTTACTCTTGAACACCATACCCTTTGCCAGTTTTGGTCTTGTAGGATCTCATGTTTTAATTTCATGCAAAATACACAAGCTGTCAACTTCATTCTGGGTTCCCAATTCAACGTTTGAGAAAAATGTTGACTTCGGCTCATGCATAGGAACCTCACCATCAACCTCAACAAAATTACTTTCAACATCGTAATTATTATCATCAGAGTCATCACTCAATAAATCTTCTGCCAATTCTTCTTGTTCGTAGTAATCATTACGGTCATTAGCACACATTCCTTCATATGTATTATTATCAATCTGATGCACTACAAGTGCTTGGACAGGGTCCAATAGCGCTAGTGTCGAGGTAACTGCAATCATTTCCATCCCCTCGTTACCCAGTGTAGCACTGTAGTTTTGCTGGGATGAGCATTCAGAAAAAGTACTAGTCCCTGTTTCAGACTGTGCATATGTATATCGATTGTATTCTTCCATACACTGCAATCTTAAAGGGGTATAATAATTACCCACCATGGTAGAAGGGTCAAGCACTAGGATATATGGTTGTTGACTGAGCATGGAAGAGTATGAATCACCCTCAAGCCAACCTTCATTACTTCCACCAATGTCATCTGCCCTAACTTTCTCACTCATATACAAATTCACTTTGTTAACACCTTGATTGTCAAATACAACATCCACCATTGCCTCCACACCATCGTTGTCAACAACTTCTACTGGAATATATGTAAAAATGTTAGTTCCCAATGCAGTAGGAAACCTACAGATAAGTTTGAGGTTGTATTTATTTCTATCTATCCCTGTCACATCATGTAACCTATCCACCAAAGCTGAGTAAGTTGTGTCATGAGCAACCTTTATCACACGTTTATAACCATTATTATATCGTAAAATATCATGGTTATTGAATATGGTACCACCCCAATAAACCATTATAGAAGCACGTCTTTCAACCATTCGTAACAATTCTACAATAAAGACATCAAAAGTTAGTGTGTATACACAACCAAAACATAAAAATCTTACTTGTTCATGCTTACATCGAAACTTTTACTTGTTCATGCTTTCAAATGTAAATAAACTAGGTAGCCCATCCTAATATAAGGATGGCGAAGCATGGTCCACCTCCACCCTTAATAAGGTGATGGCCAGAATAAGTCGAACCTTTTCTCCTGCCCATCTAGGTTGTGGCTTTTATTTGCAGGTGATTAGGAGTGCCTTTGTTACAAGAAGTTCTATCATTGCTCTATGACCAACTACTAAGTGTTTACTGAATCAAGTCATCATATCAAATCATTAAAAAGTTGACCCTATAATGTCAAACTTTATTCCAAAATTTTCAACTTATGAATTTCAGGGGTTTGCCGCTACGTTGAGCAATGACAATTATTAAAAGAGATCAAAATCTATAAGAGAGTGAATTCATTGTCACACTAGTGTATATCTCTAAAGAACTACAAAGGGTAGGAGGTTGTAAATTATGATTATGTTGTTTCTATTGTCGATCCACTCAATGGATCCAAATATATGAAGGTTTCATTCCTTTAAAATAGGCATAGTTACACATTGGAAGAATAACAAAAATACAATGCACAAATGAAGCCTTATGTCACAATGGCAAGGCCCATATACTTCATCTTTTATTAATCTTTCAGTGTTGGAAACGTTTGGTGAGTCACAGTTTCCAGGTTTCCCCTCATTTGATCATTAAGTATAAATGCACTCAGCGCCATAAAAAAAAACACACTTTCATTAAGTATAAATGCACTCGCTTTCATTTTGGGCCAACATATAACTACCCACCATAACAAAAGGTATGTCTCTGATCTCCCTCTCTACGAACAAAGCCTAATAACACCTAAAAATAGTGATAATATCATGCATATGTCATTTGTCTTCACCATTTGAAAGTGCCACACCATTAAACACAACTAAACTTCCTATGTAATTGTTTATCAATATTTGAATAATGGCCATATTTGTTGCCTAGGTACCTAGACCTTCATCAAGTTTGATACACCATTACTATAAAACCAAAAAAAAATAATGCATTAAATTCTTCAATAATTTAACACATACAAACAACATGATGCATGAAGGGAAATGCCAATTATTATAAGTTGGCTACCCATAAAACAGGTTGATTGCAGTGTTGTAAACATGCTTATTTGTGCATTTATTTTCCTTTTTGGTTGGGATTTCAGGAAGTGGATGATTTGATGATTTGTAGATTTTTGCGAGCCCATGATCTAGATATTGAAAAGGCTTCTGACCTATTTCTAAAGTATCTAAGGTGGAGGAGAGAATTTGTCCCAGCTAGATCCATATCTCCATCAGAAATTCCTAATGACCTCGCTCATCACAAGATGTATATGCAAGGAGTGGATAAGAAGGGGCGCCCCATAGTAGTTTGCTTTGGAAGCCAGCATTAAGCAGATGAGACTGGAGGAGTTCAAGCGTATGTGGTTACTCTGAAATTGTACATGAGTGATCTGAATTCTAATGCTATGTGTATATAACATTTGTGAATTAACCAAATACTTTTTTGTTCATTCTATTTTGGTTGGATACAATGATAATTGAATTGTCTTGGTACTTTCTTGTTTTGTTTGGTTCACACAAATGCGGCCACACAAATACCATACTAAGAACATATTTTCTTTACATATATATGTGGAAAATGATGTTATGCTGCGCTAAATTCTCTCCCCCTATTTTCATTGCAGGTTTTGTGAAGTAAAGAGGGTAACGTATAGAATTACTCTTACCAATGTATTTATGGGGTGAAGTAAAGCCTGTAACTCGTAGAATTACTCTTAACCAGTTACAAAACTTGATGAACCATAATAATGAAACTAATAAAAATAAAAATCTAACTTCTTAATCTGTTATTGAATTAGTGACAACTTTAAAAACTCTATTAAGTCATATCGTTTCAACTTTTCAGAAAAAAAACCCGTCTTCAAGTGTAATTAATTAATTTTTTGAAAAAAAACCAAGCACTATATAAATGTCCACCACCACATATTTAGAAACCACCCATCTTAAACAACAATAAACAAAACACCACAATCCCTTAACCTTGACACAATACAAGCAATGGCTTAACTTGATGCTATGCTACGCTTTTTCTCTCCCCCTGTTTTCATTGCAGGTTTTGTGACTTATACCCTTGACAAAATATGTGCAAGGTAATTCATTTTTGTTAGTGCATTTGATTGACTCATTTTTTTTCTAGAAACGAATATTCAAGGAAAATGGCTTTTTACTAAATCAACGCAAGTCGATAAAGTTGAATATGGTTGTGAGCAGGCAATCAATAACCCATAAATCTGCATCCTGGAATTTAAAACTGGCATTTTCCCTTCATTCTATTGGATTTATACTTCCTACACACTTCATCTACAATCAGGATTAATGCACTCAGCGCCAGCAGATGTAGGAGAAAAGTAGTAACTGATTACTCATCATACCTGTAAACCACCATATTCCTATCTTTATACAGCAATGTAATTATTTTTGAAATTCTAATATATGTGATGACGTAAGAATGAACCATATAGATTATAACAGTAGGAATAAATACTAGGGAGGTAAATTTATTGTGAAGTTAAGTTTTGAAGATGTTTAAACTTGGGATGGGTTGTTAGGTAAGTTTCTAACTATTTTTAGGTCAAAATAAGATTTTTATTGAACCCAGAAGGCCGAGGAACATTGGGAGAGGTAATATGGGGTGTATTAGAAGTTAGGAAGTATCCCGGAGTTTAAACACAGTTTAGAAAGATTTCGGATATGAAGGAATTTGATACTACCTTAGTATTATAGCCATAAATTTTTACTCATAACTCCAATGGATTGGATTTTTGGAAAGTAGAAACTAGATTTCAAGGGCTACAAAAGTGTATTTCACGAACATTTTCTGAATTGGCTTCTAAATAAGTCAAAATTGATCATGAAGTTGAGGGTATTCTGTCACCTGCATCTGGATAGGAATAAACAAGCGTTCGGACGCGCCAAGCCGGGGGCTTCACGTCCCAGACCTATTTTGGTTGCTTTCTCCAATTTTTCTTCCATTTTCATCAATGCCAACCACTAGAGAGGCTTAGAGAGGAAGAAAGAAGGGAAAAACAAGAGATTAAAGTGTTGATTCAAGTTTGGGAAGATCAAATCTTCTAGTTCTCAGACAAAAGCTAAGGAAGCAAGGTAGGGGTTTCTTCCTATTCTTGTTCATTGAGGCTAAGGTTTATATATATGTATTTTTTGACTCTAAATCCTATTTATATGTTAGAAAATCCTCAATTCTTGATATTATTACAAATATTATCATGTTTTAAACAAAACTATAGTTGGGTAGCCATGAAATCTCTTTTTCTTGTATTAAAACCCTAGTTTTCAAGAGAAGTGAATTTTTCTCTTGATTTTTCCTTTGTTCTGGATTTCAAAACTCTAGTGCTCGGTATTGAACAACAAAATGGTATTTTTGATGATCTCTTGCATATTTTCTTAAATTATTCTATTGGAATAATACATGTGAAATTTGAGAATTTTGGATTTGTTTGTGACTTGAAAAATTGGTTGGATATTGTATCTTTTGTGGATGTTTGGATGACCATAGGTGATCGTTGACTGGGTATCGTAGAGTGGGTAGATGTGTTTCTTACTCCGTGCGAGTTTGAATTTTTTCTACCACTCGTAGTGGAATTGGTGTCTTGCAAGGACTAAACCACTATTCGTTCACGTGGTATCGAGGCTGAGGGTTAGTATACTATTTCTGGGTTGGATTCGTCACTGCCAATACATTGGTATACACCCTTCCTAAAGTTGGATATCCTTGCGAGGATTGGGTGTGTGTGTGTGTGTGGGCCAGGATATTCTCGATGTGTTTATTCATGCGATGTCATACATCATACCTGAGATACATTGTAGGCTATTGTTTATTTTGCAGAATGGTTGGTTATAGTTTATTGTGAAAAGGAGTTTATGGTGAAATTGGTTTATTGTGAAATTGGTTATTGTGGAAATGGTATCTTGTTGGAATTGTTATTTTTAGGAATTGGTTTTACTGTTTCATTTAATTATTGCTATTGTATAAACTGGAGATCCATTGAAATGTAAAATGAAACTGAACGTTTTATATGCTTTTGAAACCTTGTTCGAGTTTGAGAGGATTTTCCTACAGAACTTAGTGCTTACCTCCTACAAACAACATTATTTTCAGATTTTAGGGCATGTGGACCCGGAGGGGGATGTCTAGAACTGTTCTTTTTATGTCCTAGATTAGGAGGTTTATTTTGAGATAATGTTCATGTTAATATTTTTGTATTTTGCTGCAAGATAATAATTAATTTTTGGGATGTAATTACCGTAGTTGGGCATATTCTTTTGGATACAATGGTTCATGGCTTGACATATTCTTTTTGGATGAAGTTCTAAATATTATGGATAATGAAATGGAATTTCCTTTAATTATAAACTTTATTAGTTGCTCTCATGATGTGAATGATTTTAAATAGTAGTGCCGTCCAAGGGGAATTTTGGGGCGTTACAATACCTGTTGCTTGATGCGAGTCGAAAATGGTCACTCAGTGGAGGACTCGACGGAAATGCCAATGGAGCTTTGATCTGATGATGGAGCTCGGTGGACTGGAGCTGTGCTCAAATGTTGGTGCATCAGTGTTCAATCGTTGCTGTTCTAGGTTTAGGGAAAAATTAATTTAGGGAAAAATTGATTTAGTTTGGAATGGAGAATGGAGATTGCTCAGTCGTTGACTCACTTAGTTTGGAATGGAGAATGCGTAGTCTAGAATGGAGAATGCTAACTGCTCATTCGCTGACTCGCTGGATGAACAATGGTCGGAGCTCGTCAAAGATAACCGTCGTTGAATGGTTGGAGCTCATTGGAGAAGAGGCTAGCTGAGAGTGATGGGTGGAGGAGTTCGCTCACAGTCGTTTGCGGAGGAGGAGAGCTGAGAGTGCAAATGGTTAAAAAATTTTAACCTTGGCTGTGATTTGGAAAATTTTAAGGGAACTGATATAACGTTCAAATCGTCATTGTAAATGACGTTTTTTACCCCTTTACTTTTTTTAATGCCCGTTAGCTGCCGTATAAAATTCATGTCTAACAACGTTATACTAAATGACGACTTTAAAAACATCATTAAGAATGACATTTTCAGGAAAAAAAATTCAACTTTAAATCGTCATTCCAAATGACGTTTTAACATCTGAAAACGTCATTTGAAATAATGTTTAAAAAAAAAACTAAGTTTGAAAAATAAGTTTAAAACTCACTAGGTTGGGGAATATTTATTTGAGAGGGGCTGGGTTTGGGGAAAACCTCAATTTATTAGGTATAGATCCCACATTTGACATTACTGGCACAAAGTAATTGTCTTCATCTATGCTATTAATTAATATTATTATTAAAAGGAGAGGAAGGGGCTTGGTGTCCACTAGTAAAATGTCTGTAATACTCTTTATTTCTTTTAGTAAAGTAGAAGAGTGAGATTGGTGTACATTACTAAAATTTCCATAATATACGCTTTATTTATTTTCAAATGACTAGTCTACCAATACCACCACTCATTTTTTTCACAAGTAATTGTATGTGCAAAGAACCCGATAAATCGACCACTGGGTAGCAACCTGAAGGTTACTGGTACGAGACGCGTTCATTGACAAAATCGTCCCGTGGGATGATTCAGAAAGAAGATATAAAACAGAATTTCAAATTCTTGTGAAATAATATAATACTTAGGAGTTCGAGATCGATTTACCAAGAATGATAGAACTTTAATCATAAACTAAAGTAAAATGTTGATTGAGAAAGTCGATTAATTTGCTTGTAGTAAAATAGTATAAGGTATTGATAATCCCCTTTTAACAAAGATGTGATATAAAATCTTGATCCAATTTACAATTCAAGTGACAATTAGCTAAGGAATAATCCTAGTAGGAAGATATAGTGGTGATTTGGTTGGAGCAAAACAGTTTTTTAAGTGTAAAAACTGAAGTTTTGGTTGATTTTGAGCCTAAATTTAAGTGGGACCCGTTCGTTATTTTGAATAAATTTTCATGAGTTCATATTCTACTTTGTGAGGAGAATAACGTGGTACATTCACTTCCTCAAATCGAGTAAGAAATGAATGAGAAAATAAGTTCCAAAGTGACCCTCTTGAATTGTGAAAATAAAAGTAGTGCAATGTGGGATATAACACCAATCCCACATTAGTTGAGGAAGAAATTCAATATGGGCATATATAGGCCAAGTTTGCTCGATGGGATTGGACCCCAAGGGGTATCACAATTTTATGAGCGGAGCAAACACCTACATGCCTTCGGTTCAACCGCATACGCACGCGTTCGCCTGTTGCCTCGCCACAACCCTGGCTAGACCCGGGCTCAGGTACGGGTATGGGTACGATTACGAGTGTGATTTAGACCAAGCCCTATCTTTTTGAAGAAAATTTAATTAATTTATTGGACGAGAATTTCTAAATCGAAATTTAATTTTCGATATCTGTTGGATCGCACTGGTTCGGATGTGTTGCTTCTCTCTAGTCCGAAATCGAGTTGTGACTGTTCATAGAAAATAGTTACAAGTGGTGTCTACTGGTTGATATTTGTCTTCCTGGGTTGTGTCTTTTAGTATGGTGGTTGTCCGAAAAGTCACCAAATACTCGGACTCATTACCATTTTTCATCAATTCATTTATTCAGTCCATTTTCGACATTAAGGCAAATATTAGTGCATTACAGTCTGCATATTGGCATTAAGGTAGCGTCTTGGAGAGTACACAACACAAATTTTGGTTCACTAGATGAGTAGATTGGAGTGCTACTTTTGCTAGTGTAAAGATCATTGTATCTTAAGAGACAGACGATCGGTATTCCATAAGTACTGTGTGTGGGCGTAAAATCTGTCTTAAGGACATAGTGTCAAACACTAGCCTTGATCTACATCAATTTCAATAATAGTTCATGTTTTGCAACTGGGGTAGTTTTTATATTAGTTTGGCAAAAAGTTACGTGTAACTCTTTACTGTTATTGTTTCGTTAGAGTAACTCGTTTCTGTGTAACTCTTTACATGGCTCAAATTAGAAATTTTAATAAGTGATTTTACATTATTTGGATACCAGAAACAACAATCTTAAGACATATTTCGTGTTTGTATAATTGCTTGTTAACATTCTGATACATGTTTTAATATTTTAAACTCTTCTAAAAATATTGTAAGTTGTTAAAACCTGTTTTGTTTACAATCTGTGATATTTTAAAGAGATGTTAACATTTTGTGAAAAATTGCATGTTCTGTTTATGTATTTAATTTAAATAGTTACACCAAACAGTGACTCAAATTTTAACAGTTACACCAAACAGTGACTTTGATTTAAACAGTTACGCCAAACAGTGACATCATACATAAACGTTAAAACAGTAACTTCTAAATAGTGACACTGAACAATAATATAGATTGTCTCTGTTTTAATAACTTGCTTTGAAATGTATTACTGTTTTCTTATTATTGAATAGTTTATAATTCTTGTTGATTAGAAATGGCTGCAAATGATAATAATATTCCTGCTACTACAAATCACGTTATGCATGTGATGCCTATATCTGTTCCTACTCATGTGTCTCATGGAGAGAAACCCGAAAAGTCCAATAAGAATGATTTCAAGACAACAAAAAATATTGTTTTATCTCACTATGTTGAACCATGCAAAATTTCTTCGTGAGGATGCTCCTGTTTGTAGTGAGAATGAGACCGACAGCCAAGTTGTTGCTGAGGTAGATGCATGGAAGCATTATGATTTTTCGTGCAAAAACTATATCCTCAATGGATTGGATAACACATTATATAATGTGTATAGTCCAATAAAAATGGCTAGAGAGCTGTGGGAATCCTTGGATAAAAAGTACAAGACAGAGGATGTCAGAATGACGAAATTCGTTGTGGGCAAATTCCTTGACTACAAAATGGTGGATTCCAAGACCACCATAAGTTAAGTTCAAGATTTTCAAGTGATCCTACATGAGATTCATACCGAATGGATGGTGCTTAGTGAATCTTTTCAAGTGACTACAATTATTGAGAAATTACTACCAAATTGGAAGGACTTCAAAAATTATTTGAAACACAAACGCAAAGAAATGAAACTTGAAGATTTGATCGTGAGATTGAGGATTAAGGGGGACAATAGAGTCTCTGAAAAGAATGTTGGCAATCATTCCATGGAGTCAAAGGCATATGTGATTGAAGAGGGACATAAAACCAACATGAAAAGGAAGTATGTTGGCCAAGAGTGGTGATTCCAAAAGGTTCAAAGGCAATTACTTTGTGTGCAATAAACTGAGACATCGTGCAAAAGATTGTCNAGGAAGTATGTTGGCCAAGAGTGGTGATTCCAAAAGGTTCAAAGGCAATTACTTTGTGTGCAATAAACTGAGACATCGTGCAAAAGATTGTCGAAGTCATAAAGCACAAGTGAACCACAAGAGGAAGGCTGCCCAAGCCAATATAACCAAGGTAGAAAACTTTCTGAAAATGTTTCTAACATAAGTTCTTTTGCTGTAGTATCCGAAGTGAACTTGATGGAAAATACCAAGGAATGGTGGGTGGACACTGGGGCCACTAGACACATATGTTCATTTAAGAAGATGTTCTCTTCATATGAAACAATTAATGATGGAAAACAACTCTTCGTGGAAAATTCATCTACTTCTAAAGTTAAAGGCAAAGAAAAGGTTATATTGAAGATGACTTCTGGAAAAGAACTTACTCTCAATGATATGTTACATGTTCCAGAAATTCGAAAGAATCTTGTGTCTGGATCGTTGTTGAGTAAGAAGGGTTTTAGGTTGGTTTTTGAGTCTGAAACATTTGTACTCACAAAGAGTGGGATACATGTGGACAAGGGATATATGAGCGATGAGCTCTTTAAGTTGAATGTAATGACTATTCTATTTGATTTTAATAAAAAGAACATATCTTTTACTTATATGCTTGAGTCTTCTAATATATGACATGATAGATTAGGACATGTTAATTTTTTAATACTATGCGTAAATTAATGAGTTTATAATTGTTGCCTAAATTCAATATTGATGCAAATCATAAATGTGAGGCATGTGTTGAATCAAAATTAACTAGAGCATCATTTCATTAATTGGACCAGAATTTCTAAACCGAAAATTAATTTTCGGTATCCGTTGGATCGCACTAGTTCAGATGTATTGTTTCCCTCCAGTCCGAAATTGAGTTGTGACTATTCATAGAAAACAGTTACAAGTGGTGTCTACTGGTTGACATTTGTCTTCTTGGATTGTGTCTTTTAGTATAGTGACTGTTCGGAAAGTCACCAAATACCCAGACTCATTATAGTGCATTAAAGTCTGCATATCGACATTAAGGCAGTGTCTTGGAGAGTACACAACACAAATTTTGGTTCGCTGGACGTGTAGATTGGAGTGCTACTTCTGCTCATGTAAAGATCATTGTATCTTGGGATGCAGATGCCTGACATTCCACAATCACTGTGTGTGGGGGCGAAATCTGTCTTAAAGACATTGCCAAACACTAACTTTGATCTACATTAACTTTAATAACAGTTCATGTTCTACAACCGGGTTAGTATTTATATTAGTTTGGCAAAAAGTTACGTGTAACTCTTTACTGTTACTGTTTCGTTAAAGTTACTCGTTTCTGTATAACACTTTACATGGTTCAAACTAGAAATTTCAATAAGTGATTTTACATTATTTGGATATCAGAAACAACAGATTTTATAGTAAAAAAATTCAAAATAATGTATAATTAATAAATTAACATATGTTAGAATCGTTATTTGAATGTGAATCCCAAGATTTCATTTTGAGCCTAGAGTTTACAATCAATCAAGATCTTGAACAACCAACACTTATTCCAAATATGAAAAATAAACAATAATATATGATAGACCTTCTAATTATTTTATAAAATCATACAAAACTGGCTATCTGATTCACGAAAAATGCTTAGTATTCAATGTATTTTGACCAACACCAAATCAAAGAATTATAAAAACAAAATTGCTAAACCGTAAGAAACAATAACAAGGAAGAATGAATTATGCATTGAAAAGCATAGATGAATAAAGAAAAACATAATATTTCATTAAAAGTATTATTCCCACCTTTAGCTAGAAAATTGACAATCAATGTTAGACGGAAACATAGGAAGAGGCTCTTAGTCTCCTCTATATTATGGAAAATCCTGGATTTATACTTGCACAGGCATACCTAAGACTGGAAAAAAAAATACATTAAAAAAAAAAAAAGAAGCTTATGAGCTAAGCTTGGGCGAGGATTAGACTACTTAGTCCAGCCCAAATGACACCATCTGCTATCTAAATTTCTGTTTGCTGGCCCGTCCCTAATTAGACTCGACTCATAAAACCCTAATTATGTCTAC
This sequence comes from Ilex paraguariensis, assembly GCA_963454935.2. NCBI lineage: Eukaryota > Viridiplantae > Streptophyta > Magnoliopsida > Aquifoliales > Aquifoliaceae > Ilex > Ilex paraguariensis. The sequence continues at coordinate 22,965 of CAUOFW020008291.1, read as the reverse complement.
TTGGCTCGACAAAGTTTTTATCTCAATTCCTTAAAAGTTGGAATCGATTACAACAATTATCTTATTCTATAGTGCATGACACCTGTAATTATTTGTGTGTTGCAAGAATGAAACTGTAGCCCTTCAAAATTGAACTGTAAATCTTGTTTACAGTCAAATGATTGAATAGGTGGCCATGAAAGTCAACCACGTGGTGCATTGATTAGTCCTCCTCTTAGCTCCGTACTCATGGTATTTGGCATCCACTCAGAGCCATGATTTAGTTTGAATGAAATCAAAACGTGGTACTCTTTATAACAAATTTGAACAATCCACAACATTATTCTATGCCCGCATATCTTGACCTGCCAATGGATTACTTCTTACGAGGACAGGAGAGAAGCTCTCTCATGCTATCACAACACTCAGCATCAGTAACTAGGGCTAAAAAATTGAGCTTACAACATAACTTATGGAACTGGGACAAGTCATTACCCAGTTTGTTAACCAGAACAGGCCGAGGGTGCCAAGAAAGGCAGACGCAAGGCGGAGTTAGAAATTCCGGTAATGGGGAAAACTTTAATGATACTAAGATGCAAAATTAAACTAATAATATATCCAATAATTTAAAGATTGATTAGTAATGCTTCTATTCGTGTCGTTTACAATTGTTCCAGACTAGTTTTATATTTCGAAAACATTTCATGATAATCTCAGAAGCGACTTGACACAAATGAGGTTTTTAGGCAAAAATATTATATGAGACCCCAGAACTGTATAGTATAATAATAAAGATACGACTAAATACTAATTAAAACATAAATTTATATTCATTTAAAAAAATTGATTTTTGAGGTTCAAAAATACTAATTTAGTTTTTGCATTCAAGTTTTGCATATAAAAAGTCCATTAATTGAAGCTGAATGTGTAGACCAAAATATAATTAAGTTGCTATTAGTTGAGAAAATTAAAAAGAAAATAAAAATTTATTATAGCTGCAAAATTATTTTCCTGAACAAATATTAATAAGAATATTTGATAGTAAGCTACTTCTTTCACTCTGTTTTTTTAGTCATTTTATGTATGTTTCTTTTGTGTTGTAAAAAAAATAACCAAGCAAAAAATTCAACCCAGATAAAAAGCCTCAAATTTAAGCTAAGAAAAAAGATAATCTTTAAAAATTAGGTATTAGATAATTAATCAGTCAATTGATTTTGATTGTAAGACATCAAAAGTATTGTGAGTAGATAATTCATTTTTTTTCCTAGTATTGTAAGATTGAAAAAGTAATCTTAATATACTGACAGTTATTTAGTCGTATGCGTTGTGTCAAAATTTGATAGACATACATCTATCCTATTTATAATCTATAAAGTTGGGTTTGGACTGAATATGTTGTGTTTAATTAGGGTCGTGTTGACCTTTTTATTTAAAGGGTGTAATAAGTTTACTCATTTATTACCCGAATCTACCAATGTTACACAAAAACTCTTCAATCCAGTATTAATTTCTTATTGGGTTCACATTTCATACCTGAAAGTGCTTAGCCAAGTTAAATTGGAGGCCCTAAAATTTTTTTTAACTAATCCTAAATTTCTTTTTTCAAACAAAAAAAAGAAATCCTAAATCCTAAATTTTTTTTAACTAATCCTAAATCCTAAATTAGCCAAGTAACTCTTGGATCTAATTTTCAAACATAATTGCTTGTTGTTATTGGATCAATAGTGGATATCAATGTTAGTTGGATCCATGCACTATTAATCAAATGACAATAATAAATTAGTTTTGTCCATAAACAAATTAGGTCCAAATAATATTATCCTTCATATTGTATTCCAATGCACAACTGTGAGAGAGAGAGAGAGAGAGAGAGAGAGAGAGAGAGAGAAATTACTTGATAGCATATTAAGTGAATTTAACTATCTAAACATTAGTTAAGTGTGCTTAACAGAACAGTTAGAGATTGAACCACTTGTGTAGAATGATTGAGCATAATAATGTGCGTAATGTGAAAGGTGAACATGAAGGATATATTAAAACACATAAAAGAATTTTTTACGAAGAAAGCTGAGTGAGTTCTATGTAGCTATGTCCTTGGGTAGATGAGATACTGAACTAACATGTAACATTATTTACACAAAGTGGTCGTACCGTATTCAAACCCACATGCCACAACCTCCCTCACTATAGTTAACCCATTGTTTAAACGCAATAGCCAAGAATAAGTAAAAATTAAGACACAAGACTAGCCCAGAAATTATTTTATAAAAACATTCCAATATACAACAGCACATGCAAGCCACATCAACTTGATGTTGTAGAAAACTTGCATTCGAAAACTATCAACTAATTCTGCATATAATACAAACAAGAACAAAAAGAAAGAAAGAATCTCTTTTATTCATTTACATTTGATCATCATTAGATCTTTTTGTAACCCAAAAAAAGAAGGAAACAATATTATATTTCCTATGCATAACAAAAATTATAGTATGTGCCTGCTCGTGGCTTTTGTGGCTGGCATGTTCTTCGAAAGCCTCCATCATCTAGTGACCAGGTCCTTTGGGGCTAGGTCCCGATGCTAACCGTTGAAGCCAACATGACATGGTGTTCTTTGCCTGATTGTACATCGACGGGTATGCCTCGAGGTGATTTGCAACTGCAAAATCCTCCGATAACACCCTTGTTGCCTCACCTTGGCTCATAATGGCAATAAATACAAAACAATATATAAAAAATATGCATGCTCCACTGAAATTCATCCTCAATTCAATTCAAATGTTAGAAGTGGGATATTGAGAAAGAGAGTATACGATAGAGGGTTCAACAAAGAAAAACAAGAAAATGTCAAATTCGGAAGATTAATAGGCTCTCAGATGGTATCAGTTTTTGTTACTTGTAAATGTGTATGATAAAGCAAGGATGGGTTTGGGGTATATATAGTCATTAGATTTGGTTGAGTCTTCTTGGACTTTTTAGTTGTTGAATGGCATTTAGAGTAGAAGGTTAAGTGTTACATGCTGACCAAGCATACTTGAAGAGGTCATGAAACATATTTTCTGATTTACATGCTCTGTTCTAGCGGCCAAAGGTGAAAATATTATGTTCATATGGTTGAATTAGTCAACGGCTACCAATTTCAGACATTTGGAATCCCAGAAATGACCCTGTTGATGACATGGTTCGAGGGTAGTATGGTCTTTTTGGATCAGAGAGGAGTATTGACGTAGTATCAAAGGAAAAGTATTGGATCTTATGTTCAGCGAGTCCAAGGTGTGAAATTTTTAATTGACAATTAGCCCTTATTCTTGCCTTTGAATGGACTAAAAGAAAGAAAATTTTGAAAAATTACTACATGGTGAGCTGTAATGACCAAACCAATTCAAAGATTTGTTGTTTTAATATCAATTAAAAGTGCGACTTTTTTGTTTTTTTTTTCTTCTTGTTTTGGAACAGAGCAAATTGCAGCAGTTATTTATTTATTTATTTTTAAAGCTCTTTGGCATAGGCATATTGCAAATGTGGACAGTGTGTTTCTTGGAAAGATAATGTTCAGCTCAGGTGTAATAAACTTATCAAACTATGGTTATTTTCCCCGAGATTTAATCATAAAGAAATTGTTGGATAGCTACTGTTCAACCTTTCCGAAGGCAAATATTTATTTTATTTTTTTCCGCGGGAGAAAGGGAAGAGGGACTGGATGAAGTTTAAATCCACAATGTAAACCCTTACTAACGGGACTCTAGGCGGCCCAGCAGCCCCTAAATCGACAAGTGTAAAAATGTAGCCGTTATGGAACCCAAAAGGCACCTAGGAGTGATGGCTCGGAGGAGCCGAGTACACAGACTGACACTAGCATTTAAGACGACTTGACAACGCATTTATGACGGAGTGACTAAGATAGGGCTATTAATGACCCCCTGTATCCTCGAGACCCAAACCTGCAGTCATGATTACGAAACATTAATGACTATTGCACCGAGCTTACCTTCTTGGCTCATCCCGAGGCATTGTTATTCGAGCATTGAACGCTCGAGAGTAGGTGTCAGGCGCCGATCAGAGGAACTCGAGTACTCGGGGATAGCCATTAGTGCTCGACATGCCCCCGATCACTAGTCCTATAACCCGTGCATTAAAGGCACAAAGATTAGGGTGGAAAATACTCATCGTGCATGGGTAAGGGTGCAAGACATTAAATGGTGAGATGAGACTTCTAGCCTTTGCACTCATTGTAATCCAAATATAAATACTCCTCAGAAAAATGAACAAAGGTACGTGAGATCAAACTGAGAGAAAAAGAAACATTGTGCCTTAACCTCCAAACTTATACTGACTTAAGTTTCGAAGGGGATAGGTTGGGTGTTCACCCGACCCCTTTTTTGACCTATGGTTGTTTCAGGTTCACCATCATGAGGATTGTTATCTTAATATATTGCAGGAAATCTCCCGTGCAATTTGGCACCGTCTGTGGGAATCATACGAACTTTTCCCCTTAGCAACTGCATCTTGGTGCACACATGATCCCAAGGTGATGGGGGAGGGAGTTTACTCTTGAGAAACGCAGAAGCTACCCAACTCTCAGTAGTCACAGAGTCGAACCTCTTGAGCAGCCATATAAAGGCGAACATTCCTCGCAGCGATTGTTCCCCATTAATCAAGGCCTCTTAGCTTGGGAGATCGTTGAGTTGGTGGAAAAACGAATGGAGAAACGCATCAAGCTACTTGAGAAGGATAACGCCCAAATGCAACATCGACTCGATGATTTTGAGCAGTCGGGGAGTGCTAGTTGGCGAAGCAATAAGTGTGAAGACCGTAGTTTCAATCGAGCCAATTCCATGGGCATGAAGTTAGGTACCCCTGAGAGGAGCTTGCGCAGGTGCATGGCCGAGAAGCGCAACCTATGAAGCTGGGGAAAGTCCCCCCTGAGGAGGGATCAGAATTGAATCACCACAAGGCGGCCTTGTCCCGGTGGGATCTCCACCATGGATTGCCAGGAGGTGCCGCGGTTGCCGAATCCCATACAGTGTCTACCGCGAGGGGGCCTAGAGAAGTGAAAACCCGAGGGGACCTTCGAGCGCGTCTAGACGCTAAGTGACAGAGACCTAGACGCGAGGGAGATGAAGACGAAGAGCATATTGTTTCCCCATTCGTATGGGCGATCCGGGAGAACAAGATGCTAAAAAAGTTTACAGTTCCCTGATTCAAGATTTATGATGGGAGAATGGATCCCGAGAGCCACCTGCGGCAATACAAGCAGTTGATGTCCATTTATGACACTAACCAGAGGCTTTTATGCCAAGTTTTTCCCATGAGTTTGGAGGAAACTGTCATGAAATGGTATGAGAACTTAGCCCCCGAGAGCATCAGGTCTTGGAAGCAAATGACCGAGCTCTTCACTACTCGATTCATTACCAGCAATTAAAGGCTAAAAGACATCGGTGCGTTGCTAACGCTCAAACGGAGGGGTGGAGAGTCCCTTCGGCAATACACAATCAAGTACTGGGAGGAAGTCAACGAAGTCGAGGGCTGTTCGGAAGCAATGACAACGACAACATTTCGGCTGGGACTGTCCAGAGACTCCGATATCTGTAGATCTCTCACTAAGAGAGCCCCTGGAGATATGAAAGACCTGATAGCTCGGATGAACAAATACGCCCGGGTGGAGGAGTTCATAATGCTCGGGAATAGGGCACCAGTGCCGAGGAAGAAAGAGAAGGAGTCACCTATGAGGATAGGGGCACCCGTCCCGCCTCCGAATTGCTTATCCTTTCAAGGGGTGAATACGGTTTTCAAGGAACCTATCTACAAGATGTTGAATAAGATAAAATGGAAGCCTTTCTTTAAGTGGCCGCCGAAGATGCATGGAGACCCCTCTATGAGAGACTCCACGTCTCGGTGCTCTTATCATCGGGATGTGGGGCATCTGACCAGGGATTGTAGAGTATACAAGTACTTCCTCGAGCAGTTGTTCTAGGATGGGCATTTGGGAGAGTTCATTGGAAGGAGACCTCCCGGAGGCTCGACGGGGGAAGGGGCCAACACATCTCATGAAGTAGCAACTGTGATCGAAGTCATACACGCTTGCACCGTTGAGAGATTAATGTATAACTCACTCTGACCTGACCTCCAGAGGGTCTCGCAAGCGGTGAAGGTAGAGGAAAATAGGTGTGGGGAGCAATCATCCAAGAGGCTCGGTATGACGCCAAGGTCATTCGCTTTTCTGATGCCGACCTAGGCGGGTTAGTACTTTCGCATGAAGATGCCTTGGTAATCACCTTGCGAGTCGACAAGTATGATGTCAATAGGATTTTGGTGGATTCGGGTAGCTTGTCCGAGGTGATGTATGACGACCTCTTTCACAAGATCAGGTTTGCCTAGAAAGATTTGAAACCCATAAGGACCCCCTTCATAGGTTTCAATGGTTCCTGCTCCATTCTCCTTAAACAAATCACTCTTATAGTTCGCTCTGGGATCGTTGCTGTCCCAGTGAAATTTGTGGTGATAGACTCCGACTCGCCGTATAATTCCATTATGGGCAGGACATGGTTACATGTGATGAGGGCGGTGCACTCGTCCTATCATCAAAAGATCAAGTTTCCCACTCTGGGAGGTATCCTGGAGATTCATGGTGATCAAGCGTCATCAAAAAGTTATGTTTTATGCCGCAGTGAAGACTGGAATCTGTGACTGAGCTCAGGAGCGCGATCCCAAGGCAGTTGTGGCTAAATAGCAATCACAATTTGATCAGCCCGGGGTAGATGACCCAATTGCAGAACCGGCCGACTGTTCCATGGAGGCCTTGGTCAAAGTTTTCCTAAATCCCCAAGATGAGGATCGATACTTTTTGGTAGGTACGTCACGAATCGGTGTCGAGAAATCTGATATGATAGAATTCCTACGCCAAAACGCCGACGTCTTTACATGGACCCCGGCTGAGATGACAGGAATAAGTGTCGAGGTAATGACTCATCGACTCCATGTAGACCCCTCCTTCAAACCCATAAGGTAGAAGGCTCAAAGAACAACACCTCACCACGCCAAGGTCGTAGATGAAGAAGTGGACAGATTGCTAGGGGCAGGATCTATCAGAGAAGTGCAGTTCCCTCAATGGTTATCCAACACGGTGTGTGCTAAAAAGAAGGATGGGAAATGACGAGTTTGAGTCAATTTCACCGACTTGAACAAGACGTGACCCAAGGATGAGTAGCCATTGCCGAAATTCGATCAGCTAGCAGATGCAACTGTGGGCCACAAACGTATTTCATTTGTGGATGCTCGGACGAGTTACCACCAAATCCCCTTACATGAATCAGATCAGGAGAAAATGAAATTTATTATGCCTCGAGGGATTTACTGTTACATGGTGATGCCGTTTAGCTTGAAGAATGCCGGTGCCACTTATCAACGCTTGATGAACAAGATTTTTAAACAGCAGGTCAGCGTGACTATGGAGGTTTACATTGTTGATATGCTAGTGAAAAACAGGGAGAGTTCTGACCACCTCCGGGATCTCGGGACCATATTCACTATATTCCAAAGCTATGGTCTAAAACTTAATGCCTCAAAATGTGCCTCGAAGCCAACCCCAAGAAGATACAGGCCGTCCAGAACATTCAGGCATCGAGGACTACCAAAGACATCCAAAAGTTGACCGGAATGCTAGCAGCCCTCAACCGATTCATCTCCATGTCCTCTGATAGGTGCAAACCATTATTTGCCATGCTTAAGGGGGCTGCATTGGCATGTCTGGCCATGGCATTGGCTTCGGAGGTAACTCGGCGCATTGTCATCGAAAACCAGGAGAGCTAGAGTATAGAAGAAACCAAAGGCCGATCAGATGTTGCCAACGCATGTGCAAAGAGTGCCTCTGGGTTGGATGGATCCTATAATCACATATTTAATGGAAGGGACACTCTTCGAAGACATCAAAGAAGCCAGGAAGATCAAACTCAAGGCTCTCAGGTTCAGGATATCTGCCAATCATCAATTATACAGGAGATCATTCTCGGGGCCACATCTACTATGTGTCCCCGAGGACAAGATAGAGCTTTTGCTCTATGAAATTCATGAGGTTGTTTGTGGGAGTCATATAAGAGGCAGGTCCCTCGCACACCGAGCAATGTCTCAAGAGTATTGATGGCCATACATGCAGAAGGATGCTAAGAGCTATGTTTGCAAATGTGACAAGTGAAAAAAATTTGCCCCTATCATCTAACAACCAGAAGGAGATCTAAAATTATTAACGAGTCCTTGATCATTCTCTGAGTGGGGGATGGATATTGTGGGACCTCTCCTAAGGGCCCCTTTGGACAAAAAATTCCTCCTGGTAGCTACTGATTATTTTTCAAAGTGGATTGAAGCCAAGCCTTTGAGCTGTATTTGGGACGTTAAAACAAAAGAAGTTCATGTGGCAGAACATTATCACCCTGTTTGGAATCCCTCGAGCCATCATCTCGGACAACGACACTCAATTCAACAGTGGTCTTTTTAGAGAATTTTGTTCAAAATTTGGAATACGCAATTATTATTCCATGCCTGCGTACCCCCAGAGCAATGGACAAGCAAAGGTGTCAAACAAGACAGTGTTAGCTGGAATAAAAAAGAGACTAGGAAAGGCGAAGGGCAAGTGGACCGAGGAGCTACTCAATGTACTATGGGCATAAAGGACCACGCCAAGAACTTCAATAGGAGAAACGCCGTATGCCATGACATATGGGGTCAAGGCTATCATCCCGTTGGAAGTTGGACTCCCAACCATAAGAAGTCAAGCATTTGAGTTAGGAAACAATGACCAAATGCTTGCCAAAGACCTTGACTTGGTTGAAAAAAGAAGAGAATTGGCATCCATCAAGTTGGCGAAGTACCAAGGAGAGTTGTCAAGAAAACACCAGAAGAAGGTCTAGACGAGGAATTTCCTAGTAGGAGACTTGGTATTACGAAAGGTGGTGGGCACTGCTCGGGAACCCACTGACAGAAAATTCAGCCCCAATTGGGAAGGTCCTTACAAAATAATCACTGTGGGGGGCACAGGGGCAAATAGACTACAAGATATGGATGGCAATGATGTAATCCGACCTTAGAATGTATCAAATTTTGAGAGATATTTCTACTAGGTTGAACTCTACGCTTGAGTTCTTGATTAATGCTTAATACGAGTCACGTGCTTGTTCGTTAGGGGCACAACCCCCAAGGGTGTAATCCTCCACCCTCGGAGTTTCGCCCTCAAAAGACGAACGAGCTATGTGCTCGGTCGTTAGGGGCACGGCCCCGAGAGGTGTAGTCCTCCACCCTTGGATTTTTTACCCTCAAAAGACTAACGCGAGCAATGCGCTCGGTCGTTAGGGGCACAACCCCGAGGGGTGTAATCCTCCAATTTTGGAGTTTCGCCCTCAAGACTAACACGAGCTATGTGCTTGGTCGTTAGGGGCAGAGTCCCAAGGGGTGTAATCCTCTACCCTTGGAGTTTCGCCCTCAAAAAACTAACACGAGCCATACGCTTAGTCGTTAAGGGCACGACCCCGAGGGGTGTAACCCTCCACCTTTGGAGTTTCGCCCTCAAAAGACTAACGAGTCATGCACTCAGTCGTTTGAGGTACGGTCCCGAGGAGTGTAAAACTCTACCCTTGCACTCGAATAATCAAGGGAACGACCCCAAGGGGTGCAAAACCCAAATACTTGTGCATTTCCCTGATTTTATGAACTTGAAGTCAAGGACCAATTTGTCAGAATAAAGTACTGTCTAAGGAGAAAGAGCTTTCATAATGAAAAGAAGAAATTTCATTAACACAAAAGAAAGGGTTTTGCGTCCCCAGAGCATACAAACAAAAGGAAACAAAAAGGGTACAAAAGTGGAGGAAATCTAAGCCCCAGCTTCGCCTTTGGGGGACCTGCTCATCGCCGTCGACTTCGTCACTGCCGAGTCCACCATGCCGCCTCAGAGGCTCTTCCTCGACTCGAAGAATATCATCAAGTTCAGTATCTGGCTCGCAAGGAAGAATTATGGTGGGGGCAAGAGGGGGAACATTGCCCTCAACCGGGGGGGTAGGGGAGGGAAGCCGAGGAATGTCGTTACTATCCCCATCACTAAGTGTGATTGGCTCGTTTTGACCTTCAACTCCCCCCGCCCCTGTGGCTGATCCCTCATGGCCTGGCTCAGATTATGGCTGATCGTCGAGGTCAACCCCTACTTCAGGTTCTGTGAGGAGGCTGTGCATTGAGAACAAGTTCAAACCAGGCTCAACCCTAGCGGCGTGCCAGGCAGTGTCCTAGCCTTGCTTGAAAGCCTTTCGTTTGCCTTCTTTGAAGGCCAGGACCATCTGGTCTTGAGAGTCGAGCCATACCCTCTCGCACTCCCATCTAGTCCTTTCTGGCTCTCCAGCCTTCTCGGCCTCCAAGGCATCAACTTTGGCTGTTAACTCATTAATAATGGACTTGGCTTCTTGAATTTTGACTTCGGAGGCAGAGTCTCGAAGCTCAAATTCCTCCACCTTCTTGATGGCCTTGGTATTAGATGCCTTAGTCTTCTCCAATTTGGCGGCGAAGGTGTTGGCCTTGTGGATCAGGTCGGTGATGTGTTTCGACTGATCAACGACCGTCCTCTCCACCCCCCGAATGTGCTCATCCTTGCAAGCCAGGGCGTTCTCGGCATTTTTTGCCGCCTGCTTGTACTGCCAAAGATGGTCGATGACGATTCCCATTTGTTGGCAGGCCAGAAAGCAAAAAACCAAAGTTAGAAATGACCAAGTAAGTTAAAACAAAGAGAAGTTGGGATGGTCGGTGCACTCACCAACATGTTATTATGAACAACACTTTTAAGAAGTTTGTTGTCCCCGTAGCCTTGCTAAACAGTCATGTCAGCCTCGAATTGGAAACTCCCAATGACGGCAAAGGAGACATCAGGAGACTAAAGGATGGAGTTAGACTCCAACATTGGGCGCCCCTTCCTCTTCTGCACTTGGGTGGGGCCCACTCGAAAGAGCAAGCTTCTGAAGTCGGGGTGAAACGCCTCGGGCTCTTAGCGTCAGCGTTCCCTTAGCTGATCTTTGGAGGTCACTTGGCACCTCGATGAAATGACTAGGTCCCGGGAGTGCTGAGGGCATGGTGGCGAAAAGGGAGGTTGTCAGCATGGTGAAGTCGGCAGTGGGGCAATCGGGGCATTGCCAGAAGGCCCCCTGCTCTTGAGAGCCTTGCCCTCCTCATTGTCGCAGTAGTGTCCATGGTGGCAGTAGTGATGGGTGGGGGATTGAACATGTCGTCGGGGGAAAGAGTGTGCTAGGTGTCTCGATCTGGATCTGCTTCAAGGTCTTCCTCCTCTCCCTCAGAAGAAGAACGATCCTCCTAGAGTGAAGGGTTGAACGGCGGAGGGATTTGAGAGAATCTCGTATAGGTCTGCTGGTAGCTGAGGAGTATGTATGCGGCTCGGGCGAAGGGGTTAGACAAGTTGTAGGACCAGGCTTTCAACAAATCCTCGAATCTAACTTCAGACTTCAAAGGTTGAGCAGTGTCTACCCTGTACCATTCTGTAAAAAGACAAAGCAGCAAAATCAGGAATGGCAACGAAAGTCAAATAGTCTTAAAATATGTGCAATACCCACCTTGATCCCTCAGCACATTAGGGCAGTACAATCCATCATACTCTAACCCATCTCCTCTTTCCCAAGTGTCATCGATCATGATCAGATCATCGACATATCCCTTGTCTGAGTCTGGCATATGGGTCACCAGGTACATTGATGGGTCCCGAGACTAGAGGTAGTACCTGCCTCGACAACCTCAAGTCGTAACAGAACAGGAACTTGTCTACCCCCAAGTTCACCCCAAGTCGATCATTAAGGGCGACTACGCCCATGACTAATCTAAAGAAATTTACCCCACACTAAAGAGGGAAAAGCTTTAGATGCATCAACATCCTCAACAAGAGGGGGTGAAAAGGGAATGTCACTCCCCCCTCCATGATGGCTTTGGTATAAAATGGCATCATATCTAGACTCCCTATATCTCTCCTGTGGAAGTTAGGATCAAAGGGAAAGGTGAAAACAGGCTCAGGCTTTTGGTGTTTATCCCTAAAGGCTTGGATGTTGTCTTCGTTCACTTCGGTTCTTCTCAACCTACGGTTAACCCTAGCTTTGACGGTTTCCCTCACCACTATTCTGCGTATTCTAGCCATGGAAGGAGTCTAGGGGAAATGTAGAAGGAGGATGATAGAATGAGAATGAAAATCAAGAGGAGAGAGTACTTACAGATGAAAGATCTTCAAAGACAAGTGCTCGAGAGGTTAAGGAAGAGTACTCGGGAGGTTAGAGAGGAGTGCTCGGGAGCTAATTGCTAGAAGAGAGTTCGAAGATGCAAAGTTCTAGAATGGCTGAAAGGTCTTCTATTTATACCTTGCTAAGGGGGCGGGAATTGAAAAGGCAGGTCATCATTAGGAAATTTGAAAAGGCCGGCGCCAGACGTACAAATAAACGCCCCTATTAATTAGGCATGTTTAGCAAGCCTCCACTCTCCTTGTGCCACCTGTCACATGCCGCAAAGAAAATGGATGCTGGGGGACAATTGACGGGACTCTAGGCGGCCCACAGCACCCAAATCGATACGTGTAAAGATGTAGCCGTTATGAAACTCAAAAGGTGCCGAGGAGTGATGGCTGGGAGGAGCCGAATACACAGACTAACACTAGCATTTAAGACGACTTGACA